>OY101429.1:37455843-38055843 GCA_956483605.1 Tuberolachnus salignus | reverse complement strand
GGTGGCGCGCAGAATTCGGCTTTGATGTCGTACGACTATGACGCCAATGCGGTGTACACGAGTTTCGAGTTGTTTTAATAAAAAAAAAAAAAAAAAAAAAAAAAAAACGCGAATACCGGAAGTAGACGTCGTGTAAATAATATTCACAAACCGCCGGGGTACTAAAATAAAATAACGAGGTTTTTCTTTTCCGTTAGAATATTTCATTTTTATGTTAAAGAAAAACATATCGTATGTTATCTGTGTTCTTTTTTTTTTTTTTTTGTAAACTTCAAACGGTACACCATCGGACATGGATTATTTATACCCCGTCCGAATCGATTGTGACATTGTAAACCCGTCGCCGTCTCCAATGACGCTCGTCCATTATGCATTCTTGTCCGCGGATTGTTTTCCCGTTCCTTATTCCCGGGAGTCTTCGCCGTCTTCGTCGGTCTGTATCCGCGCCGTGGTCTTGCGTGTGAATCGACTTGAGAATAATTTCTTTCCGTCTAAAATTGTCGACGCCCGTACAATACGAGTACTTTAGACGGTATTATTCCCCCTCCGGTTTTTCTACGATAATTTCGACTCGAACCACGACAACAGTGAACATCTCTTTCAATCAGTCGGTATTCTCCGGTTATTCGGCTGTTAGTAAAATGCTAAACTCCCGCTATAGGTATTTATAATAGTGATGTGGCGTATATGCGGATTATCCGAAAATGCATGTTCCGAATTCCACAATCCAAAATTTATGTATTTGTAAGAGTAAAACAACGTTTGCCAGCTAGTAATTTTGTACCCTGCAAATCAGTTACCCGTGGTGTGTACGTAAGATCATCACTTGAGAACGAATCGGCTGATATTTGTTTTTTAGCTGCGTTCGCAATTGTCAGGGCAACGTTTGTATAGAAATCTACCGGAAGTGTCGGGTATTTCTTAAATTTCTCTCTTTTGGGAAAAAAACGTACGATTGTTAATACGTTGCTAGGGAAACTATCGTAGCTTAGTCACCATAAACAAATATATGTTGTATTTGTGTCCGTTACTCGAATTTAACACACCGTTCGTGGTTTATTTCTTAGGTAAAACACCAGAGACGCAGAGACTTGACAACTTGGTACAATTAAATACATTTATTTCTTGTGGTGTAGGGGTGAGATAAAAAAGAGTTTTTGGCAATCTGTTCCTGAACGGGGTGCTCGCACGTGAATTTTGCCGAAATTTTATTTCCGGGTTACCTTGGCGACACGGATGAAACAAAAACAATTGTTATTATTATTTGATTAGTTTGTCACGGGCAAGAATATCTTCTTTTAAAAGAAATTTAAAAAGTGAAATCCACGGGCACCGCCGTATGGGATAGCGAGTATGTTATATTTATTAGATTTACGATAAATGTCGGAATTAAAATTTCGGAATCCGATAATCCGGATTCTCCAACTTCGGCAAATCCCGATTATTCCTTTTAAACTAAATTTTATGATACGATACCAATTATCATATTGTTAACTTATTTTTATTTTTTTTTTTTTTTTTGTAAAATGGTTTCGCCGGGATATTTCAAGAAGGACGGAAATTTTATGCGAACAATTTTATTCTAAAACAAAAACCCTAAACGAAAAAACCCCGCGGGCGATCATTTTCAATCGATAAACTGCGATAAATTGTTACGTGCACCACCGTTGTTTTAATACCAGCCAAAGCGGATACTGTTTCCGGTGTAAAACGTTAAAAAAAAAAAAAAAAATTATAATTATTATAGTTATTACACAAAATCGCTTGGGTTGATGATCGAACATTGTGTAATCGGCGTGCGAGGTAAAAAAAAAAAAAAAAAACTGTTCAATATTACGATAATCGACTGGTAAACAATGGGCAGTGGACACGCGGTAATATGAAATTATAACCAGGGCTCGGAAAATTTAGCAAATACTTATATTTTTTATTATTTTTTTTTTTTAAAACACCCAGAGCGTTTTGAATAAGACACAAATCTGTCCCACACGTCCCCGATGTCATGTACGAATTTTCCTGTTTTTGTTGCAAATTTTGTTAATTTTTTTTTTGTTTTAAGTGCTACTTTTGGCTTTTTTTTTAAATTTAATATAAAAAAGGAATGAAGCGCATATTAATGGAAATTTGTATTGATATAGTCGAAACATTTTGCTATTCAAACAGTACGACTAAGCGCATCCGAACAATACGGTCGTATTCGGTTGTTACCGTCGATCTTATCGGACAATTTTATTCGGTTCATTTCGTATAATTCGGTTATTTTTTTAATTTTTTTTTCAGTCGCATCGTAATGCGATATTATCGGATAATCCGATAAGTACCACCTACACTCGTAGGTATATAACGTTTTAATAAAATGTTTAATGTTAAACAGTGTTTATCGAATCGTTTCCATAGTTCTCCAAACGAATTCGGTTCTAATATTTTCTCAACCGATTCGCGACGCATTATTTCGTACATTTTCCATATTGCATATATTCGCGTTCGAATAAAATGTTTAAAATATTTATAAATTCAATACAAAAAAAAAAAAAAAATCAAAATTTTCTTCCATAATCTATTATTTTTTTTCCTCATATTTTCCAATTTGTATTGCTATTCAACGCGCCTATTTTTGGTGTTTTTAAGTACACGTTAATGCGCTAATAATTATATTTTTTAGTGCTACAACGTACAAGAGTCCCGAGATAATAACGTTCGGATCAAGACCGACCCTTCCTCCCTCTCGAATAATACTCACGCGATGCGAAAATCGTCCGGCGGGTATTTTCACGAAAAATGTGTTTAAAATGCACCGGCAGCAATGTAATTCACGTGCGGATCCGATCGATAGTCGAGAAAACGGGCAGTACGTCACTCCGGAGCCGGAGTTGGTGTCGGGCGACCACACGACCCGAGACGAAAATCGAAAAATCCGCCCCATCTCTTAACCCAGTCCCGGGGTAGTTGTGGATTTTCGAAATCCTCTGGTGATAATACACCAGAACTCTGTACGCGACGTACCGTGAAAGACGCGGATTTTCCGCTCGACGGTAGTGTATTTTGAGACGTTAATTGTTGGGATCCGAAACGGTTTCTTGCACGATAAAAAAAATCGACGCGCGGATATTTCGAATTTCGAACATGATGAACGAGGTTTGACGTTACCCGCTAGCGATTCGTACGACAACGATTAATGTAATTTCGAATCCGACGAGAGACCGGAACGGAAACAATTGCAAACGCATTATTTGAATAGTAATAAAAAAGACATTTCCAGAAGTTATAGTAATACAAAACTGACTAGACCGATTACAGAAAACAGGAGAATATCAGTATTAAACAGGTGCAAAAACGTTCGGAGATTTCGGTTACGGAACCATACAAATCAATTACTTACTGTACGGACAGACAGACGAGAATCCGAATACACCGCGGGAGCTCATAGAGGAATTTGGCGTGTTTGGTATTCGTATTCTATTCGTATTCGTTTACGGGGGGGAAAAAAACTAATAAAAAGAGCTTTAGTTGTAGTCACCGCAACATGTCGGTGGCGTCATTTCAACTGTTTTTCCCGGGATGCAAAACCAATACCGAAAAGGTAAATCAGCGCCAAAGCCACACGCGTATCGCATTAAGGACGAGATTTAATAGATTTCCACATAAAACTCTATTATTCAATTTTACCATTATTAACCTATCTATATGAGAACCACGGCGATATTGAGATAAAACATTTTTGTAAAATTACAAAAACGATTTTTTTATTCGATAAATTCCACGCAATTAGCAACGACTACACAGTTTAATTGCGTTCGGAAAAAATCCATGGGATCCATTTCCGTATCCTTGCACGCCACTGCAACCAGTCAACCGAGATCCACACAGAATAGTTTTTATTTTTTTTATTTTAGATTTTAGAGCAAGAAATATGAGTTTTACTCAATAGAATAAAACGCTATTAATACCGTAACCTTACCAGTTTACCGGGCTCCGTTCAGAATCGTTTTTTGAAATAATTAATTCTGTATCCGAACTTTCCACCCACCACAGTGGCACGCCGCAATGACCGGCTTTTTTTTTTATTTTTATTATTATTTCGCAATAATGGTTTGTCGTCGTTTTCCGTAACTAAAATATAGCCCTTATCGCCTGCCGACCGATAAAAGTGGCGTGCCCACGATCAGTGGTGAAACTACGGCGGTGCTAGGGGGTGCTGAAGTACCCACAAGTTCCGAGTGTTTGTAATTTCAAATATCTAAAGTTTTAACAATGCAATTTTATTTTCATGATTTTATTATCAGGTAATTTTTCTCTTATCTTGGCCGCAGATTATCATTTACATTATATTATATCACCGCTGTAATGAATAAACAACACAGTGTTATCGTCATGTTGAGATCACTGGACGATAATCTTTCACCGTGAACGGTAGTGAGTTATCGAAAGGAATATTAGGGACGTCGGAAACGGTCCACGGCGATTGTAATATGTGATAATTGACGAGCCCGGTCCACGGCGATTTAAATTTTGAACGTCGTAAATTGTTAGAAATTTATCGTCTGTTTCGAATTTGGCCGCGACACAGCACGTTGCAGCGGCGTGGCACAGTAGCGCTATAATAATACGGGTATCATAAATATCGAGAGAGACCTGGGCTAGCTGGCTAACGTTCCTGATTGGAGTAATCCATCGAACACGTTGGCAAATATCGACAGGAAATCACGTTCGACGCTTACAAAATGTAATATAATAATAATAATAATAATAAAAATAAAACGTGTCCTGCGGCGAAAATGGTATTTCGAATTACTGTATTGTAGTGTAATCTGAATACTATGCGATGTGCGATTTCGACCGTGAATGTGAACTATGGTTAGGCGATTAATTTGTTCTTTGGCATCCAAAAACATTTGAACTGTAGTCCAACACACGGCGCACACAGTGGGATGAATCGCAAATCTAGCCGGACAAAACATCCGAAAAATAGTACTATAAATAGTGTTAATTTTTTTTTTTTTTTTTTTTTTTGTTACGTTTTTTCGGAAATTGTTTCTCTAACGGATGACTGATTTTGATCGATAAAATTTAACTATACGCACACGGTGTTCAACAATATTTACCGTCCATGGTAATTCGCCGTACAGTACTGAACAATTCACAACACATTAGACAGATAAGGTTTTAACGACATTCCCGGTATAACCGTTCAAAGGCCGAACGTCTGAAAAACCCTATACTAACGATTGTATCGCAACATATACGATAACGAACAAACGATTTATTTTCTATTATTAATATTAATATTCACTGTCGCGTATTGTTCTAAAAATTTTATTTTAATTATAATAATAATAATAATAATGCAATATAGATAGACATATACTTTATATTCCCATCATTAGTGGTGTATAGCATGATATAATTTTGATCGGTTTTTAATTATTTTAGAATGTCCACATTCGAACTAGAAATCCGAAATCGCGATTTATTCAACCAACCCAGAAGTGAATTTACATTTCTGTCAGTTCTTATTCAATTCGAATTCTACAGAATGCCTTCTAAATTCTTTGAAAGATAAACTCTAGAAACTCTAGATAGAAATCATTAACGATGAAGTAATTTATAGCAAATCTAAAATCAAAAATTTCAAAGACAAGAGGACTTTTTTTTTTTTTTTTTTCTTTGTGGCATCGATGACGGGCCGGGGACTGGCCTTGCGGAAATGCTACCGGCCCGCCACCATCATTTATTAAGAAAATGAAAAAACACATAACAATTATATACACAGCATAAAATCCCCTTTTCCCCTTCGCGGGGCGGGCTCACATTATTTAACTTATAAAACTAAATATTACAAAAAACACCTTATAAACTAAAAATATACATTCTTTTTTTTTTTTTATTTTAAAAATAAAAAACAAACTATTAAATCTTAAACTACTAAAAATATATATCCATTCTTCTATCTATATACAATGACTACTGCCGTCGACGCTGTCGCCGACGCTCCGGCGGTGCTCCTGCTGCTGCCTCTGCTGCTGCCGCTGCTGCTGCTGCTGCTGCTGCCTCTGCCGCCGCAGCTCTGGCCGCCTCCCACCGACGCTCCTCCTCCCCCTTCGCCCCCATGACGGAGATTGCAAAGGCCCTGACGGCTGACCACGCTTCGGTACTGCTGAGCATGGCCGGTCCAAGCCCTTCCGGAGAGATGCTGCCCAACACCGCGACCAGCGCTGCACGTTCGGTGTTCCAAGCCGGGCAGTCTAGAAGGGTGTGGGCCGCATCGTCCACCTCCGATGTGCAATGGGCGCAGTGGGGGGCGTCGCGCTTGCCGATCCTATGCAGGAAGCTAGCAAAGCACCCGTGTCCGGTGAGGAGCTGGGTAAGGTGATAGTCCAGCTCGCCCCGTGACCTTGTGGCCCAGGGCGCAACAGGACCGGTCACCCTACGGGTCCACTCACCCCTGGTACCCGTGCTATGCCGCTCCTGCCACTGCACGAGGGTCGCGGACCTTCTCTGTGCAGCGGTTTCGACGCGAATGTCGCCGCCGTCGCCACCGCGCCGGCTCCAGTAAGCTTTGCGTCTCTCTATCGCGAGCAGGTCGATCGGAGGAAGACCCGCGATCAGCAACGCCGCGTCATGGGAGACCGTCCTGTAGGACATGGAAACCCTCAACGCTGCGCGCCGCTGAACGCGGAGCATCTCTTTCACGGCCCTGGTCGCGTAGGGAACCACGGAGCCCCACACCGAAGATCCATACAGCATTACCGAAGTGGCCACCCCGGCGTACAACCTCCTCCTGGGCTCCTTGGGACCCCCCACGTTGGGCATCAGCCGCGCTAGGGCGGCGAGTACCCCGCGGGCCTTGTCGGCGGCGCTCGTGATGTGCGCCTTGAATACTAGGGTGTCGTCGAACAACACGCCTAGATATTTCATCGTCCTCGAGAGAGCCACCGGCTCCCCCTCCAGTGTAATTTGGGGAACCCTGTCCTTGTATTTGCGCTTGAACATGATGGCCTGGGTCTTGTTGACGGCGAGCCGAAGCCCGAGTCCCTGTATCACAAAGACAAGAGGACTGCCGAAATCAAAAATAAATAGAGTACCCGAGGAAGTTTTACCTTTGTTCAATAGTTGACACAATGATTGACAATGACCAATAACTCCGTCACCAGAAAATGTATGAAAAATAATTTTTTTTTTTTCTCCGCGAAATACGACATTTAAATAGATTTAATGATAAAATAAAAGTTAATTTAGTGTAGTGTAGTGTAATATGCGGTAGAGTGGCGATAACTCGAACCTCGATAACTCGAAGAACTCGACAACTCGATTTTTTTTTAATTCCCCTAGAAATTATAATAACACTCAATGTATTATTATAAGTCTTGTTAACTCGAATATAAAATTGCGATGAATAGCTTAGTCGAAGTATATTTTTATATCTGCTATATCTGGATATTCTGGGTATTTCGTGATAATTATTATGTATTATGTTTTATCTACTTTCAATACTGTATAATAAAGATTACTGATTATTAGTGCACACACAATAATATTAAGTATGGTTGGTTAGTATGTGTCTACACTTCACCTGTCGTGTTTGTCGTGCGTATTTTTGAATGTTTTTAAACGTGTCTCAAAAACGAAAGTTAAACCATTTAACAATAGCTGACAAAGTTCATGTGATACAATTGGTGGAGAAAGGTAACCGGAAAAAAACAAGACATCGCAAGAGAATTTAATATTCGTCCAAATACGCTGTCGAAATTTTTAAAAAATAAGGCGGATATTTTAAAAAAATTTGAAAACAATAAAGGTGACTGTAAAAGATCAATTAATAACTAATTATTTTTCTACTGTATCTCATAAATAATACATATTTAGTTTTTGTATAGTTCATTTATGTATAAACATAAATGTATTATATTTGTCATAACGTTTTTAACGTAAAATTTTAAAATTATATTTCATTACATTGGTAACTCGAAGTATTTATTTTATTTCGATAAATTCGAGTTAGGTATCTCGAATAATACATATCTCGAGGTGAATTTTTATCCCCCTTCAACTTCGAGTTATCACGACTCGAATGTATATATGTATATATGCAATGTGTACCAACAATACACATTTAGTGAGATTTGTCCACGTAGACCTGCTGATTCATACCCACCGTGCGGCGTCCTGCGCGTTCTTCGCCGTACATTGACATTCGATTCGCCGCAGACACAGACGGTCGTCTGGCTCGCGAGAAGGCCGCGGTTGTTCAGGGGCGAACGTGGCGCCGGAGAAAGTTTGAAAATGAACGGACAGTGCCCCCCCCCCCCAGTGTGAAGTATTCGCGGGTACGGGGCGACCGAGGCTTGTGCGTTTGTCCGTCTTGGACGTCCGTGGGTCCGAGGGGACACGGACTTCCGAACCCGGACCGCCCTGTATACGGCGTGTGCGCGCGTGTCTCTATATCGCTGTGCACACTGTGCATCTTTTGTTGTGTTCGAGTGCCGGGAAAGGGACAACGGAGTGAAAAAGAGAGAAGGAGACGGAAAAAGACGGAGCGAGAGGTTATGAGCGAACGGAATGAAAGTCAACACGCGATTTTTACGGGGGATAATAAACGACTTCTTCAATTGTGCGCGTCTGCGGTTTTCGAGGCGGGCAAGTAGAAAAATTACGCCTTTCGACGTCGAGCGGTTTTTTTTTCTTTCTTTCTTTTCTTTTTTCATTTTTTCCGCGAACGCTTTCAACGGGACATTTTACCGTTCAAAAGGGGTGTACGGTTTCTGTTCCGCAAAACAAACACGCGCCGGCCGTTTCAAACGCACCCTTTACCCACTACGCGTTGAAATTAAAAAAAAAAAAAAAAAATCCGACATCATCCGCGACTGTATTAACGGAACGAGTATTTTAACAAAAAAAAAAAAAAAAAATAGATCACAAAATAATAATAATAAAGTTTTTTTTGGCGATTATTTCGATTTTTTCACAGAGTACTCACACCTTAAATACATACGAATACCTTTTTATTCTCCGGACCCTTCGTCTGGTTTATTGATTCTGAACGTATTTCAAAATCTCGGGGTCGGGTAGTGTTGTAGGTGGGATGTCGGGAACGTAGGCGACGGTCAATCGTTCCAAACGAATAACGAACCTCAGCGATGTACTTCTCGTTTTGTTCGATTTAAATTACAAATTCTATTCATTGATAAGTAAAAAAAAAAAAAAAAAAACAATTGTACCTGGTTTAAACGATTTTTAATTAAAAACTGCGATAAAAACAAATTATAACATTTTTATCGACATAGAGTTTAAAAAAAAAACTCAATTAATATTTCAAATGAAAAAAAGTGTTCGATAAAAGTCTTACCGGGTCCTAACGGTTTTAAATATTTAACTGATTTCCAAAAGAAAAGTATATTATTATTATTTTTTTTTTGTTGATATTTGGGGCTGAACTCGCCTTATATTGCTGGAAAACGCGATTTTTTATTATTCTTTTGAACTTATTTCTACGGTTTAATAATAAAAATATCTTTTTGAAACCATTTGTTTTTATTAAAAACGGTCTGTTTTTTATTTTTTTGAAACGTAAAATTAGATATGTCGGAGAGCGGTATCCACTTGGACGGCGAAAATTGCAAAGTGAAGATATATAAGACTTTGGTAGTAAACAAACGATTTCCATTATAAAAGAAAAAAAAAACTATTTGGAAATATTACGCCGATATACGCGTTACATCAAAGGCACGACGGCCACGTCACAAAAAAAAAAAAAAAAAAAAACTCAAGTTATCGACAAAGAAAATACGAATTATGCTCGTTTAATGGATTTTCGATTAACTACACGGTTGTGTGGACCCGAACGTTTCGAATCAATTTTATCGGCGGATACGACAAGTACACTGGAAAATCGAAACTGGTAGGTGTACACGTGCGACGTAGATAATATTGTTACAACGCAATATTGCGATCCGTCAGTGTCGAGTACGAGCAAAGGACACTAAAAAAAAAAAAAATGTTTTTCCCAACCGGATCACCGTGTCGAAACGATGTGAGCAATTTTTTTTTTAAATATATATAATAACCATGGATTAACGAGCATATTTAAATCAAAACAAGTATCGATTAAATCAAGACCATTTTTATAGCACGCGTTCATAGTTTTACTAAGACGTGGTTTTTTCTCTCTCTCTCTCTCTCTCTCTCTCTCGGAAAACGCTTTTCGATTACGTTCCTCCGGTATTGTAAAAACTGTTCGAAAAATGTTTCTCGATTTTTCATCATTATTTATTAACCAACAATTAATGTAGAGATAGGGTTTTTTTTTTTTTTTTGTTGATTTCTGATAATTACATTGGCAAAAAAAAAAAAAAAAAAAAACACGACCAATACTATGTACATAAACTATTACCGGTTTACCGAGCTCCCCTAGGAATCGTTATTTAATCGCATCGTTGCTTTCAATACGTTTATAAACTTAATTCATAAGTATCACCTAGTTACCTAATTATCTTCATTTCCATCTATCCATCACCTTCCCACCGACAACAGTGATACACATCTTTATTTCGCATTTCACTGTTACTAAATTATCATAATTTTTAAACGTATTCCCACACTATGTTTGCCCATCAATAATGTTTAAATCGAAAATTACACTATACAAAGTAATTAGCAGACCAGTTCTTCTATATGCTTGCGAAACTTGGCCAACGACCCCAAAGGAGATGAAGACAAAATAGCGAACATTGAAAGACGAATACTAAGAAGAATATATGGGCCAAAACCAAATAATATCGCACAACAATATGAAAGTAGAAGCAATATAGAATGACAACAATTATATAAAGAACCGAACATCTAATAGCAGTACTACAACATAGAAAAATCGGACGGAGGTCAAATAGCCTAATGAAAGCGGTAATAAAATGGAAACCCCTTGGGAAAAGACCACTAGGCAGACCGAAACAAAGATGGCTAGACAAAGTAAAAAAAGACTTTGATTGAATTTGGCATACAAGATACGGAAGTAGTAGCTCGGGATTAGAGACAGGTGAAAGCAAATTTGTGTTGCGGTTATGGGCACCAATTTCCGTTAAAAACCGGCGAAGAAGAAGAAGGAGAAGAAGAAGAAGAAGAAGATATATAATTCCGAACGGCCCGAAAGGACAAATTCCGCCGTAGCTCCGGTCGGACACCGGACGCGTGCGTATTTCATTAGGGCAAACCGCCGTTCGTTGAAATGTTTATTGGCTCGGTTTGTTACAAGTATACCCGTAAACGATTTTTTTTTTGTTAATTATAACTAATAACGATTTCGAATTGTTGGCCGGAGCGAACGATTCGGATATAATAAATCGGACGGCGAATGCGAAAAACAAAAAAAAAAAACCGTTTCGAGCGAGTAAACGGAACGAGGGCGCGTAAAAAATATAACACGACGCGCGCATTCGAGACCGAGGGAAATATCGCAAAACCGTCTGCGCGAAAATCGCAATATTTACGCCGAGGAGTGTTTACAACAGCAGTTCCGCGAATGATTTCGGAATTTTTTCTATTATATTTCACAAGAGACGTTTAAAAAAAAAAAAAAAAAAAAAAAAAAAAAAAAAAAAAAAAAAAAAAAAAAAGAAAAAAACCACATAGTTGTACACGTGTATTATTTGTCTGTCAGGACTCGCGCAAGTCGCGTTCAACGTCCGCCGCCGTCAGGCACAATACAATTCCGGTCTGTTCTCGACACTCGCGAATTTAGAAAACACGAGTTTTGTGCTTTATTACGCACGTGCTGCAAACGAAATGCCCCGGTAAAACACACCCAGCAGCGAACGTTCGCGCCCGTGGGATTTTACAACGAAACCTTTGCGGGATTACCTCGGGGAGAGGGACACACAGAGAGCAGAGAGAGAGAGAGAGAGAGAAAAAATAAAATTAAAACTTTCATATCGTTTTTATGACGTACCCACCTATTTTCGCCGCCGAGTCGCAACGCCAAATGATATTTTACTAACCCGGCTTTGCGTTATTATTTTCCGTACAGGTCGCAAAAAAAAAAAAAAAAAACAGTTATAATACATTTAACCGCCTTTAACGACTGTAAAGTTTACAAATAAACTAAACCGAGTAATATACGAGGTCTAATCAAAAAGTATCGAAACAGTTAATAAAAAATATTCATATTTATTAGATAAAGTTATTTGCATTCAATCTCCTTCAAAATATGCTCCTTCTGAGTCTATACATGTTCTCCAACGTTCCTGCCATTTTTGGAAACATCTCTGGAAGTCATTTTTAGAAACTCCTCGCAGCTGCTCCGTCGCATTTTGTTTTATTTCATCTACATCTTGACAACGTTTACCCTTAAGCGCTATTTTTATCTTTGGAAATAAAAAAAAAATCACATGAAGCCAGGTCTGGTGAATAGGGGGATTGAGAAACAACTGGGATATCATGTTTGGCCAAAAACTGCTGCACAACATGGGCCGAATGGGCTGGTGCATTATCGTGATGCAATTTCCAACTACCAGACTCTTTAAACTCGGGTCTTTTTCTTCGTACAGCGTCTCGTAAACGGCGAAGAACATCAATGCAGTACTCCTTTGTTATGGTCTGTCCTTTTGGAGCATACTCATGATGAACAGCACCTTGGTAGTCGACAAAAAAACAGTCACCTTTCCTCATTGCGGCTTGTTGACGGGCGTCCTTCACGTTCATCACTTTCAACAGTTGTTCGAAGTGTTCTCTAAATCGTTTGAACCATTCAAAAACGCGAGCACGGGACACGGTTTCATCTCCATAAGCTAACAGTAACAATTGGTAGGTATCAGTAGCCGTTTTTCCCAGTTTATGGCAAAATTTAATGCACACTCGTTGTTCCATATTTTCGCTCATAATGAAATCCGACAGGACGTAAAAACACACTTAACTTAATCGCACATAGAAGCCGACTGAGACAATTTTAATCTAATCTATGCCAAATATATTTTTCCAACATACAAAGTTTGATTACTATAGCACGTGCAAGTTCATACTCAAACCGGTTTACGATTTATCGTATCAGTCTCGATACTTTTTGATTAGACCTCGTACATATAAAAAAAAAAAAAAAAAAAAAAAAAATAGCTCACCTCGATACCGGATATTTATGAATTTTTTACCGGGACAACGGGAGATTGTAATAATTTCTATTACGTTAAACACTCGTGCAGTTTAAGACGATGAGAGATTTCAAATATGGCGTTACAAGGCGATTTATCATACGAATTCAACATTGGTATTGTATTTTTGTACTTGACGAGCGATAGATGTGCGGCTTTCACCCTCCCCCCATTCGATAAATAAAAACTTTCCAATAGAATTTTATTGAATTTAAATTTTTGAAATCCGAATTGATATTCGGTGTTTCAAAACTCGCGTAAACCGCATTGTTGTTCCGCAATACGATCGCGTACAACGGCGAATACATAATACGACAATATGTTTTTTTTTACTAGTTTTAGCCGTTTGATTTTTTTTTTCCACAAAACAAATCACCGAAAAATTTGCATAGATAATTATTGCGTTAATATCACACGGGCACGACTTATTATTTCAACCCGAGACTGACCGTGTTACTATGACTGATATTTTTTTTAAAATCGCATTGCAAAAATTGTAACAAACGACGGACGTTTCCGATGGATACGAACGACTGTGATCGCGGACGATATACAAATACGAATAACATCAATTTTTATTTAAAAAAAAAAAAAAAAACTACAAAAACGAGTCCGTTTACAATAGACGATAATATCGTACGTTTTTACGAAATCCGTTTAAATCAAATAGTCGAACGAAAAAGCGATTTTTTTCCCGGCCATACCAAAATAGTTGTGTGTCCCGTTCGTTTCTTCCGGCGTCGTTATTTTTATTTATTATTTTTTTTATTCGAAAATCCATAGTCTATCGGCACTGCTATTACAAAAAAAAAAAAAAAAAAAAAAATGGTCTCTGATCTCGTGTGTTCGCCCGTAGAACGAAAATATGACCGGGCAGCTCCGGCGCCTTAGACCGTCGCGTTATGGTTACAATATACCGAAACGTAGGAAATACGAGCGATTCGAGGACAATCTCAAACGGTTTCTTTTTCGACGGATAATGTTCGTATTTTTGTGTTCGATTATAGATCAGTACGGTTTATCGTCGAAACCAACAGCACAAAATCGGTCTTGACGAACGAAAATCTGCTACGCCGTACGTTCGCAGGATAACGGATACGACACCTGGCACGGTAAGGGGCGGGCTGCACACTGAAGAAATTGGTTTAAGAAACAAATTTAAGAAACCAATTTCATAGTTGCGTACACTGGTGAAACAAAAAAATGTATAGTTTTGACAATGTCGTCTGACGATGAAGATGTGTTAATGTTGTATTAGTGGCTTCGTATCAAAAAAAAAAAAAAAGGAAACGTAGGTATTCATTCACTTTTAAAAGATAAACAGCATAGTAGCTATGTAGTTGCAAAGGAATTATAACCGCCGACGAGAATAAATTCCAAAGTTTCTACAGAATGTCTCAAGTTGCTTTTCGTCATTTGGTGCAGTTAGTTGGACCAATACGATAGTATTTACTATTGTTACTATGCTGTATATACAGGGTGCGGCAGAGCCGACTGACGAGTTTTGATGGGCTATAAATAACGAACTAAGTAAAACTTAGAGAAAAGGTTTTTTTTTTTTATTGTTATTTTATTGTTTTTATTTTTAATAATTATTTTTGTAAATTATATCTCCAAGATGGCGGCCGTCAGCATTGATACACTGTTGTAGACGATTGCTGAAGCTCTCATATGATTTTCGGCACATTTCGACTGGTATGGCCTCGACTTCCACGGTGATTTTCTGCCTGAAAACCTTATCCTTAAGGTAGCCCCGGAGGAAAAAATCGCACATGTTTAAATCTGGAAACAGTGCTGGCCAGCAGCCTATGTCTCCTTTCAGAGAGACTAACCGCTCAGGGAAAGTTTGTCGCAAGACTGCAAGTGAAATTCTAGCCGTGTGCGCTGGAGCTCCGTCTTGCTGAAACCATACATCTCCCAAATCATGTTCGGTCACCGTTGTCAGTAGCATTTAACTCTTGGACAAGCATTTATTTATAGGGATGGAATGATAAATCTTCGTGAAGAATTCCCCTCAAAGAACGGTCTGCGATTCCCAATGCTACAGCGTGTTGCCGGGCCGAGCGTCTTGGTGACTGCTCAATTGACTCTCTAACCAACTGCACATTTTCGGGGGTTCTAACCGTTTTGGGTGCTCCGTGTCCAAGTCTACTCAGGGTTCTTATTTATAATTTATACGAAACTTTATTGTTGAAACCAAAATTAAAAGCTTCACGAAATCGTGGTTGCGCAACTATGATCAATTTTTGTATCATGAAACTCAGTGTGCGTGTCTATTTGATTTTCAATTGAATGGTTTCACGAAACTAAAATTTCACATTTCATGAAATTAATTTCTTAAAACTAGTTTCTTCGGTGTGCAGCCCGCCTAATACTTGCCCTCCCGAACGCACAGATAAATTTTAACAGAGAAATACGTAAACGAAAAAGGTCGTTAAAACATTATTGACATTATTGAATGTAGTGATTTTTTTTTTTTTTTTGTCGTCTTTATTGCCTATGCTCGACACCTACGCCCCAGTAAGTTAATAATTTGTCGACGACGAAAACCCATAGAATATCGTTAGGTTAGGTTTGGTTAGAATTCATTGAATCTGTGCGCTATTGCACATTACAGGAGTTTCGTTAAAATCGGTTCGTTAGTCCGTTAGCGGGTGACAATGGCCACACAAAATGGACGTTCGTGTTCGGATACAGTGCGGGGCATCGTTAAACGTTTTATTTTATTGTTTTTTTTTTTTTAATTTTTTTATTTTATTCGGGAAACTCGCGGAACGCGCACCGGCGCCGTCGTCGTAGCTAATCGATCAGTAACGAAATTGACGGGGTTTTTTTTTTTTTTTTTATTATTTATTTTTTTTTTCCGTTTGTAACGCTCGTATGCACAATAAATCACATACGATCGATACGAACCAAAAAAAAAAAAAGAAAAAAAAGATGAATATTTTGTGAATTTTGTGTCGTAATAATATACGAGCTAATAATAATGTTACAATGTTTTTCGACCGGATTTTATCGGTTTCCTCCCTCCCTCCACCATCGAAATCTGCAAATATCGACGGTATGAAAATATACTATTATCGTTAATATTTACCCGAGACAAACAAACGTTATCGTCGTCGTCCACAATAAATATCGTGTTACGAACATTGCCTGTTTTTTTTCTTCTTTTTTCTTGTATGCGGGGTAGTGGTGTAACAGTCGAACGAAAAGCGATATACAAATCGAATACACTCTGTACATTCTCATTCCTTTTAGGGCCGCCGTCGATTTATCGTTTTCCATAACAATTCGAAACCGCTTCGTTTAAACCGTCGCTGTAAATTATATACATTGGATAATACACCGCCCACCTACCGAATTTCGGTAAAACAATATTTGTGAAATATTACCGTGTTAGCCGGGTCAATTAACCCAGGATCACTAGCGTGTTTGTTTTTTTATTGTCCATAAATCGAACGAATTAACTCGATTTCCACACGGTGCAGTTGCATACGTCCGTCTCTTTTCCATCTGTACTCGGCAGATTAACCCGCCAATCCGAACACTCGAATACGCCGACGACAAAGCGATATAGCACGCCCACGCCGAGCCCGATTTAGTTTCGACTTCTGTTCAAAGCTACCCCGATGACCAATCACACCGGCATTCCATCTGGCACGTTAAAATTAATGAAACCGAATATGTACACACTGCATTTGGTGGCCGCCGTGGCCGACCTCCAGTACATATCAACAACAAAGCCCATACGAAACTACCGGCACAGCCACATCCGTTGGCCCGATTTTCGACAACCGTCTAACACATGTGGTGGTCCAAACACATCGAGACAACCAAATTAATATTAAAACTCCGCCTTCTCAGACCCATCCACTGTATGTACTCAAAGCTCTCCCTCAATACCGAAATTCACATATATTATCTTGTTCTTAAGCCTTTACTACGCTAAATTCAGAAATCACCTTCGAAATCACACCAACCCCCATGTTTAACAATTATTATCTATCTCCATTAACAGAGACTCCCTCCCACCCCCAGAAGATTCAATCGTCAACGGCCCCGAGACCTTATATATGAAAGACAAAATTCCATAATCAATTTGTTAATTCACGCCGAAGTGCCATCACTAGTTAGTTCTGCCCTCGAGTCCCTCAAGCCGCTACATTTTAAATTTACAAACCATCCATCGTGCTTATTATAATATTTTATTTTTTTTTTTTTTTTATGTATAGATTGTATAATTTCTACATTAAAATAAAAAGAAATATTTCATCAAAATTAGAATAACATTTTTATACAATTTATATTTATTGCATTGAAAACTAGTGACTGGAATTTGCGGTAGTGTGCAGTACAACAGAAATTGTGCAGTTCAAAATAAAACGCACAGCTCTAAACGCTAATCGTTGTGCAGTACCTACTCTGCGACCCACATTATCGTTGCGAACAAATTACTAATATACTACACAAAAGCGATTTGTATTAAAGTTATGAATCACAATTATATAATTGAAATTCAACCGAAGCGGCACATGTTCAAAAAAAAAAAAATACAGTGTTGTTATGAGAAAGAAAGGAAAAGTCACGAAATTTTTTGAATGGACTATTTAAACGAGCAGATGATAAACACGCGTACGGTGTATAGGCTAAGACGATGATCATGACGGTTTGAGAAATAAAAAAACAAAATAAAATTGTCATTTGAAGCATAGTTTTTTTAATCATTTTCGACATCTAACTCATTAGTTACCCAGTTTAAATATTTTTGGAGTTTTGTTCGAAATATAATATGGAATACCTATAGGTAAACCTACCCAATGGATTATTTCGATCCAGAGCTATTTAATAAACTAGGTATATTTATATTGATGCACGCGTTGTTGAATTCGAGATGGACATATCAGTTATAGTCGGTTGGCAGGGGCGAGGTTTTCGCATTTCCTCGTGCAAAAATGTGTACACAAGCGCATTTAACGCACCCACGTGCGCAGTTGTAATATTTTCTTAGCGCAAACCCTGCAGTAGAGACCGCGTGTGCGAGGTAATCATTTCACAATTATACGGATAAATGATCGGGTGTAACGGCGCACAGTAATGGATTTACGTTATTCTTAAACCAAGTAGATTTTTTTCTAACGTTGCCACCTATGGCGGCGGCTAAAGAAAACTACACGGTATAATATCGCTATTTTTTTTTCATAAGCGTTTAAAGTACTTTTTTTTTTTTTTTTTTCGTATTGTTTTCAGCGAATAACAATTTCCCGTCCCCGCCGTTTTCGTTTTACGGCGCGGTAATGTTCTAAGATAATATTATCTTATGCCGGACAGTCGCCTACCAGAATATTACATTATTATTTAACGGGTACGGCCGGCGGCGTACCGGTGGCCTAGCGGACTCTCGCGTCCACGCGGACGGACGCGGCCGGCGCGCGTGACCTGACCGCACGTCCGGTACGCGGAACGACCCGCGAGAAATTCAATCTCGTCGAACGCGACCCCGGACAACGCGGTCCGTAATAATATTATATTTTCTACTATACGCGTCCGGCTTTATAACACAATCAGTGTTGGCCCCCCCCCCCGCGGGGAATTACATATTTTTCTTGTATTATTTGCGAATTTCTTATTTTACCGCAACACTGGTCGACCCCGTTTACCTTATTATTCGTTTACCGTATTTTTGCTCACTGGATTTGCACGTTGAACCCTAAACTAACAGTGACTGTGACTGTGACTGAGCTACAAACACAGGCAACGTGCGGCCGACCGGGTGGGTAAGCGCGGCACGGCGCGCACCAAGTGAACGGTGCCGGGAAAATTATTTTGTGCGCCCAGCCCGTACACCGGGTGTGTCATTTCGAGTGTGATTGCCTATAAAAATGTATTTAAAAAAAAAAAAAAAAAACCAAATTTAAACAAATATTAAATTTGAAATAAACGACCTCGACTCTATGCGACCGTTAGATCCGAAATTGTAGCGTAAAATAATACAAATTTAAAGAGGACAATATTTTCGAGGGCTATACGTTTTTCCCTAAAAAAAATATGACAAATGAAAAATGTATTGTTATTATTTTTTTTTAAATATAAATGAGTAAGCAGCACTCGGAAATATTCTCGTCTTTAAATTTCGTTATTTGCGGTTCGACTTAAACGCCACAATTGACGTTCAAGTATACCGTTATCTTCAATATTAGATAAATAGAGACGGCAATGGCCGGTGTGACGGCCTTTTTAAGATAAGATGCTACACTCGGAAATCGGTGCAAGATTTCTGGTAGAAAAGTCGTTTACAGACAAAAATAAAACACACACTCGGAGCTTATCCAATACGTATCTCGGAATAAAGGTAAAATATATATTTTACTTGAATGCAGTTTATATTGAATATTAAACGAATTTTGAATATTTACTCGTATGTGAAAATTCATGATTTCCATCAGTAGTCACACCCGTGATATATTGTTCCCGGACGAGTGCACTCCAACCATAGTTATCGGGGTGGGAAAGATAATGACGGTAAAAAGTAAGAGACATATTTCGGGGAGAGACCAGGAGGGGGGGGTGGTTGATTGTTTTTTTGGGGGGGATTTTTTGTGGCGACGGTTTTTCGTTTAAACACAATTTTTATACCTAACGCTATCGTCGTTCCACTCCGATTAATGTTTTTAAACGACCGTCAGACGACCATTTGCTTTTTAAAAGTTTACTGTTTAAACGAAAACTAAAGTATACATCGCTTTCTTTCTTGAAAATCGATATATTTATTGGTGAGGTGGCAGTACTCGTCTCCGAACAATGGGTTCGTGTTGAAAACAAAAATACGTACATTTATACTTACGACGCGTGCTTTCGGCCACGCTCTGGCGGTGGTCTCCCGTGATTTCCGACGTGCCGATTCGGCTAAAAATCCGAAAATCGACTGCCCCCTCCTCTCCCAAAAAAAAAAAACCCATTATTTAAATAAAATATTAATTTGCGATGTTTTCGCGCGAAACACTTCCCTCGCGAATACGTATCGAAACAACTAGCCGGTCTCTAAACTATTATTGCGGTCGATCGTTTATAAATGGCTTCTTTTTTCTTTTTTTATTACACAGATATATTCGGAATATTATAAAAGAAAAAGAAAACCTTTCAAAGGGACGGGGCGACGTTGTCGTTTTGAGTGCAATCGAGTCAAGTATAATTTCAGAACTCGCCGAATAATAATTTTTAAAGAGATTATTCGGCCGCTGTAAGCTTACGGGTTTCACGCTATGGACAGGTGGACAAGAGAGCACGAAAACCGACTTCTCTCATCCTTGCCCCGCCGAAATTCATGTAATTTATGCCGTCTATAAAAATCAACGTTTTGTAATTACTGACGGAGCGAAACACAAATTTAGCCCCGAGTAATACTATTAGTTTAGCTATTGGACGCGAACGTACTTAGCGTAGATGGCGATTGACGAAAATGTTATAAAACGATAACCGACGTTGACCTTGTTAACGCGATCGATCGATTTATCGAAATAAATAAAAATATCGCCGTCGACGGGTAAGACGGCCGTTCAAAACGCCAACACTCGCCATTCATTTCGACTACAACACCCGTCTACGCGTGCAATTTTCCATACGGTGGTTTTGTACACTGTAGCACGAAAAAACGACGGTTGAACGTAACATTTCATAGCCGCCGGATTATCGCGAATTGTCCAAATAGAAAATTCCGTACATGTGCACACGTTCCGAGACGATAAGTGTCCGGAGGCAATGCCGATCGCACTGTATACCGTCGCGGTCGTAAAAACCGCGTCTGCGGCCGACGCGCATCTGAAAATACCCACTAGAATAATATTATGAAACTCGAGGTAAAACGAGACGGAATAATAATTGCGAGTATCTGGCCAAGTACGGTATGATATATATATATGACTTCGGAGTCGTTGCGGGCCGACGAGCGATTGCCAACAGCGACCTTTTGACATCCGCTTATTGTGCGCTAAGCAGCTCTATTATGGTGCAAGTACTCCGGCGATTCAAATAGGTCTCTTCAAGTAGGTGACTTATTATTATCTCGTGCGTCGGCGAGCGGGGTTTTATTGGAGATAGAAACGACGACTATTAATAAATCTAATGTACGGCATTTATATCGGGCGTTGGGAAACGCGAAAATTGAAAAACTCACGGCGGCGGGATTTATCATCGCCGACGGCGTACGAACAATAGAGCGCTGCGCGCACGGGACGTTTTTTTCTCGATATTATCGTTCCTCGGATACGGAGACTTCGTCCGAATGTTGGATAACACTCTGTTAATTGATATTTGCGCCGTACCAACAAAATACAATCTAACGGTCCCGGGTTTAATTAAATAAAGTGGTGCGCACGATAAAATCGACGGAAAAAAATATAATAGCACACCCCCGAGCCTCATTTCCGAGCGCTCGGTTTCTAATCCAAAGATCACGGTAATAATTTTCGCGTTTTCCATTTTTTTTTTTCGATATGTAAACCCGTCGTGGTTTTACGTCGACTGGGCCACGTTACGTTTACACTTTGGTCAACGATTTCGGTCAACAGGTAGGATAGGTTTACGAGATAATTTCGTACGTAATTGCGCGTGCGTTGTGATAACGACGATAACACCGATAACGCGTGTTCGGATATTCAAGCACGATAAAACATTAGAAACAAAAAAAACGCCCGAAATACAGCAGTAAAAACGGTAAAAAACTTAAAATAGCGCTAATTATTATTCAAAAAAAAAAAAACACACACACATTATTTAACATACAACGAATATACGACAACACAACATTGGCGCCTATCGATTTCGATGTCGCCCACAGTGTAATTGTAAGAAACAAATAAAATAAAATTCGATTTTTTTTTTGTTTTTCTTTCAATAATGACTTGCGGCTGAACACGGAAAATCCTGATTGTCGAACTGCTGGCCAATCGCAATGGTTCGATTATTTGGTGCCTTTACGAGCAAACCGTCGCGGAGCATATTGCCCGTTTTTATTGGTATTATTTTTATGTTTCCGGGTTTAAAACAACACCAACGATTTTTCCGGTCGTTTAATCATAACGTTGAGACGGGAGATCAATGCGCGTGGCCACCGATATTGGTTATAGTTTGTCGAAAATTAACCAACGATGGCCGTTTCCGGGGTATTATTTTGTTATTTTGATTTATAAAAATTGTATTTTTTTAATGGTTGGCGAGCAACTCCGAAGACGACATTCCCTCCGATCGCCCTCCAAACCGTAAATAAAACCAACCCGGGATTCGTGAAATGCGCGATATTCTCGTACACTCGATCCGTAAATGGGTTAACGTAAGTGTCAACGGAAACTGTGTAAAATCGCACAAACGGCAAAAATCAGCTCTGTCCGAAAACTTGTAGAGCGATTGGAATTGTATTTAAAAAAAAAAAAAAAAAAAAACACGTAACCAGACGGTATATTTAAATCGGTCATCGATTTGAAATATCGAAATCATCAATTTTGATTTTAAACCGAGTTGTCAGTTTTAATAATATTATACTATTGCATAATTTATTTTTTCAAAATGTAGTCCGGTTGAATATTTTAATAAAAATTACTATCGCCGGTGAAAATTTCGCGGACCGGCTGCGCGAATGCAGCTAAATTGCATACCCACGACGCCGTCTTGGCGAATAACGTAAAAATTAAGTTTGCATTTGGTTTTAAAGATTAACAACCATACGCCGGGGACACCGACAGTCGTATAAAGCCGTCCGCTACAGTTTAAGTGAATTTTTTATTTTCTATCAAATACCCAAGAGGAATAATGTTGTATATTGATTTGAAATAAATACTTATCGGTTCAGAGCTAAAAGCGCGTTACGAATGTGACCCAACCACGTAATATACGAGGTGCGACAATAAAATAACGAGACTTTTTGAATAAAAGTTGTTTATTTTAAAAATGTTATAATTTAATGATTATCGCCTTCAAAGTACCTGCCCTCAGCATCTATATATTGTTGCATACGTCGCTGCCATTCTTGAAAACAGTGTTGCCAATTGCTTTCATTCAGCCCTTTTAGAAGTTCTGCCGTTTTCATTTTTACGTCATCAACTGTTTGAAAACGGGAACAGAAATAAGAAGGAAATAAGAAGAAGTCACAAGGAGCAAGGTCTGGCGGGTACGGGGGATGTTGACGTACAGAAATTTTTTTTTCAGTTAAAAAACGTTGAATTGAAAATGCACTGTGAGCTGGAGCATTGTCTTGGTGAAGAACCCAGCCATTTTTCCATAGATCTGGTCGCTTCTTTCTGACACGTTCTCTTAATTTAATTAATACCTCTTTATAATAATATTGATTAATTGAAAAACACGAGCTCTTGATAAACATTCTTCACCATAAACTTCACATAACATACAAAACGATTCCGCGGCAGTTTTTTTTAATTTCACAAGAAATTTAATGTTAACACATGTTGTTCGATTTTTATATCTAACATTTTTCGGCAGTATAGTCGAACTCGCACTAATAACAAGGCTCCTAACGTATAAGAAAATGAATCGATGCCATCAGTGTTCATAGTACTTTTAGATAAATGTTTTCTAATCATATTTCAATAATCGTTTTATAGATAACGTTAATAGTTTAGGTTTTTTTCAAAAAGTCTCGTTATTTTATTGTCGCACCTCATATACAACAATAACTACACTGTTCGGAGTGCAATATCCGGAATCGGCATTAGGGATGTCTAGTCGCACAGTGAGACGAATTCTACACGAGGAACTTCATTTTCACCCATACAAATTGGCAGTGGTGCAACAACATAATCCACGCGATTGTGTTGCGCGAACAAATGCATGTGAAACCTAAGCCTTCCTCAAAAACCTGCCACAGGACGCCTTTGTTTTCATCAGTGACGAGGCACATTTCCATATTTCAGAATGTGTGAACAAACGAAACATGCGATATTTGAGCTCCACTAACCCGAGTGACCTTCATGAGCAGCATCTGCATACAGAACGCGTGACTGTTTGGTGTGCAATATCCAGAATCGGCATTATTGGCCCATGGTTCTTTGAAGAGAACGGAAGAGCAGTTACGGTCAGTTCTGAACGTAATGTCAGCATGATTGTGGAGTTTTCTCTGTTCAAACTTAATGAAATGAATGCAGTGGAAATGTGGTTTCAACAGGATGGCGCCACGGCTCACACGGCAAGAAGGTCAATGAATATCTTGCGTGAAAATTTCCCCGAACGGGGAATCTTCTCTCTTGGAGGCGATCTTCAGTGGCCAGCACTGATCACCAGAATTAGCCCCGTGTGATTTTTTCCTGTGGGGCCACCGTAAATCGTTGGTATACACGGAGCGTCCGAAGAGCTTTCGTCATCTCAAATACAATAATTGTGCTGCTATTGCCGACATAAAGCACACATATGCAGGGAAATGTGGATGGAAATTTCAAATTCCGACTATCTCGGTGCATTGACGAGAACGGTGGCCACCATCGAGATGTAGTATTTAAAACCAAATAAAATGAAACTTAAAATGTACCCCTGTACACAGAAAAAAAAAAACAATTAAATCAATATTGCCAATACTTTTTGGTGTTATGATTTTTCGTAAAATAAGAATGAAACCACGCCCCGTCCTTGTAATATTAATTCGGGTGTACGGTGTAATTTTACGGTTCTATGTTTTACCGATAAATGTTATCTGGCCGAAAGCGGTACGTTTGGTAAATATCAAACGGACAAAATGAATTCGGTATGGGCATCGAATTGGAAAAACGGAATTATGTCGTGCCCATTGCGAGGGTATTACGCAGTCGACTTTTCCGCGTCGAAAAAAAAAAAAAAGGGCAAACGTTTGACGAATTCGCGTTGTATTTGGTCCGTGCGGTGTCCGGCCGGAGCCGAATTGAATTCCACACGAGACCCCATCGTCGACGAAATAATCGCCCGGTATAACGCCGGTGTTTTTATATCGTTGTCCGTACCGATATAAATATTATCACGGGCGTCCGCGACAATACATAACGGGCGATAAATCCGAAAATATATTACGTCGGGCGCGTACGCGTACAAAAATATTTGACAAAATAAAAAATAATAATAATAATAATAATAAAAAAAATATTTATACACAATACGATAATATAATATATTAATAGCGTGACGTAAACGTAAAACGGGCACAATTGGCCGGGGGCGCTCGGTATTGTTTATCGTGGCGCGCGCTAAACGAGTATCCAATTCCGCCAACAAGGAATTATTATTGCGGTATTAATTTCGAATTAATCCATTGAAATTGCATATTGATCCGCCAACGAAATATTTAAATTAGTCGTTATCGTATTAATCGTCATTTATTATAAATTCAAAATGCCTGGCGATTCGTACGGGGCGATCGGCTGCGGTTCGGCTTTTACACCGCGTTATACACCACACTCGCCGCACTATACTTAGCATGTTTGTAAACCAAAAAAAAAAAAAAAAAATAATTATAATTATCCTCGTCGATCGGGACTCGAAAATTGTTTAGATGGTTACATTTGAAACGGTTAAGATTGTGGTCCGAGGACACCCGACTGACGAGGATTCCCCGGGGCTGTGCGACCGTGCGGTTGAACTGTTGTCGTAATAAAAAATAAAAAAAAAAAAAATTCTCTCCACATATACTTTAGATAGGCGCCTATTAAACGGAAACATAAGCGATTTTCGAGCTTAGACTCTTCGCCACAACACATTGACAATAGTGATTTTATAACGCGTATACTGCAGTAATTTTTTGTGTTTATAGGTCAGAATAAGCGAATGCCATCAGAAGAACGGCCACGGTCCCATGTGCAATAATCTAATCTATGAGACGTTAAGTATTTACCCCCGTACACCTCCTGTTGATTACTCAGGGAGCTTTTAGTGAATCTCTCATTTATTTATTTAAGACACCTGGATCCACCTAAAATCAAAAATAAAAAAATAAAAAAATGGCACATTTTAGAATGGGAGCGTGGATGTTCGAGTGGAAACGTTTTTTTACAGACTGTGAAAAACAAAAACACTCAGATAGTAAATCCAACAAACCCGGGCAAGATGGTGATAATTTTGAACTAGTTTAGGTTAAAATATTGTAGGAAAAATGTTTCCTACTTATAATATCTACGAAATTTTTCGATTAGAGGTGTTTTGTTTAATAAGACAATATTAATACATTCACTAAAGCCCCCTCCCCGCATACACACAACATTTATCTCATCTCTACCTATGGTGTATCTCAGTGGTTATTAACTTGGGCGATATCTCCCCCCCTGGTTCTAAAGGTGCAGTGACCTTGTTTTGTGTGGTAGAGGGGACGGTAAGCAAGTTAAATCCTGTCGGATCTACATAAGATCGGTTAAATCTCCTTTGAAAACACACAAGTGTACTGCAAACACATTGAGTCTTCGAGTAACGATTTTTCAAAAGGTTTGTCCCTGGAAATTCCTCTTCGATGGGTCGTATA
Source organism: Tuberolachnus salignus (assembly GCA_956483605.1). Classification (NCBI taxonomy): domain Eukaryota; kingdom Metazoa; phylum Arthropoda; class Insecta; order Hemiptera; family Aphididae; genus Tuberolachnus; species Tuberolachnus salignus. The sequence continues at coordinate 38,029,230 of OY101429.1, read as the reverse complement.
TCCCTTTGTGAATATCGAAACAGCAGATGTACAGATTCAATAAGCATTGATCGTACATTCGAACTAATGCGATATTGAAATTTATTCATAGTACGGTAATCACACCTCACAGAATTTTGGCTCCAATCAACCGCCAGTTGTTTCTTCCCTGGACGGTGGACTGTCGTTAACAAATAAAATGATTATATAGAATATGATTTAACTTCATAATTGATGTTATTATATTCTTAAATTAATTTACTACAGTGCGAACCGTGCAAAACATAACCATACAAAAATTATCTATTACATTTTAATAAAAGTGTTCAACATTTTTTTGTCCGACTTAGGAACACGTGTTTGTTTAAAGAAACGTACATATTGAACTCCAGCCAGCCGTCTTACGATATCATCTTTCATAGTTTGGAAGTTTTCGTCTATTTCCCTCGTTAATGTTCTTCTGGAGGCCCGTAGAAAGTTAGTAATAACTTTATAATACTTTATTAAAGATGGATGGCTCAGTAAAACTAAATGTTGATACAGTTCGTACAATCAACTCCATGTTCGCTTTATCAAAATGAGCTTGGCTTAATTTAGGTTTTGATACACTTACAGTTTGATTTATCACTTTTTCGAGAGTAGGTTGTATTAAACTTTCATAATCGTTAAAGCTTCCGTTTAAATCGCCCACTTTTCTTTTACAATCAACCCTAAAACGTACTATGAAGGTATACACATATGTATTAACTCGAAAATTAATCAACTTAGTGCCGTTGTATTCGACCATAAATTTGAATATGAAGTTCGAAATGTCAAAACGTGGTGCGCACGATACACAATTGAAACTCGTATTTTGTTTTGTGTTGTTTTTTTTCCCAATTCGTTTGAAAAACTTTAATAGTCACACTGTGGGACACTTGGGCCCCGGAATATACATCGCTAAATCTCTGAGATCAGATACACTCGTTTTAAAATTGAAATAATAATTATGAGCGAGGTAATCACACGCAGTACACGAGGCAATCATGATTAATTTACTCAATACTACAATATCGTGTATTTGATACCATAAAATTTACTCTTATCGCCCACCAGGTTCCTAGTGACAATTTGAAATTGTGTTATTATAGTATCACTCGAGCACAGTGGGCCAGATATACAAAAAAAAAAAAAAAGCAGTATCACGTGGATTTTGTAATAGATTGTATCTGGGTACGTTATTTGGATAATTTTAGTTGCGGTTCCATAATAAAAGCTTTTTAAAATACTATCCTGTTTATATAGATGTCGATTAATTTTCCGCTTTATGTCCGTCCATGCACGGCGAGTTATCGTATAATTGGATTTTTTTACGTTTCTCTTTTGTACATTTTAACGGATGTGATATCATCGATAAGCTCGCTGGTTAATGAATATTTAATGGTGCACAAAATCGAAATAAGTTATATAATTATTAGAGAAATCATATCACTAAAACAACTAGTCTTACGATTAATTTGTCACTTTTTTTTCTTCTAAAATTCTATACTCATATTATTTTGATTGGCCTTGATAAGTGCCATAAAAATTATGTAATAATATCAGAAATTAAAACTAATTTTTTTTTTCTTTTTATTATGTAAATTTTAAATGTACATACTAGCACGATTTTTATTTGTAATTATAGGAACTGATTTAAATAATATATTTATTACTTGCGAGTTCACCATTTTGTAATGATCGTGCTAAGGTTCTTCTCTCATAGATAAAATCCAAGGTTTTGTAACAACAAGTGAAAATACAATTTTTTTTTTTAAATGTCCTAATTTTGTCCCGCTAAATATTTGTAATACTTCTGGTAGACCTCAAATGCCATTTCCAGAGGCTAGTGTCTAATGACTGCCTAGTCGACGAATGGAGTCGTTAAGTAAATCTATTTCTGTTCAAAGAACTTATAATTTAAATTTGCGTCAAATAACAAAAAATCAAATAATTAAATAACAAAATCAATATTGTGATTAAAAATATCCCCCCCCGTCCTCGAAAATGTTTAAATACTAACATAATGATTACATTTAAATTAGTGACTTCAAGAACATAAAACATGGATAGGTCTTTAATGAAATAAAAAAAAATGAATAAATAATAGTTTTCCTCGTCGATTGGGACTCGTTTGTTTAGATGGTTATATTTTAAACGGTTAAGGTTGTGTTCCCGACGATTCCCGACGCCGAGGCTGTGCGGCTGTGCGGTTGAACTGTTGCTGTAAAAACAAATAAAAAAAAAAAAAAATTCTCTCCACATATACTTTAGATAGGCGCCTATTAAACGGAAACATAAGCGATTTTCGAGCTTGGACTCTTCGCCGCAACACATTGATAATAGTGATTTTATAACGCATATACTGCAGTAATTTTTTGTGTATATAGGTCAGAATAAGCGAATGCCATCAGAAGAACGGCCACGGTCCCATGTTCAATAATCTAATCTATGAGACGTTAAATATTTACTCCCGTACACCTCCTGTTGATTAGTCAGGAGGCTTTTAGTGAATCTTTCATTTATTTATTTAAGACACCTGGATCCACCTAAAATCAAAAATAAAAAATTACACAATTTAAAATGGGAGCGTGATGTTCGAGTGGAAAAGTTTTTTTACAGACTGTGAAAAAAAATACACTCAGATAGTAAATCCAACAAACCCGGGCAAGATGGTGATAATTTCGAACTAGTTTAGGTTAAAATATTGTAGGAAAAATGTTTCCTACTTATAATATCTACGAAGTATTTCATAGTTATTAGTGACTATAGTAACCAGTTCGAATGTAAGATTGTCGATTGAAACACCAACTTATTTACTAAAAATGTATGAACTAAAACAAAAAAAAAAAAAATATTATTTATATAAATAGAATATAACAACACGCTCGATATTTTCGTCCCTTGTGCGAGACGGCGTAAAATTTTCAGAACATTCTAGCGGTTTTTGAGTTATATACAAAGCAATTTAAAATGTTCGTAGTATTTTAGTTTTATATGGACAGATGTGTGTGCACATCATAGACAGCGAAACGGTGGGCTCGCGGGAGAATTTAGCCCACCAAAATAATCCATAACATCTCATAATTTATTTGATATGTTTTTTTTAAGAAATATCGAGGTGTTTTGTTTAATAAAACAATATTAATACATTCATAAAGCCCCCTCCCTACGACATAAGCAACATTTATCTCATCTTCACCTATGGTGTATCTCAGTGGTTGTCAGCTTAGTAAAAAACAGGGAATTAAACATTAAAATGCAGTATTAAATTTGTGTGAATTAATGTTATCGGAAAACGTGTATTTTGAAACGACCGATTTCGTACGAACGTCCGGGTAATAGTAATTTTGACCAGGTTTTACGCGATTCCCGGTGCCCGCCGTGTCGTGAATTGACACTGTTTCTACGTCGTTAAAAAAAGGTTTATCGAGTGGGCGGGTGGGTCGGAGGTAATAAAAAAAACTCACCGGATACGGACGGTAGACCAATGGGAATTATGCGTAGGTGCACGTAGAGACCGTAGCCGGTACACGACGGGTACCCTGTATAACACATAATATATAATATAATTTAGTGCCGTTACCGCCCCCCCCCGCCCCCCCGTTATTAGTCATTAGGATATTATTATTATTATTATTATTATTATAGTCGGCCGCCTATTAGATTTCGCCGGGCGGCTGCGGCGGTCGTCGGGGGGGGGGAGGCGGTTTTGGCCGGGTCCCCGCTGTAATTTGCCGGTACCGCGACAAACCGCACGAACCCGAATGCCCGGCCGCCGTATACCACCGCCGCGGTAATTGTTCGCCCGAAATTCCCGCGGTCGTTGTTCCCCGAAATTCCCGCCGGTGGACTCCGGGCCGCGCCGACCGTTTCTGCGTCTCCGCGCCCGTATCTTGTACGGATATTAATAACGCGGCCGTCGACCGGCGTTTCGTTTTACGGCCTGCATTACCGGCCTGCGACCCGAGTTTCAATCGCCGTCACAATCGACCCGGAAACGTCGTCGGCTTCGTCTCGGAAACCCCGCAAATGTTCACCGCCACCGGCCGGCCGTTCGATTCGTTTTCGTGTTGTTCAGTCGACTGTTTTGGAACCCGTCGTTGTGAATCGCAATTTCTCCTTGATTGCTTCCTCGAATCCGGACTCCGTGAAGTTCAGGGAAGAGAAATTCGCACAATGTTAAACGACGGTCTTCACGAACGAATATTTCGAGCACCTTGTTTGTCGAAATGGAGGCGCGTCCACTTCTCTATTACTTTATCTTCATTCATCACAACGTTTTCACGCACTGATTCGAAATCTCGAAAAATTTCAAATAGTTTTTTACCCACCGTTTGTGACAAACAGAAAAAAAAAAAACAAATAACATAATGAATTTCGTACCGAGTGTAGGCGAACGAGATAGACAGCGCGTCTAATTTCGTATTTAATAAGTCTCCGTGTTCCCAGTTTTGCACGTACTGGTTTTACACGTGGTACCAAATTTTTTTTTTTTTTTTAATTCCCTCTTCCTTCTCCAGTGTAGGAAACTCTACTTTCTGTACGTGCCCCGTAATATCGGATCGACGCGTGTCTCGTTTCGTTATCTACAGAAGTTATCCTCGGGTCGACGTTCCGCCAATGCCGGTGATGTTATATTAAATACATACCGCTTTTTATCACAAAAAAAAAAAAAAAATAACAATAAATAATAACAATAATAACAAATACATTATATTATTGCAAACCGCAAAATATCAATAACCGTAATATACTTTACGTTTATGCTAAGAAATAAATTCTACATTACCTTGAAAATATTTATAATGCTAACAGCGATTTTACCGAAAATCATTCAAAAAAAAATTACTGCTTTAATTTTTAAAGACATTGCCTTTAGTTGTACTTATACGATATTGAACATAACCTCGTATATTCCAATAATTCTCCGTTTTTTTGGAACCGCTGGCCATAAGAATTCTTAAGAGGAGTCTTTGTATGAGGAAAACGGCCCTGACGATAGCGAACATATAAAAACTCCGGTTACATAGGTAAAAAAAAACCTACTTGTATTGAGTAGATCAATTATGTATAACTAAGTTAAACGAGCTCCACGAAGAACCATTTTTTATTTTTTTTTGTTGATTCCGGTATATATATACTAAGTCACCTCAAACAATCAGTTAAAAAACTGTTTCAATGAAACTAGACTATAAAGATTTTACGTCACGTTGCCAGAGGACTCTTTTCTGATTCTCAAAAACATGTGCACGTGAAACGATTTCAACATTATACTTTACGTGCCTATGTGAGTAAACTTTTTCAAAAATGAAACACGTCCAATAGAACAAAAGTGTAACTCAAGCGTCCGGCAATCGACGAGCGATACTCTTAGTTGGCACGACCGAGTTTGTTCCAAAACGAAATTGACCGTGACATTTCAAAAGACAAGCAATATTCAAATTTCTGACAACACGCAACAGGTACTTATCGCAATCGTACAATTTTTATCCATTGCACGATTACAGTGGAATAAAATCATTCGTATTAATCATCAATTTCATAACCTCTGCTGTCACTCATAAACGGTAAAAAAAAAAAAAAAAAAAATCGGTCCCGCGACGCCGGAGCTCATCATCTCGCACAGGGCTGGCCGTCGATAAACGAAATACGTCCGGGGATATATATGCCTATAAGAACTATCTCGTCGGGACCGTCGAAAACGGCGGAAACCTACGGGGCACACCGTGGCGTTTTCAACACGTAAACCGATACGATGAAAAATGTTTCACCGTACAATTAATTCGGCGGGTTCCATCGGAAAGCGTTTGATCGGCGGTGTACGTACGTAAATAACAACGGGGGGGTCGTGTTCGCGTGCGCGCCGCGCGGAATTACACCGCACAAGAAAATATCAATTATTCCGTTGGCCGGGGAGGTACGTTCGGAATTAACCGAGCGAAATGCGCGCCCGCCGACTGTTCTCGACTATCGTATTCCTTGGATTCCCGCGCTAATTTATCGCATAGGTAAATAATAGATTTAGTCTACCGTGGAAATATTTGCATCAGTAACTCCGGAATAGGGAACACTCGCTTTGGATATTAATAATAAACGCCGCGACCGTGTAAACCGTCTAGGGGGGGGACTTGAACGTTTTTACGCAGCTCGGGCCACGCAGTCATATAAAAAAAAAACGTGTATGTTTCACAGTCATTCAGTCGGTTATTATGAAATTTTGACAATGCGTCCCGGAAACAGATTCGTCGTTTACATCCGGTCGTGATTTAGACGATGCAATTTTCTAGGCGCGTACACCAGTCAACCGCAGTGCATTTTTTAAAATAATAAACTGGACGACGTTTACGCCAAAAAAAAAAACCATTAAAATACATGTTTAGGCACATACGCGGGCTATACGAGTTCAAAATGTACCAGGATTTTAATACTAAAAATTACAAAATTGAAGTTATTTTAAGATATCTCCTTCAAAATACTCTCATCCGGACGATATGCAGTGATCTTGCCATTTTTCAAAATTCCTCTGAAAATAGCGACTTCGGGTTTTGTTTAAAATGTCCACTTTTTTCGCGGGGAATACATATTTTTACAACTTGAAAAGTTACCGACCGTAGATTGGCCGCAATAACATTTGTCCTGGAAATTTTTAAAACAATCCCCGTATATGTGGTAAAAGCATAAACCATCGTGATCAGTATTTTAAATCGGTATGCACAACGATCAATCGTCGCTATTACTGTCGATAAACGATTCTGAGCAAAGTTTTGATAAATTAAAATTGATAACTATATCGATTCGTAACTACGAAAAACGCAATTGTCCGTGTTTTTTTATTCAAAATGTTGAGTATTTATATGAAACCAAAAAAATTTTTCCCGCATAAATTGATAAATCTCGAAATGTATATACGGTTAATATGAAATTTGGAACTTAATAATGGCGTTTATAAAAATAAATTATAACGTCACGCACAATTGTAGTTTTTTTTTTTTTTTGGTTTGACTACTTAGTAGTGTTATTTGTGTTCAATTTTTAGTCGTTTCAGCTCGGTCAATATAAATTCAACCAGTGTACAATTACAAAAAAAAAAAAAAACACGAAAATGTACGATGACTACCAACGACTCGAATGTCGCCGGGATGTTTTCCGAGGCCTAATAAAGTGGCACTCGGCGAGTGAAAATTTCAGATCATTACGATTATTAATGAAACGAAAAAACAAAAAAAAAAAAATCAATACTGTTTTGCGTAAATTTTTCCGTTTTTTGTTCCGAAGTTTCCCCCCTGCCACTCGGTGACGGTCTTATTATGAAGAAATCTACTAGGGAAAAATACAAAACGATCTCGTCGATTCATACGGTTCGGATACGATTTTCTGGAAAACGAGAACATACGTTCGGAATCTAAAAATTAAAAAAAAAAAAATTATAATTTTAAAAGACTAAACAATTCGACCGATAACGCATACGGATAATTGAAAACCAATTCCGAGACGGTCTTTTACCACCGATATCCAAGGACGTCGGGCGGTTGCGGGCGTTCGAAACCGAAACCGCGTCTACGTATTTGCATCGAAATGGACGAAATTCACTTGGAACGTTACTCAAAACACGGCGGCGGGCCCCACCCCCCGCCCCACAGGGTGTAAACAATACCTTTGTACCGTCTTTGGTTTCGGCAAACGTAACGGGACACCGGCAAAGGAAAGAAACAAATGGTATTTTCGCGCCGCGTGTGTCGGCCGCCCCGGCGACGGGCGCCGTTCGAACAACGGCTGCCGGCCGAAAACGGTAACCGTTTGTTTTGCGATTCGACGCCGCGCCGGCCGTACTGCACTGTGCCGCGTACGTGCACCGACCCCGTCAAAAGACCTACATCAAAGACCACCCCCCCCCCGCCGAGTTTAACTCGCCTCTCCGCCACCTGCCCCCCCGCCGATTTCACCCCGCAACGAGATAATTCACGTGAAACTTCGTCTTTGTGTTCGGCTGGAAGCCCGAAAGGTACTCCGGGGCGAAATTTCGAGTTTGCACCGTTACAGAAGTCGACAAAACACGACGGCCAAACAGTATAATTATAATATCGCGTCCGTAAAGATTAAAAACGGTCGTGCTCGTCCGTTAATCTCGTCCTCTGTGCATTTTTCATAATCGTGTTTTTTTTTTTTTTTTTTTAAAACCCCGATTTCAAATTTAACTATTATGTTTAGTTTTGATAAATTGCAAACGATTTGAAAAAAAAAAAAAAATGATTTAATCTTTCGACTATATATGCGTGTGGATGCGCATTCCCATTTCGCCTGTACGATTTCTGTTTATTTTCGTTAAGCAAAAGATTTCTGTTTTTTTTTCACCTAAAAATAACACTGTCCCCGCCGATGTTTAGAATATTAACTGTAAATTTGAAAAAACACAATTGCTGCATGACCTTAATTGAAGTTTTTAGAATTTAAACGGTTACGATTATATAAGTTCATCAACTGCGTAACAGTACACTGCCGGGGGCTTTGGGGCAGATGCCTCCCTTTTCCCCTCCAAAAAAAAAAAAAAAAAACTATTTTTTGCAATTAACCACGTAGAAAGTGTAGTGTATATTCACCGTGGACTTAGGAGTTATACCGAATAACCGAATATAAGCAATCGAAGCTCAACAGATTTTCCTCTAATTTACACTTGACTACGTCTACACCTAGATCAACAAAACACCAAGCAAAGATTCTCAATAGTGTTTCCGATCGATTTTTAATACGTAAAAATGTTCATACGGGTTTTCAATGTTTTTCGCCGACCGGACATCATCCAACAGATGAACGAATTTCAAGTTTTAATAATCATTTTGAATTTTACGACAAATATGTGCAGCACAAAAAAAAAAAAAAAAAAGTTTTTCTGCCGCAAAAGCCGAGTTCGGACTTGCGGTGTGAAAAAATTCAAAAACTGTTGTGTTACTTTACCGCTAAACGCAATTGGCGGTTTATAAATGTACGCGATTTTAATAAAAAATTTGAATCAGTATTTATTCTTTTGGAAATATTTTCACCGTTACAAGCAAGTGCAAGTGCGGAGACTGAGAAATCGTTTCCCTCACTACTGCCACGTTTAAACGGACCGGCAAATCTTCACGTACACCGAGAAATACAAATGAAAAAAAATCCGTTAAATTATCGACAGTTTTTTTTTTTTCCGAAACGGCACACAGAAAACTTAAATTTGAAATAAATTTGTCGTGATGTTTAGTGATTTTTATAATAATAATACATATTGTGCACTTATGCCACGCAAAAAATGATTATTTAAAAATTAGTGGTAATTTTTTACTCGCGTGTAAGGAGAATTGGAAAATGATTAAGCCCTCCCAGTAAAAAAAAAAAAAAAAAAAAACAAAAATCCTGGACTCGCGCCCGACCGTTTGTCATACCGACTGCTCGTGTTTCAGTACCCCGACCGTAGAACAAAAAAAAAAAAAAGAAGAAAAGTATGTTTATTTAGCTGTGTTCGTGCCTTGTAAAACGCATTCTGTAAATCTTAAAAACATTCCAATTGTAAAGTTAAAAAACCGTACCTATTGAACGCGTCGACTGCCACGAGTGCATTTCCGTGTACGCCGCGTGTCGTGTCCGCGAGGGTACACCAAATTGTTATCCGTGCGCCACGGCGATTTTCGCAAAAATGTTTTTTTCTTTTTGTTTCATAATAATTAAATATATTTAAATGTTTCGAATATTTGTGATATGTATAAAAAAAAAAAAAAAAAAATACAACGGCACATAGTATTTATTCTTTTGGACATATTTTCACGGTTACCAGCCAGTGCAAAGTGCGGAGACTGAGAAATCGTTTTCCACACTACGGCTATCCGAAACGTACGTCCCGGGACAGTCACGTTTAAACGGACCGGCAAATCTTCACGTACACCGAGAAATACAAATGAAAAAAAAAAAAATCCGTTAAATTATCGACAGATAATTTTCCTACCGAAACGGCACCCGGAAAACTCAAATTTGAAATAGACTTGTCGCAATGTTTAGTGGATTTTTACAACAGTCGAACGGACCGCGGCCAAGGATTGAATTACGTAAACCGGACGCCGGCGGGCATATTCGCGTTGGCCAGTACACGCATTCGTTACGATTTTCTCTATACCAGTGGACGCGGCTTTATACGGAATGGCGCGGGCCGAAAAAAAAGGTCGAAAAACGTTCGGATGGAATTTGATTTGTATAATCAATTAGACGTAACCGGCGGGCGGGGCGTGCGGACGATTCCCCCCCCACCGCCGCCGCCGCCGCAAACAGGTAACGGGTTGAGAGGGGTCGAGGGGTCGAGTGGTCGAGGGGCGGTGGGGGGGGCAGTCGTTACTTAAGGTTTCCGTGGGCGCGGGACAAACGACCGGCGCGCCGCTCTATCAATTGCCGACCCTGTAAACAATACGCGGGCCGCCGCGCCGAGTCGGCGTTCCCGCGTACCGTCCGAACGACGGATCGTTATGCTCGACCGGACCGGATTTCCTCCCGGGGCCGATTTTATTCGGTTTCTCCCCCCTCCACCACACACACACAAACCGTGCGACAATCGGGAACCCCCTGCCCGCCGATAATTCCTTTGACCGCAGCGCCCGCGGTCACCGCCCGTCCCAGGATCCGTCCGGATCCGACAATTTTATTCGATTTACGCGCGCCCACAATATCGATCCGTCCCGGACGGCACCGTTCAATTTCGCTCGCAGCTTGCAATTCGAATTTTTAAATTTTTCCTTTTTTTTTAGATTCCGAACGTATGTTCTCGTTTTCCAGAGAAAATCCCGAAGAAAATCGCATCCGAACGGTATGAATCGTTTTGTAATTTCCCTAGTAGATTTCTTCATAATTAGACGGATACTGGTAGTGGGTAGGGGGGAAACGTCGGAACATACAAAAAAACGGAAAAATTTACGCAATTACAGTATTGTTATTTTTTTTTTTTTTCATTAATAATCGTAATGATTTGAAATTTTCACTCGCCAAGTGCCACTATATTAGGCCTCTCTAGACGAGAATCATTTATTAAAAAATTCTAATCTACGCACGATAACGTTTCAAATTGTAAATATATGTATTCTCCGCGAAAAAGTGGATATACTTAACAAAACCCAAAGTCGCTATTTTATTTCAGTTTAATATTACACGTGGTTAAATCCAGTCGGTTTATTTCGTTCGCCGTTTTCGAGATTAACGGACAACGCGTGTGCATCGAGTTTTACTTGAAACTTGGTGACAATTTCGGTAAACGGAAACGTACGGAAATGACTAAAACTGCTTTTGTGGATAGTTCCTTAAGTGGTTCCGTGACTTTCGAGTGTTTCAAACGTTTCAAGAATGGTCGACAGTTAACTGAAGACGATCCACGTTCCGGAAGACCGTCGACGTCGTCCAGAAACGATGTGCGGCGAAAATTTGCGAGAAAAAAAAAAATGCGAAATGGTCGCCGATTAACCGTTCGTGAGTTAACAAATCTAATCAGAATTGAGTCTTGTCGTGGAATTTTACAGGAAAACGTACAGAGGTAAAAAGTCAAATTCGTTCGGCGATTGTTCGCCACGACCATGCACCGGCACATTTAGCGCTGTCGATTCGTGAATTTTTGGCTGATAAATAAAATCGCCGTGTTCCCGCAGACTCTCGCTATTCACCTGATCAGGCCCCGTGCGATTTTTTCTATTCCCGAGACTAAAATCTGACAACGATTTCGATATGTAGAGGAAATCAAAGCGAACGCGGCAACAGAACTCGTAGCTTTAATTTTGGAACAGTTCCAGAGGACTTTTTATAAACGAAAAGCACGCCGGGACTATTGCATATCCTCCGGAGGATAGTATTTCGAAGAAGATTTCTTTAAACAATATGTAACTTCAATTTTGTAATTATTAATATTAACACCTTTTTGAACAGACCCCGTATAACTTCGTGGCGAAACAATGTAATATACGATTTTTAGTCGTCTTCTTCGATTCGATTTGCGTATATAGATATGTAGGCTACGTAAATAAAAAAAAATATACCACGTGCCTCGGTAACAAGTATTTTCGCGACGGCAATATAAAATATCGTAAATCCATTACTGGATGGTTTGTCGCATATGCGTTTGAACTCGGATTACAACGGAACCCAATGTATAAAAAAACACCGACGCGTTTCGCGCATACTGATTTTTCGATTTACGCGGATACGAATCTTTTTGGCATTATATTAACCAGTTATAGGTGTTTTTTTTTACGAGCATATACAATGCAACAATTTACCGACAATTATGAGGTACGATTAAACACAATTTATTCTCAGGCTTGGATATATTATACCTGGACCGACGAGGAATGTGCCTAAAATCGTGTGGGAAACGTAATAGAGCGCTGACGACGATTAGCGTATACTATTACAATAAATATATTATTTTAAAAAAATCTATCTATCTATATAAATATAATTAATTTTCACGTTTTTTGGCATGTACGATCATGTAAACTACATGCCCGGTTTACTTGATATTTAACATAAAAACTCAGGTGGATCCGAAGAAGGTTTTTATGCAATGAATATAATTATTCCTAAACAATATGTAATTTCCTTGGTGAATCAATACGGGGGGGGGGGGATCTATTTTCTAATAATTCTCTAATCTATTCGTTAGCTATCGTGAGTGGACTGTCGATAATTCGAAAACATCTATAAATCGAACTTGACGCTTGGTCCCCGGAGAAAACCTCTATCGTTCGTAAAAAAAACACATGTATTAATATCGAAAAAAATCGATAAATCAAAAATAATAAAGTGCGAGACGGCGGGAGACACTCGATAATTCGAATATTCTTGGCCAGAACCTCTTTAATTCGTATTTATTAATTGTATATAAGCTCAGACCAATCAAACTTGACGCTTGGTCCCCTGAGAAAACCTCAATAATACGAGAGAAAAAACACGTGTATTAATATCGATAAATCAAAAATAATAAAGTGCGAGACGGCGGGAGACACTCGATAATGCCAATATCCTTGGCCGGAACCTCGATAATTCAAATTTATTAATTGTATACGAGCTCAGACAAACTAGAAATGTGGTTAAATTTACATGCTCGTATTTAGGAGAAAAATAAAAATAAAAAATACTCGCCGCTATAGTAAATTTCGGACAAAATCGTCGCGGAACTTTTTTTAAACTCGCGGTTGTTAGGTTGGCGAAGGATTTTCGATTCGAGGCGAGTGGGCCGAAGGCGCGTCTGCACTGAGCGCGTGCGACACACTCGACGGGGTTTCTGAATCGTTTCGTGAAAAAACCACGTCCGTTTCGATGATAATGTCGCCACTGCTGGTACTTTTTACCGGTAAACAACGGAAACAATGCGGAATACGATCGATAACCGGGGAGCGGAGAAAAACGTCCGCGTGTCGTACCGTCCAAAGAAGCCAAATCGTACGCGTATGATTGGATTAAATAAAATAATAATATTACAATTTCCTATATGTTATACGTGCAATATAAATAAATTATACGTACACGTCCGGAATACAAATCGACATTTTTACGGTTTTTTTTCTTTTTTTTTTTAACTCTCTTTACATTCGAATCGTTCCGTCCGTCCCTCGCCGAATCCAATAATATTTATGCACATCGAATTTTTCGTCTGGGTCCCCGCGAATTTCGAATTGTCGAGCGTATCGACGTAAACGTGGGTAATTTTTTTGTATTTCCGCGGTGCCGGAGACCGAGGTGGGCCGATCTGAATATATCGCATTATAAAATGGCCCCCGTTTCAACGTCCGGCACCGGCTAAACGCCGGACGTCATTTGTTCGCTCTTGCCGGTATAATAATAATAAAAAACTAAGAGTATCTACACTACATACAGACACATTGGTACATGTATATGTCTTGTTTCTAAATAGACGACGACATGGTAGCGACCGAACGGAGAATACACTTTCCACTTAAGAAGAATATACATTATTGTGTCGACGAGTTTGTCAAAGTACAAGCAGCAAGTTACTCTAGGTCCTCATTGACGAGCGTCGTCCGCAAATCAGTGCACATTGAAGTGGCTGGATCGCTGAACGGTTTTTTAAACTCTACCCGATGTCGCTCTCTAATAACAGTTTAATATCGCACACGGTTTGACTGAGTAGCATATTTGTTTCGTTAACCGTGTTCGACGACACGTCCACGAGCAACCCGTGTGTATCGAGTTTTGTGTTGGAAACTTGGTAAAAAATAAAAAAAACGAAAATTAAACGGAAACAGTCAGTCTATAATGTATTATTCTATAAAGAGTTTTGCGCGAGTGGTTTCGCAAAAAAAAAAAAAAAAAAACCAGGTTTTAGTTTTAATTTTTCAGTTTTTGCGCACAAAACACGTTTAAACGGTATTGTTTTACATACGTAAATTATAATATTTTTTTTTTTTTTAATACATCATGTAGTAGATTCTTGAAACTTGAAATTATTTTCCATCGGCTCTATGACGACCGGACTCTACGTACCGGGACAATTCGTCGGTACCGAGTAGTGCTCCATATTTTACGTATTCACGTAAAACTAAATTTCGATTTATTTAAGACCCGTTGCTTAAAAGTCACCTCGGATTTATAATATTATTCACGTTTACCGCGAATTTGTGTATTCACTTATTTACGCCTGACTTACTCAGTGCTCTAGTTTTATTCGTAGGAGAAAGATGATTTCACTCATATCATAAATATAGATTAGATTGTTAAATTATTCCGATAAACAATAACACAGAGAATTTCTAGATTATAGACGGTCGACATATAGACAGTAAAAATAAAAATGCATGTGGTTTTTTTAGATAAACCTATCCTTTAGAGCGACATCTGACAATTTATAAATAGAAAAAAACGCGATAGATTTAATAACATAAAATATTATTAAAGTAATAATTTTTCTATTTCGGAACAATAATCTCAGCATATTGACATTTTTTTTTTTTTTTTTTGTGAACAAACAACGTCTTTTCGGGGTCACTATATTTCCAGTAGTGGTAAAACGTTTCTCGGAGCTCACTACTGATGTGGCAGGAATAGCGGCGAGATATCGTTCTGCTAACGGTGCACGAGTTGTTTGATTTGTTTCCACTAGATTTCCACCACTCATATGGATTTTGATGGAACCGTAATGAACGTTCAGCAATATAAATTTGAACTCTGGTAGTTATACTAACATTAACTGTAATTATATTTCCGTATAAATATTCAAGATCGCTGCTTCGGACTGACCGAATCTGTTCGGAGTCAATGTCGCGTGTGTTAAATCTCTCCGGCCAATCCTCTACAGTCATACGAATTTGTTCTCTGGTAGCAATTGGTTCAAACTCTAAATATTTATACCGAGGATCTAGAAATGATGCGGTTTGTCTGACAGAGACAGAACTTGTTCTTTAATTTTCAATATTATTGTACATTTGAAATCCGTGGTATTTTCGACCAACGGTTTCTTTATGCTTTAAACGATAATCCAATAATAGTCTCACACCCCCCAAAACTTTTTCTATTACCCATTTTGTTTTTTTTTTGGAAAAACATATGTATTGCGTTCGCTTAATGCGGTTGCACGTAGAATCTAACCGTTGACTGTTGTGACTAATATAAATTATAGAGTTGAAACTCTACGCATAATATCGCAATATTTTGCAATAAATAATGTGTTACAACGCAATGAAGTCTGGTAAAAGTTCAACAAATGATAAAATACAACGAATCGCTAAATTAGAAATGAAAACCTTCAAATAAAACACCATAGAATTAAGATAAACGGTGATTGAAACATGTTTTTGTAATGCAATACCTATACGACAACCATCTAGAAATCATTCGTTAACATTGAATTATTTTTGTACATTTTACATCAATGTTTTTTATGTTATTGGTAAATAGTAAACAATATACATTTTCATAAGGGTTGAGCTTGCCACCATCGTCACGTTCATGCACTTGACCCACCCACTTTATACGATCGGCTCTTAACCAATACCAGCAGCTAGTAAATAGACGGAAAACAATAGTAAATCTGTTTTTAACGTTTAGCAAATCAAAATTTTATTCTTGACGAATTTTTAATACAATAACAATTGTTTAACATCGACATTTTTCTAAATATCAGATTTACATACTGGCCGTTTTGAATTTTTCGATAATAAATTTAATGCAATTTAAAATTGTATATTTTCAGTATTAAGAAATAAAAATTAAACTTACCATTTTAACGATGATAAAAGTAAATGCAAACCAGCAATTATAAAACACGAACAAGCAAGAAATATCGATAAAACAATTGTCAAATCAGTAAGGATTTAAGACACTTTTTAGAATGTTTAACGTAATTATTATTTTCAAATTTATTTCGGAATATATCATCTAAAAACAGATGCAATAACAGTAGAAAGCGATCAACGAACGTCACGGAGACGTCAAAATTTGTATAAACCAAAAATTACAACCACGAATCTACCTTTTTTTTTTTTTTTTTATTCATATATTAGTTTTTTATATAGATTATTATTATAAGTAAACGGTTAGATATTCTAGTTTGAACTATCATACGATACCGTAATGATATATTAACACATACATTAAACTTTACATATTTTTTTGATAGTAATTCTATAATTTCAAACGTTATATGATTAAATATTATAATGATAATAACAAAACGAATATCGAGTACGGGCAAACGGCTAATGTTTCGACTGGAAAAACATTTAAAAAATTTACCAAAAAAAAAAAAAATGAAAAGAAAAGAATTTTCGATTTGCTATTAACGTCAAAAACTTAATTGCTATTATTTGCTGACTATTTGCCATCGGAACCCTGCTATTTATTTGGTTTCGAAGCCGATCACATATGAGTCTTCATGTGCACCGCCGTCGTTGGTCGTCTCCGTCTTCCACTAGTGGAGTCACTAGTGCGGTACGTATGTTAATTTTAAACCGCAGCAGCAGCGGCTATTTGAAGCGACACGATTGGCGTCTGTTCCCGGCGACTGACCGAAGTGAACTGCGAAGTGATTATTATTATTTTTTTTTTTTTTGTACTGAAAACACGGGCGAGCCTCCTACGCACGTCCGCGTACGCGCGACTTCGGTAGTTCGGCGTACGGTAACATGTCGTAACATGTCGGTCGAACGGTCGGGCCGTTTCGGTGCCCCGGCGTGAACGCACCTTACCGGTATTTGTGCAACCGCCTTTTCATAAATACTATAAACGGCCGCGACGAGTGTCCCCGTACGCCTAATTTAATAATAATAATAATTTATATTTATATACGTACGCGATATAATAAATTATAATGTTTGCGAGCATATTCTCGGTACATTAAGTTCGGCGGTGCCGTTACGGAACGGGCACGGACGGGGCCTTAAGCCTATTGAATAAACGGGCCCCGGGTACGCTATCGGCGTGTTCGGTTTCTCGTGTAAACCGTCGGGGGCGGCGTGCGCCGAACAAGGAGAGAAAAAAAAAAAAAAAATAGTTATACCCGTTTTAAATCTTTACTCTCTCTCTCTCTCTCTGAAAAAAAAAAAAAAAAAAAAAAAACAACCTATCGCCGAGTTATAATGGTCGCACGGTACAACGAACAATAATAATATTCGTAGATGGACGACCGTCGATATTGTAATGCCCGCACACGTTCGATATTAGCAATAATAGTAATTTTGTGTTCGTAAAATGTATTCTTAGGTATTCTAGTAGAACGGTCCCGAATAAAGGTCCGATAAAAACCGAACGATATTATTTATTTTTTTTTTTTTTTTTTTTTTTTATGTAACGTCGTCGTCGTATCGTCAAATTTTCGTTATAAAAAAATAAATAAATAAATTAAAGAAAATACGTAAATTCCTCGCGTAACAATGTCGACAACTTCAAATCGATATAAATCACTTAAAAAAAAAAAAAAAAAAAAAACGCTAAAATTGTTTGAAAATTTAATCACGTCTATAAAAAAATGATAGTATAAACGCTAACCGGTGAAAATTCCTAGTAATTACGTTTTTACATTTTACTGAATTACACAAAAAAATCGAAATCAACAGAGTTTTTTTCTCATTATTAAGAAAATGTACAGAGAAAATCAAAAAGTAATATCATTAAGTTATTTGCAACGACATAACAAAAAATAGAACTATTTTTTCGATTCCGAGTTTAAAGGACGAAAAGGCTATTCGATTTACTAAAATGTATTATATTTTTCGGGTAAACGTTTTATTCGTTAGTAAAAATGTGTCGATTTATTCACACGGTACCTTAAAATATGCGGATTTTTTACCAAGTAGGTTTTTTGTTTGAAACGTATTGCTTGATTTTTAATAATTTTTCCAAAAAAAAAAAAAAAAAATGAATAAACCCCAACAATAAATGGCGAAATATTGGTTTTTTTTTTCTTTTTATTTCCGGGTACAAATGGGAAAATATACGACCGTGGTGTTATCTAACCTTACCGATTCACCGAGCACTGTTCGGTATTTTTTTTTATCAAAACGCATTTTGTATTTGTGTATTTAAGCGTGTGAAGTACAACTGACCGTATATCCGATACATTCCCAATTTCCCACCTGCAACAGTGGCCAATTACGTATGTCGGCTTTTCGTTATTCGTCGTCAAGAACGTCTTTCGCCATCCGCGTGTTTATTTTTTATTTGGCAATATGTCGAACATACGTTTTCGGAGCCTGAATGCATTTTTTGATTCTGGTTCCGGTTCTTTTAAATTATAAAACAGAGGTGGTCACGGTTTCCGGTTAATACCGGATTTTTAATAATGCACAGGTTCAAATAGCGTACACCTATTACTTGTTAGGCACTTTGTTCTTAATAATAAAACTACAAAAAAAAAAAAAAAAACAATGTAACAAAATAAGTAACGTGCTTTCTCGTACGTGTGACTGTATCTGCGCGTCCAGTTATTTCATAGCACCCAAAAAGGTTTTTAATTTATTAAAAATGATTCCGGTTTCTCGAAGAGAGAAATATGTGTCCCAATAAAGGTTCCGGTCTGTTAAATTTCCTCGTGCAACCGGTTCCAGTTCCTGTTTCGGGGTTCCGGTCACCGTAAACGGTTTTTTCCGTTACGGAACGATGGTAGGTGATAAATAAAAAATTTAAAAAAAACAGCGTCCGTCCTCCTCAATTTTTTTTTTTTTTTTGTTTAGGCCCCGCAAAAGGGCCGAGTACAGTACGAACAATTTTAATCGAACGCGAATCAATTTCGATTTTGGACGACGACTGGATTTACGTCGTTATTATTATTACTATTATTTCGTATTGTGGTGTTTTTTTTTTTTTTTTTTTTCTTTTTGTGCGGCCGACTAAACGCCGGAAACGATTTCGCAAAGGTTTTTTTTTTTTTTTAACGGTTAGACGGGAACCGTCACAAAGTTACGTCACGCGTATAGGTAAACCGCAATTTATTCGAGATACGTTTCCAAACAAACAAAACAAAACAAAAAAAAAAACTAAACTAAAAAACCTGCAATATTCGACACGGTTTTACTCCGGCGCGGTGGTTTTTTATTTCCTTTATTTTTTTTCTTTTCTCATTTTAACCTACGCAGTGCTCACCCTCACCGTGCCGGTCTGTTTGTCGTTACTTTTTATAATATACAATGCTAGTTTTTTTTCCTTCCACATTTTTTTTAACCAAAGTTTACTCCCTCCTCACCGCCACCAAACCGTCCGACCGTACTTACCGCCCTCTCGCCCGGCGCCGGTCGGGATTTCAATAACGAGACCGACGGTACGTATTACGGTTTTTAATGGCGCAACAGCATAAATGCTGGGTGGCGCGTAACCGGAGTTTTTTTATTTTTATTTTCCCGTTTTTCGTTTCGTTTCGCTTTTGGAAGAAAAAAAAAAAAATAATAAAAACCACTCGATTCGGCCGGTCCACGCCGAATTCCGACAAACGCGAATTTATTCCTTTGTTATTAATTATTATTTGTATAAATTCGCAACAACAGGAAAAAAAAAAAAAAACGCAACACGTCGGCGAATTTTAATTATTTACCAAACCAATAAAATGAAGCAATTTTTTTTGTTGTTTATTACGAACGTCCACGGTACTTTACGAATACCGCGGATCGTTCATGCGTACTGTTTTTATTCGATTCGGCCGTCGTTTTTATTTTTTTTTTTTTTTGCTCTTTTCCAATACTAATAAATTAAAATGTTTCGAAACGCGTACCTATATTGTAATCAAACTCGTCGGGTATAGGTGCGTTTCGTTTTACATATTGACAATAAAAACCGCATACGCACAACGGCGGCGCTTGCGAATACGTTACAAAAAAAAAAAAAAAAAAAAAAAATGAAAAATAATAATAAAAAACTATAACAATAATAAAATACGGGGGAAACGAACGGACGCCCGTATAATAAAAACACCAATAGAGTTGACGGTAGGAAAATTCGTAACGTCTGCGTGGCGTTTATTCTATTATTGTATAAAGAAGTTTAAAAAAATCTAGAAGAATAATAATAGCGAATTGTATCCGCGTAATACTGATGAAAAAAAAAAAAAAAAAAAAAACGAATATCAGAATGACTGATTACGTATAAAACCAAACGCCAAGAGGGTCCTCCGGAGGAGTACAAGAAGATTTGAGAGGTTGCCGGGAGTCCGGAACGAGAAAGATGCTGTAAATAACAATACGGAAGAGTTTTTATAACACTTTATTTTTTTTTTTTATAATTATAAATTATCGTGTCCTATTGTTTTTGTACGTGTTTGCTGTTTTTTTTATTTATCGGCAAATATCTACTACTCGTTTTGTTTATAACTTGTGGTACGATGGCCGAGGGGAGTGACATGCTGTACGGGCTACGGGGTGGTTGTTCGTTTTAAATTCCTTTCGGCGCGTACATGTTAACGAGTTGAACGGGAAAACAAAAAAAAAAAAAAAATAGCAATATTTTTATACCGAATTATAAAAAAAGCCGTATATCACAGGCGAACTAATTTGTCGGCATTACTGTTCTATTGCCCGACGACGATTATCTAAATTTAAACCGCTCGGATTCACACAGAATCCAGATTTTAATACTCCCCACGCATTGTTTGGTTCTTTTTCCTACATTATTTTTTTTTTAAGGTATTCCAATGCAGTAAACCGAGTGTATTATATATTTTTTTAAATTATATTTAATATTTTGTCGAGTGTTGATATCAAAAAAAAAAAAAAAAAAAAATGTTTTTTTATATATAATTTGAGTTTATCACGAGAACAATCCCGGGTGGTATTTATTAAAATTGTCGCCCCTATACTGTTGGTCCGGATAGTGAAATACATAAAAAAAAAAAAAAAAAATTATTTAAATTTCATCTTATTATGACGATTTTTTGAAAATATTCTGTTTGAGTATTCTGATTGCGAAAGTTCCATTTGCAGCGATTTCGGAATATGATTATGGAAATCGACTTAATTCCGCCGGTCCGCGATAAAAACAGTAAAAAATTCCATTGTAAACGTGAAAAATCGCCAGACTTTTTTACCCGAAATATATAAATGTACGGAAATTTATTGCGCGCAGTACAAACCTCCCGAGTCCGAATTAGTCCGGTCGAAGTTATCGATTGTAACCGGCTGATATTTTACGAACGGTTTGTTATGCAATTTCGTCACGTAATACCGGAACCAGCCTCGGTACGAGATGAAAATAATATAAATATATATATTTTTTTTTTCTCATATAAAAACGAAATTTTTTCAATTTTTCCGTTCTATATGCAAAAAAAGTGTTGATTTTTTTTTATTTCTTTTTTACAGCGGATTTGTTGGAATTAAATACAAATATATTACATGTATTACTTCTGGTGAATCGTCTTAAAATAATATATTATATTTTATACCGGTGATTTTTTTTTTTTTTTTTTTTGTTATCGTTTTTTATTTTTGCAGTCGGTCGGGATAACAATTGTGCACCGCGTTACGGGTTTGCATTCCGATTTATATTTAAAAAGCGCTGTTTGGCAAATATACGGGCATCGATGCTCGTATTGAATTTTAATATTTAAAACGCGTTTCGGGATATTCAAAATAATAATATTAAAGTCGTCTCGGAATATTATTATTATTATAATACGTATTGAGTATTCATAGAATAATATATTTTTTATAAAGACTGCAATGTACGAAAAACGTACTCGTTTTAAATTGCTTGCCTATCATTTCCGCGGCATTAATGTTGTTATTGTGTACCCTTTTTTTTTTTTTTTTTTTCCATGTATATAAAACTATAGACTAGAGACTGATTGTGTGATGTCGGTGAAGAATCTTAAGAGATTAATAATGGCTAGACGAAGATTGTAATATACGATTTAATAGAAATAGTTCAAATATAATAATTATAGTACAAGAAATACATACCAGTTTGATTTGTGCAGGATCTAAACACACTGTTATGACTAAACTAAAGTGTGAATTTTCCCCATAATTTCAGTTGAAATATTGTTACACTGCTATTGCGTTTATTCGTTTGTACCTATATCAAACACAATTCCCATGAGCATTTCACAAAGAATCGGGTTTTTTTTTTTTTTTTATTGTTCGGCGGTGTGTGACTTGATAAGATCGCGCCAAATCCAATAGAGAATTCACTACGTAACCGTCAATAATACAAAAGCATACTGAAATATTATTATTTTGTGATTTATCGAACTGTCTATTTAAACAGCTATTCCATTGTTTCCTTAATCGCGGACAATACGAATGTTAAACGACATTTGAGGAACTTCTTTTTTTTTGAAAAACATTGCACAATTATATCAACCTATATGGACAATACGAAATATTGACTAGGAAACAAAAAAATTATAACACAACCGTGCGATTTTAATAAATCGTATATAATAATCTGCCTAACTAACCCTTTATAAATGCATTTTAGCTCACAGTGTACTAGATAAATATATTGTGGTATTTCGATTTGAATTTTACTGCCTATTTTAATTATATGGTAACGAGAAACGCTCACGGAGGAACAAATTCAACAAAGAGATACAAGGAGAAACGGGCACTTTATGCGACGAAACGAGAATAGTACAGGCAGAATGAATCGAAAACCAATTGGGATGAGACCTCGGGGTCGGCCCGGGAGAAGATGGATGGATGTTGTGGAACAAGACCTTTATAATAAAATGCGAGTACAGGATTGGAGAGAAGTAGTTCAGGATCGAAACAAGTGAAGGATGATTGTGACGATGACAAAATCTCCTGATTTCTCTCTCTCTCTCTCTCTCTTTCTCATTAAAAGCCAGAATAAGAAAAAAATAGGATATTGAAGATTTTTGCATATTTTTTCTTGAGTCCTATATATATATATATATATATATATATATATATATATATATATATATAACGTAATCTTGGCTAAAAATTAATTTCGTGTTTCATATAGATTCATGTTTGTACGTTTGGCTATACATTATGTTAACGTAATTTCTTATATTTTATTATGTTATTCTATTGAAATTTGTAGACATTGTAAGTATTTCTCTTTTAGTTTTAGACACTTCGAAATTATTCAAATATCTACCCGCATCTCGTTTATTTTTTATAATTATAATCGTAAAAATACCACAATGGAAGGGAGGTGTTTTCGACAAAACCAATTTTTATGTGTATTTCGGTATTAGTGGTTCTATCGATTCGGTTGACGTTTTTATTCTTTGTCTAGGAGACAAACGACGACGTCGCATCGTCATCGGCCCAACGGTAAAATAACATTACAAATGGAGTTTTTTCGAAATAAGTTGTCATTAATCTCGCGCTTGTTTCGTGTCGGCAAAAAGTCTGGAACAGATAAATCGAAAAGTGTTACGGTTGTACGTGTGGGCGCGTGTTAGCAATGAAAGAGAAAATAAGAAATAAGAGAAACGGCGTACGAAAAAAAAAAAATAAATAAATAAAAACAAATAAAAAAAAAAATTGTTTTAACGTAATTGGTGTTATACGTGATCCGACCGAGGACCGCAAAGACTTTCCTCGGTTTTTCTCGTTCCCCAGATACCCCGGCCCATTGTTATGTATGCAATAGGACCTTTGGAAATGTCTGTGGTAAACAGAGTTTCATTATTTTGTGGGTATTTAGTCGTTTCACAGGACCAAAGTCAACAGAAACGGCGCTGTTGTCGGTACCTTGTAGAAAGCAAACAGTAATACGTGCACGCAATTCGCACGACGGATTATTTTTTTCCTCGAGCATCAATGTTTTAAGCTCGACAATTTCGAGTATCGGGTTTGTATTTAAAGCACAATGTTTCAATCGAACGTCGAGGTTTTTTTAAATTACGAAATAAATAGGTAAATCGGTAATACTAAGATGGTAACAAATTTGTCAGATTACTATTCAGTACATTGATTGTTTAGATGCTTCTTGACCAGAATTTTGCTACTTCGATTGGGTTCGGTGTAGTTGCTTAATTACCGTATTTCGTGCAGGAAGATGCATTTGCGTCTTATAAAATACCCCATAATTTCAGATGAAGTCTTTGGATCACTCTACTCCTACTCTAAGCCTAAAAAAAAGATCTCCCGGTTGGCCAAACCATTTCGTGTACCGATTGTACGGACCTCTTCGTAGTGCTTTTCCTGAGGTTTTGTAAACTACAAGTTAATATCTCCAGATTACAAAACATAACTCTCAAAACCTATAATGATCACCTTCGTCCGGGACGAGATTACCAAGTTTGCCCGCAAACATGAGAAAACGCTGGAACAACAAACCAATCCAGCAGCAATTCAACTACTAAAAAACTCTGTAGACATTAGGCGTCTCAAACGCCAAAGACCATACTTAGACTTAGTAAAGGATCTTAGAATAAGACCGGGGCCACTTTACTGAGAGTGAGAGACTCCACACATGTTTATTTTTATTATTTTTTTTTTTTTGTATATAAATACACCTTTGATAATGAATTGTTAAAGATATTTTGATCGTTACAATAAAAGCTTTCGGGTTGTTTTAAAAAAAAAAAAAAAGGTTTTAGACACAACACACGAGGTCTGTTCAAAAAGTACCAGGACAAATGTCATCATCTACACATGATAACGTTTTAAATTATATATAGATTTATTCCCCACGTATTAGTGAATATTTTAAACAAAACCCGAA
Organism: Tuberolachnus salignus; assembly: GCA_956483605.1. NCBI lineage: Eukaryota > Metazoa > Arthropoda > Insecta > Hemiptera > Aphididae > Tuberolachnus > Tuberolachnus salignus. Next base: position 38,004,087 of record OY101429.1, on the reverse strand, counting down.
GTCGCTTATCTTATCTTAGTTTAATATTACACGTGGTTAAATCTAGTTGGTTTGTTTCGTTCGCCGTTTTCTTCAGACATGTCTGAAATTAACGAACAACGCGTGCGGCATCAAGTTTTACAAGAAACTTGGTAAAGGTGATGCAACAGAAACGTACGGAAATTACTAAAACCGCTTTTGGGAACGTTCCATTAAGTAGTTCCGTGACTTAAGAGGGTTTTAAACGTTTCAAGAATGGTGGACGGTCAATTGAAGATGATCCACGTTCATCGACATCTAGCAACGATGATGTTGTGGCAAAAATTAGCGAACAAGTTCGAAATGACCGCAGATTGACCGTTCGTGAGTTAGCAAATGAAGCAGAAATTTCGATTGGATTTTGTCATGGAATACTACCATGAACATTTACAAATGAAAAGGGTAGCTGCCAAATTCGTTCCGTGATTGTTGACTTTTTGAGCAAAAGGAAAAACGTTTAACGATATGTCAAGTCTTTAAAAATCGTTCTGCCGAAGTTAATTTCATAAAAAAAAAAAAAAAAAAAAAAAAAAAAAAAAAAAAAAAAACATTATCACAGGTGACGAGACGTGGGTTTATGGATACGAGACCAAAATCTGCGCTCAAAGGACAACGATTTCAGGATGTAGAGGAAATAAATGCGAATACGACAGCAGAACTCATAGATTTGGAACAGTTCCAAAGGACTTTTGAAAATTGGCAAGATCGCCGGGACCATTGCATATGGTCCAGTGGAGAGTATTTCGTAGGAGATATCATAATAATAATTTCCATTTTTTTGTAATTATTAAAAATAAAATCGTGGCATTTTTTTTTAACAGACCTCGTATATTCGGCCGGTTTTTAATCTAGCAGCCGTTCGTTTGTGTAAAACCTAACAATGAACATTGCAAACGACAGACGTGCGATTTGATTGTTTTTCGTTCGTTTCCGTCGGATTTATATTGTCGAGTCGCGTTACACAGGGTGAATCCGGTAGCGAATTACTTATACAGAGCGAGCAACCGCGCATCACCGGTCGAAATTTCGGTGCTCGTCCACTGTGAAAAAATTTAGAAAATATTTAAACGATCGTATCGTATATTTATTATTGTTTAAAAAAAAAAAAAAATTGTTAAAACAATACAATAAATCAATTTTACTCGAAATATTCGGATTATGATAAACGAAAAATACATAATTACAAAACTCTGTTTTGTAATTAAAAAATAATTTTACATTCCTCGATTGTTGGAATAAAAAAAAAAAAAAAAACCTATTATAAACTTTCCGTTTTGAGAATCGGCGACGAAACGATAATAATACGTAGGTACGAGTTCGAAATCCGTAAGCTTACCCCACAGCAGTTTTAATAAAATACCGGCGATGGAGTTATTAAAAATTAAAAAAAAATGTATATAAATATATATCAAATTTAGAGAGAGCTTAACTACAGAAGTTTTTTATTTTTTTAAAAAGCCGAGCGTTATAGAGAATGGAAAACTAAATTAGTCACATAATAACGTTGTATATATTCGGGATTAGGTTAGTCTGATGCGATAATGTTCTTTCGTTATACTTTTAACTGTGTTCCGCGTTAGGTCAACAACGGTTTTAGCGAAACAACGTCATTGGTCCGAAATAATCAAATTTCTGCGCGGGGAACGGTTGTTAAAACGAATTAAAAAAAAAAAAAAAAAACACCGTTTTTTTTTTTTTGTAAACGTAAACGTTCGTTTACAACCGGTCAACGACGTAATTTCCCGGGCCACGGGCCAATTGAGCCGGTGCAAAAAAAAAAAAATACCAATCCACTAAAAATTGCGCTACTCTAATGCAAACGGTAAGTGTACCGATTGCGCGTGTAAATTCTATTTGCTTTCCCTCAATGGTGTGGACGTTTTTTCGTTTAATCGAATCCCGTCGACATTGAATTTACCATACTTGAACTATGTTCTATATATTGTAATTGTTGACTTCCCGTACAAATTCCCGATTGTCTTCGTAAACGCAATTGTTGCAATTATTGCGTACGTTTGCAATAAACGGTGCAGAACAAGAGAAAAATTATTTCAAATCGACCGTGTTTAAACGATAAGCAATCGAATCCGTTGTCGAGAAATACAAAAGTAAATATGAATTTTTAAAATCGGCTTGTTATTATTATTCAACAAATAAAAAAAAAAACTTCAAATGTAAATAATTGACGAACGAAATTAATTAAATAAAATGTGGGGAAAAAAAATCCAACAAATTAATCTATACCGCATGTATTTGATTATTATTTTACGCGAAAAATCTAGCGATTTGTCTATCAACCCCGAAATGTTCTGAACGCAATTGCTATATAAAAAGGTAATTTCAGGCGCAATTGGCGAAACTCCCGTTTTTCGCATCTTGATCGGCGGTCGCATCGGATAATCCGAAACATGACGACGAAAGTTATTTCCCTTTCCATTCCTATGGCTTTATCCGGGTATCGAAGCTAATATATTTTACGACTTCCGCCAAATTCGACACAGAATTCGACTTTTTTAATACGTTATAATTAGGGCGTGGACAATGGTGCACGATCAATAAAAACAAAAAAAAAAAAAAAACGTGCATACAACTACTTGGCTAGAGCAAATTTAGAAGCATAGATGAATGTAGCAAATAAAAAACATGGCCAATAATTAACTTAAACCGCAGAAGATTTCATCCGATCTATAGAACCCTATACTGTTTCCGGGAGCGAAATTTTTCCAGTTGCTACATTTAAAACGTTATATTTTGATTTTTATTATTTCTTTTGTAGTTGTGCCGGTTTCCGGGTTATCGAGGGAAACAGTGGACAAACTTCTTCACTCAAAATCGATATTCGTTTTCAATCCGTATATCATTGCGTACAGATAGAAATTAAATTCCTATCCATATACTACGTCCTTGACTTCCCAACCAAAATAGTGATACATCCGGTATGTGTCGTGCGATGTATGTGCTTATTTTTTTTCCGCAAAATTCGAAACAGATTTCGACTTTTTTAATACGTTATAATTAGGGCGTGGACTTGAGTGCATGATCAATAAGAAAAAAAAAACGTGCATACAACTGCTTGGCTAGAGCAAATTTAGAAGCATAGATGTTTATGAATGTAGCAAATAAAAAACATGGCCAAAAATTAATTTAAACCGCAGAAGATTTCATCTGACCTATAGAGCCCTATACAGTTTCCGGTAGCAAAATTTATCCAGTTGCTACATTTAAAACGTTATATTTTGATTTTTATTATTTCTTTTGTAGTTGTGCCGGTTTCCGGGTTATCAAGAAAAACTTCTTCACTCAAAATCGATTTTCGTTTTCAATTTGTATATCATTGCGTACAGATAGAAATTAAATTCCTATCCATATACTACGTCCCTGACTGCCCAACCAAAATAGTGATACATCCGGTATGTATCGTGCGATGTATGTGCTTGTTTTTTTTTTTTAAAACGTGCGTGGAAAAGAAATAAATCTCGTATATAATTTGTCGTGGTTTTCAGGCCGGTCGTTGAATCAATAGTTTCCGGAATATACAATATAATACGCGTATCGGCCGAGACTTAGGTTTTAATATTTTTTTTTTTTTTTTTTTGATTCGTTCTTAATACCGTCGAGTTTACGGCATATAAATTATTTTTATTCGGAACGAGAAACACGGATAGCATAGTAACACGACAAACTCCCGACGTGATTAATTTTAATTTTTAAACAGCGGACTACAACGTACTTTAATAAATAATTTAGTTTTTTTATTAAATACAATCATAATAATACGACAGTGTATTCTCGTACTATGTATTTTTTTTTTTTTTCTGCCGGAGACAATTACTTTGTAATGAAATAAAATAATTCCAAGCTGCGCAAACATTAACAATATCCCATAAAATTACGGCAATAATACCTCGGATAATAGTGTATATGCGTATCTTTTCTACAAATTATATATTTCATTCGACTTTTGTGCTTATTAATATTAATTTTATAAACTAGCACAGATTAATAAAAATTATACAAATTGTTTTAACCCTGTAAAACGCTAAAATATAAACGTAATATTATTATGGTCGATAGAAAAAAAAAAAAAAAAAACCATATAATACTACATAACGCTCGACGGTACGAAAGGTTTAATTATTTTACGATTCTGAGCGTAGTAATGTATACGTATCAGTTCGGTTTTTTTAGAGACCTGATATTTTCTCTTATATTAGCCCTTTGGGAGACGTCGTACAATTTTCAGAACATAATACTTGGCGGTTTTTGAGCTACGTATAGAGCAATTTGAAATTTTCGTAGTTTTTTTGGCTTTATACGGACAGATAATGTGTGTACCTTACTCGCAGTGAAATGGTGGGCTCGGGGGAGAATTTAGCCCACCAAAATCATCCATAGCATCTCATAAATTATTTGTTAGTTTTTTTTTTTTTTTTCAAGGTATACCGAGGTATTTTATTTAATAAGACAATATTTATGCATTCACTTAAGCCCCCCACCCCACACAAAATGTTCTTATCACCACCTATGGTGTATCTCAGTAGTTATCAACGTGGCCGATATCGCCCCTCCCCCCGGTTCTAAAGATGCAGTGATCTTTTTTTGAGTGGTAGGAGGAGGCGGGTAAGCATGTCAAATCCTGTCGGATCTTCATGAGATCGGTTAAATCTCCTTTGACGACACACAAGTTTACAGCGAACCCCTTGTGTCTTCGAGTAACGATTTTTCAAAACGTTTTGAAGATATTTTGTCCCTGGGAGTTCCTCCTCGATGGAGGAAATTGTGAATCTCTTTGTGAATATCGAAACAGCAGATGTACAGATTCAATGAAAATAGATCGAACTTTCAACTAATACGATATTTAAATCTAGTAATAAGGACAGATCAACACCTCACGGAATTTTCGCTCCAATCTACAGCCAGTGGTTTCTTCCCTGGACTGCGTTAACAAATTCTGAATTGCCTTCCCTTCCTTTTACCTCGTCGAACGAGCATTCAGCACGGAGATGATTAAAAATAAAAAAGAAATCGACTTGACATCGTTAAAAGAGGGGACCCCTGCTTTCCTCTTACAAGCATTCAACCAAATGTAAAAAACTAACTGAAATAAGGTTGAAAACCACTGGTGTAACTGTTAATTTCCATTTTTTGCGGATAATATAGTTCCTTTGTTTTATGGATTACGTAAGTTCACTTAACCTAACCTATCCTGTGTATATGTAAATGGTCAATAATTTGAGACGAAAAACAACGGACAATTGTAATTAATTTTCTAGTTACAAATTTATCACTTAATTTTTCATTGTTCATTTATCAAAACATTTTTAATTTTTGTTTTAAATTTTGAGACGTTTTTTTTATTTTTGTAAGCAATGATTTATCGTCGCGTACATGTACGTATAAATACAATTCCCAACTATATCCTACATTTCTAACATTCCACCAACTACATTGGCCGGTCCATTAACAGTATCTCTTACCTTTTTTTTTTTTTAAAAAAAAAACAAAATGTCTATAGATAGGAAGTAAACTGTCTTATAATAAATAAAATAATAAATTACTTCTCGTCCCTACTTGCATGCAAATATATTATCAATTACGTAAGTGCTCTCGGGCCGGTTATTTATTATATAATGGCCGAAAAAAAAAAAAAAAAAAAAATTATTTCAAGAATGTTAATTTTTGGCTATAATAATATTAAGAACATTCTATTTTGAAGAACGTTGAGAATACACTGACCAGCAGCAGAAGAAAAAAAAAACCCCATAAATTCTAAAGTAAATTCAGGCATTCCGTGGGATCGGTTTGGTTGGATTCGCCGTGGTTCAAGTAATGTTATAGACGTGCGGTTTATCAATCCGGTATGGTCAGATTAGGTGTTGATAATACGTCAAAGTCGGAACGGCGTAACTCCCAGAACGAAATAAAACGAAGAAAAATCGAAAAATCAAAACCCAGGACAGTAAACGATTTTCGAATCGTTCGAATCATTCCGTTTCGATGGAATTTTTACAACTATGATTTTCCCGGAGCAATCCCGGAGGGCTGTAACAAACAAACGGTATTGTTAATTTCCAATATACGCCATTTTCTGTTCGGATTGCGTTTGGTAATATTCCAATGGTTTTTTTTTTTTGTTTTTTTTTCTCGCACGTTATTATAATTTAACCGGCCTGACACTGGCCGAGAGGCCGCGCCGTGAATCCCGTCGGACCCATTGCGAAAATCAATCGTTGGACATTTCGCACAAAGCATCGGCGAACTGTGTATAGATGAAAGCACAATGACGGAAATTAACGGTCCACTAGTCGCCAAACGACTTAAAATTGTATTAAAGTGCCATTTCCGTTACTTGTTTGAAATAATAATAAAAAATACATATATATATATATTATATTAAACAGGAGCGCGACGTATAGGAAAATTTAAAAAAAAAAATATTATAATCGCTATCCGGTACATAATATCGTAATAATAGTTATTAAATACTATTAATGTCTAGAAAGCACATTAAATTGCACCCAATTCGTCGACAACGATTGGTCGTTGCTTACTCGATGTAGATGTTCTTGTAGCCGAGTTAACTCGAAAACGTTTACTAGTAAAACATTATAAATTCATTAAATATATATTGTATTGTAAAAAAAATTACGAAATTCTCTTAGGCGGCAACATACCGATAGTATATGTGTTTCGGTTAATGTTACTGGTCTCCATGAGTATTTTTAACTACATTGGCGAAAATAACAATATAAAAAACACGTTATCGAAATTTCCTATACCTCCGGTTTTTCCTATTTTTATGAGTAAATTAAAACAATTGCCTACCCAGTGCACCGACATTTTCTACCAGACTTTTAAAAGCATAGTTTTGTTCGCAGACAAAACATCAAAAATTGCAATATTACATTTACAATTATTGACGAGTTTGACGCAATATTTTTTATTTAAATAATAAAACGGTTGTATAAAATTAAATTAAATATATTAAACATATTAACGAGATTATATTTCAATCGGGGTGGTGGTTTTTTTTTTTTTTTTTGACGAATTTTTAATCTAATCACATTAGTTTTTCCCCGGATAATTCTCTCTGATACATAAAAAAGGTTAAAAAATTAAATACGACATTTGGGTTCAAAAGTTTTACGTATTTATGGTTCGCGTGTTATTATTATTTTAATATTAAAGTTAAACAAACTGCAGGGGGATGATAAAATTATTAGTTTTTCACTTCTAGCTAAACTTTAGCAAATACTGGCATTATAGTGTAGTGAGGTATAGCGTATTGGTTTTACTATGATGTGTATTTTTTATTTGTTTTGTATTCGTGTGTAGATAAAATTTCCCGACCGGAAATATCGCTCGAATTAAAAACTTTACAGAGAGCATTCTCGTAGCGTTTTGGAGTTTTTAGTCGGTGTGTTGTGGGAGTGATTTTTTTGATTTTTAATTTTATAATGCGTTAAAACATGCGCGTTCGGTTCAACAATTTGATGCAACGTTCATCGTATAAGAACCGTGATCCGTGGTACAAAAAAAAAAAAAAAAAAAAAAAAAAAAAAAAAAAAAAAAAAAAAAAAAAACGATTATATATAGCGTGGAAATATTTTTAATGATTCGAAAAAAAAAAAAAAAATACTAAAACTATACGATCGTTAAACATAATTTATAATATGTCTTCTGGCGTTTGGAGTGGCGACAATGAATGAAAAAAAAAACGATTGGAAATACAGTGAAACTTCTATACGACGAACATCTAATTTAATGGAATTTTTTATTAAACGGATTTGGTTTTTGGAGAACCGCGGAGTTTCATTGACAATCATGCGTAAATTTATCAATGTATAACGAAACCGACGTTTCTTTAAATCGAATTAACTATTCGATAACAAACCCGGTTATGTAAACTTTGACGCTATCGAATATTAAATGTTGTCCTAAAATACCTACGATTTTGTTTTTTTTTGTTTCCAATAAAGATAAAACATTATAAGGCAAGTGCCGGTTAATTTGACTGCAGCACGCGGTTCCAATACTGACGTGTAAATGTTATCGTGACGAAATGTGACGAAATGGAAAGAGATCAATTGCAGATTAATTGCCCAAACTCACAGAAAAAAGAGATACTAAAAGCCTTTTTTCTTGTAAAAAAAAAAAAAAAAAGGATTTTATGACAACGAGCAAATGTTTCGGATGAAATTTTTTTTAAAATCAACGAAATCGGAACGTTTTACAAGAACACGGTACAATTTATAAAAACGAAACTCACTGATTTATTTCTTTTAAATTAAGATTAAAAATTACATAACATAAAAGGTATAAAAATCGATACGAAATGAAGAAAACGAAATAACCGTGTAATTTTATTTAACGAATTTCTCTGTATTACGAATAATCATTGTGCCCCCTCACGACAATTCGTTTCATGGATGTTTTACCGTTCAAGTGTATTTTACGAGTGCGGCCCCGGTGTGGTTTTGTTATTTATTCGTACTGACCCGCGGTTTTATTCAATTGTTTGGAAAACTACGGAATATTCATCACCTCGGTCCGAACGTCCGTACGGTTTACCGTCAAAAATCGTCGACGGACAAGGAATTCAAAAGTTGCAGCACGCACCGCGGTTCGCCCCAACGCGTTTTTCAACCGGTGTCTTAACGATAAATAATTTCGGTTCGGCGAATGGTTATAAACGGACCCGTGAAATAATGGCGTAACGCCGCGAGGAGTATCGATTGCCCAAAGATGCATTAGTGATATTTGTTCGGGACCGTTTGGTCGAGGTCGTTTTAAATAGACAGAAAGAAAGAATGAAAAAAAAAAAAAAAAAAAAAACGATTAAATGTTGCTTTTATTCGTCCGGGGTAATCCCGTACGGAGCGGACGCGGAAAATATTTCGGACGAGCGAAAATTCCTAAACGCTGAAAAACGTGCCGGACCCGAACACCCGAAGACGGCGACAGTGACGAGTGGACGAGGACGGAAAATTCGCGTCTACAGGCCTTATGCCAAAGTAATGTGGATTTCCGTTTTTCGAACGTTTGTTAAATCACACGATTTGCCATCGGTGGTATAACTTGTCGTCGCGTTTGTTCCGTACTCGATGTTAGTATTTTCGTATTTATTACTAATTGTGGGCAATACCGCGATAGGTGATTTTTTCCGGGGGGGGGGGAATTTTTAGCCATTTTTTAGAGCACCATTCTATCGTGTATAGGACATTTTTAATTCCAGGGTTCCTATAATCGGCCAACAGCTTAACAGACATTCAACGTGTTGAAGTGAAACTGTCAGGATATTCCCAACAGGAAATGTTCGTGTCACCATTGTACGAGGTGTGACAATAAAATAACGAGACTTTTTGAATAAAAGTTGTTTATTTTAAAAATGTTATAATTTAATGATTATCACCTTCAAAGTACCTTCCCTCAGCATCAATACACTGTTGCATACGTCGCTGCCATTCTTGAAAACAGTGTTGCCAATTGCTTTCATTCAGCCCTTTTAGAAGTTCTGCCGTTTTCATTTTTACGTCATCAACTGTTTGAAAATGGGAAAAGAAATAAGAAGGAAATAAGAAGAAGTCACAAGGAACAAGGTCTGGCGAGTACGGGGGATTTTGAAGTACAGACATTTTTTTCAGTTAAAAAACGTTGAATTGAAAATGCACTGTGAGCTGGAGCATTGTCTTGGTGAAGAACCCAGCCATTTTTCCATAGATCTGGTCACTTCTTTCTGACACGTTCTCTTAATTTAATTAATATCTCTTTATAATAATATTGATTAATTAATTTTGTCGATTTTTTCAACGTTTTCGTTTGTTGAAGACGTGGTAGGACGTCCAGAACGATCATCGTCTTCGACGTCCTCCCTTCCACTACAAAACCGTTTGTGCCATTCAAAAACACGAGCTTTTGATAAACATTCTTCACCATAAACTTCACATAACATACGAAACGATTCCGCGGCAGTTTTTTTTAATTTAACAAGAAATTTAATGTTAACACATGTTGTTCGATTTTTATATCTAACATTTTTAGGCAGTATAGTCGAACTCGCACTAATAACAAGGCTACTAACGTATAAGAATATGAATCGATGCCATCAGTGTTCATAGTACTTTTAGATAAGTGTTTTCTAATCATATTTCAATAATCGTTTTATAGATAACGTTAATAGTTTAGGTTTTATTCAAAAAGTCTCGTTAATTATTGTCACACCTCGTATACGTGTTAGTAAACCGCGAAAAAGGAAAATAAAACATTAAAAACGAAATTTACTACAGAATCTGAAAACTCCAATTTCATATTCACAATTATAGATGAGTTTTTTGCGTTATTTTCAATTTTGAAATTTGTTATATTTGCACAGTTAAAAAACGTAGTATAAAGTGTTTAAATATATAAACAAGATTATATTTCAATCGTGCTTTTTTTTTTTTTTAATCAAATCACATTAGACATTTCGCCCTATAATTCTCCCTGATGTATGAAAAAATAAAATCGTTTACAATAATTAAATACTAGTGTTGGATACAAAAATTCAACGTTTTTGTAAACTGTTCGTGTGTTATTATTATAGTTGAAATATTCTTGGTTAATTTTTTAGTTAAACACACTGCAGGAGGGTGATACAATTATTAACTATTTCTCTTCTAGCTAAACGGTGCTAAGCAATATTATAACAATGCTTAAAGTAATTGTTAAGCCATTTTTTACAGTAATATTCTATCGTTTTTAGGACAGTTTAACAGACGTTCAACGTATAGAAGTAGTATTGTTGGCGTAATCCTATTAGGAAATTACCATAAATACATTGTATACATGTTAAAAAGAAAATGAAACATTAAATACGAAATTTACTGCAGAATCTAAAAACTTCAATTTCATATTCGCAATTATAGACGGGTTATGTGCATTAATTTCAAATACATTTTGTTATATTTGCACAGTTAAAGAAAAAAGGTAGTATAAACTGTTTAAAATTAAATAAAATATATAAAAGTAATATTAAACATATTCACAAGATTATATTTCAATTTATTGCCGATAATTCTCTGTGATACGTAAAATGAAAAAAAGTTTACAAAAATTAAATACTGGTTATGGGTACGGAAGTACTACGTTTTTTATAAACTATTTAATTTTAGAGTTAAACAAATTGCAGGGGAATGACAAAATGATTATTGTTATCTCTTCTAGCTAAACGGTGCTGTACAGTGCTATAACAATGCTTTAAGTAATTTTTCCGGGGAGTTTTAAGCGCATTTTTAGCAAATTTTGTTTGAAAACAATAATCGATATTTTTTTAATTGAAGTAAAACCGTCGGGAAATATCCGTGTGTACATATTGTTTACGTATAATAATACCGTCGTTAGTAAAATATCGATTTGTCCGTTTCACGGTCTGCCAAACTCTCGGGATGTCCGGAGGCCGCGGACGCCGTCGCCGCCGCCGCCGCTTCCGCTACGAGGACGAGCTTTGATTTTCCGATGTAAGCCTGCGCCACACAGACCACTCGAATTGTGTGGAATTTGTTTGATTTATTCCGTACCGTTATATTCAATAACGTAAAAGAAAAAAAAGAAAAAAAAATGAACAGCGGCAGGTTAGGGTCCGCGGGGCTTCGTTTTTTTTTGCATTCGCCCGGGAGGTATTTGTGGATTTTTAGCGACTTTAGCGAATTCGTCCCGGGAAAACACGCGCATACGCCCGCGACAAAAAAAAAAAAAAAACAATTCATAAATATTTATACGACGGACAAATGTTATAATACACGGAGGGAATTAAAACGGTCTGTACGTGTACCCTCTGAATGACGTTGAAATTAAAATAAAAAAAAAAAAAAAGGCCGGACGAGACATATTAAATTTCACACCGCGGGAAATGAAAAATATTTAAAAAAAAAAAAAAAAAATTAAAGAAAAAAAAAAAACTCCTCTTATTATATATTAAAGGTTCGGCGCAACGATAAATCATGGCGAACACAAAACGATTTTGATCGGTGCCCGTTATACCGGGGGAAGTTTAACCAAAATCTACCGGTTTGACTTACCGGTGTACGGTATTTTATCGTGTGACCAACGGAGCCCAGAAAAAAACAAAACATTTTTAAAAAAAAATACTAAAACTCTACGTGAGCCATCGTTGCATTAAATAAAAATTTGAATTTAAAAAAACTCCAGACGCGTTGTCAGACGATGTTCGAATAATTCTGATCTCCTTGTGATATATTTTCGTCTCGAATTTTTTTTTTTTTTTTAAATACGATTGTTTCAAATTGTACGGGAATTATTCGATTGCGAATAATGTTTTTTTTTTTTTGGGACGATTAAATAAGACGTAAATATAAATCGTAAGCGATTAGTTTTCGACACCTAAAAAAACATTATTGTATCGATCAAAGTTTATGGAAAAAAAAAAACAGATAGAATTATGTCCTGAATTGTGTATTACGGCATTACCGGTGGCTTTCCGAAAACTGAATTTATATATCCAAAGTTATCCGACCGGAAAATTACGATCACACCGCATATTTATATAAATATAAAATAAAAAAATAATTAAAAAACCAATACATTTATGTCGCACACGCATAACAGCCGATGGACCGAGCACGCGCGGTCGCCGGTTAGCCAAAATTGATTTATTCGCGGTCATTACGGGATACGCTTCTGGTCGCGTTTTTTTTTTTTTTTATCCGGGTGCCGTTTTTATTCACATTTGATGGTCGTGCGGTGTGCAAAACCAAAAAAACCGCGGTGTACGTGAGCGTACAGTAATTTTGGGTTTCCAGCCCGAAAAATCGTTTTTATCGGACCGAAAGGCCCCCCCTCCCGGCGGCTCATCTTCGGGAGGCCGAACGGATGTCCACGGATTTGCCGTGCGTCCGAAATTTCAATGAATTTCGTGCAGACGTTTATCAGAAAATGTCTTGTGACGGGTTGTAGTTCACCGACAAACAATTTTTTTTTTTTTTTATTATTATTTCGATATCATCAAACCGTTGTCCTTTGAGGTAAGATTTAATTTATGGAAATAAAAAAAAATCACAAGGGACACGGACAGGCGAGTAAGGCGGGTAGGATACAACTGGACTTTGTTTATCGGCTAGAAACTCACGGGTTGATAAGGCAGAATAAGAAAACGAGTCGCCGCGGTGGGTCTCTGGAACTGTTCTGAACATTTCTTTCGGATTCTTTCTCGTAATTGAATTAAGACTTCTTTGTAGTACGTCTAATAAACCGTATGGCCAGTCGGAACAAATTCCATAACAGATACGGTCTTTAATTTCGAAACAAATTAATCAAAATGGTCTTCACGTTAGAATGAATTTTAGTGCCCGGCGTTCATTGATCACACCTCGTATACGAAATAAAAAAAACCGGAGGCGGCCGGGTGGGTCAATAAAGAAAACGTGTACCGGGGGCAGAGAACACGCCGCACGATAATAGTCAATAGACAATAGAAAAATAAAATCTTTTCAATCGGCGATCGTCTGACGCCTTCAAAAAAAAGAAAATAATTTTCGTTATTACTGATAGTTAATTTATGCGATTTTCACGCGTATAATACAATTGGTGGACGATCGAACGATCAATACATTACATTTTAGATAAGAAATTACATTAGAACACCACCTATACGAGTCACGTCCAGAATGTAAATGTACTCGATTTTTGTTGGCTTTAAAATAAATGTATTAAAAGACAAAAAAAAAAAAATATGCGCTTACATACGAGGTGTGGCTATTAAATAACGAGACAATCTACTTAGCGATAAGGCATGAGTAGATAAGGGTATAATGGTTGTATATTTGTAATCTATGAATATCACTGCATCGAACAATACCAGTTTAGTCAGTTTCCGTTTTGTAGTCTATGTGTAAGCGTCGTTTAAATTGACCTCTTACGTGTTGAACGTCGAAATCATGCCGGACGAAAAAATTGAACAACGTATTAATTTAAAATATTTAGTGAAACTTGGAAAATCTGCGACCGAAAGTTTTAATTTATTAACTGAAGTATATGGAGATAGTGTCCTATCACGACCACGTGTTTTTGAGTGGCATAAACGATTTCGTGAGGGTCGTGAAGAAGTTGAAGACAATCAACAGGTGGGTCGTCCATGTTGGTCGTATTTTTCGATATTGAGGGTGTAATAATGACAGAATGGGTACCTCAGGGACAAACTGTGAATCAACATTATTACCTTCAAGTATTGACAACACTCAGAGAACGAGTAAGAAGAAAGCGGCCTGAGTTGTGGGAAAATGACTCTTGGATCTTGCATCAAGACAATGCGCCGGCTCACAGTGCCTTATCTGTAAAGCGATTTCTAGCTAAAAATCGAACTCCAGTGCTTCAACACCCCCCATATTCGCCAGATCTCGCTCCATGCGACTTTTGGCTTTTTCCAAAATTAAAAAGTGCGTTAAAGGGCACACATTTTGAGTCAGTTAAAGCTGTAAAAACAAAAGCGACAGAGGTGTTAAAGACATTGCAAGAAAAGGATTTCCAACACTGTTTCAACCAATGGAAAATTAGAATGGAGCGATGTGTCAAACATGGAGGGGAGTATATAGAAGGGGAAAAATGTTAAACCATTAAAAAATATAAATAAAAAGTTTTTACAGAGAAAATCTCGTTATTTATTAGCCACACCTCGTAAGTATATATGTAAGTTATTCGTCCACGTGGTCGCCGTCGTTCTTGACGCAGGTGGTGAGGCGGGGGATTCATTTTTTTTTTAATGCCTACCTCGTAGAACTCTGCCGCCACCTCGTTTGTCCACTCGCCGACTACCCCATTCGTCCCCGCGTCTGTTGCACATTTTTTTTTCCCGCCCGTGTACGTCTTTAGGGAAGCGAACAAACGGTAACGCGGAGGAGCCGGTTCGAGGGAATGCGAGGTTAGGGATGGTTCAAACCGTCGCATGCAAAGGAGTCCGGGACATTGGCCGCGAAGCTCGGGCGTTTTTGTGCGGCAGGCCTACTCCATTTGTCCGTGGGTCTCTGTTATTGTCTCGTGCACCGGTGACCTGACGAGTGGCGGAAACGTCGCAAAAAGTCCATCCAGTGTCAGTCGGCGATCGTCACGGACCGCCTCGTTCTCGACTTTTTTTTCACGAGTTCGTCCGTCAAACTCGACGGTCTCCCACACTTCGAATCGTCAAGTACATCCATTTTTTTTAATCTGCCTACACCACTTGTACCTTATTAATATGTTTGTTCGCCGTAAATCGTTTTTACTTCACTGCAAATCGTAAAAGTGGGACATTTCTCCTGCCCAACGAGGTAACGGACGACGGCGCGGATTTCGCACTTGTCGGCACAACCGATCTACACACGTTTCACGAGAAAAACTACTATGACGACGGTTTTCAACGTACCCAAATAATTATTGTCATTTTTTTTTTTTTTTTTTTAAAGCTGAAGAGTAGTGCTGCACGGTAGTTTGACCAGCATAGCAGAAAAATGTTCCCTACAGCCGCTAGAGCCTCAGTACACTGACATTTCTGAACCACGCCTCGGTCAAGTAATTTTACTAATATCGGTTTATAACTCTCCTTTATAGTCTGTGTTCTACTATTGGACGGCAAATTTAAATGCGGCCGTGGCTAATACTGGGCTGTGTGATCGGAGGCACATCAATTCGATTTCATTAGCGTTTTGACCGAAACGCTTTCAACCCCGGAAACAATTTCTGTATCCGTGCTTGGCCACGAGCGGATAGAGGAAACAAGTGGTCGTGGGAAGTAAAACGATGAAAACGGTTAAGTTCCTCTTCGTTGAAGGACTCTTGTAAACGTGGCGTGGACGAGAGGAGCAGAATTTCGGTTTTCCTTACAAATCGTAGGCGCGCCTCTGGAAACCCCGCCGAAAAACAAAATCGGAATAAACTGTCTAATGGCGGCACAAATTTATTCGTTGTGTTCTTTATAATTTTTACCTACGTACACGAATCGCCGGTGTCACCTCGCGGGTTTCGGTAAACGTTGATAAACTTCTCTTCTGGCCAAGAGAGTATAGAATTATATATATATGTATTTTTATTTTATTTTTTTTTTTCTGTCAAGGAATTTTCACCTCGTTAATGTCGCGCACAACTTTATAATGAATTATCATCGGTATAACGAATATTAACGAGCCATTCGAATTTCGGACGAGAAATTATTTTTTTTTTTTCTTCGCCTGGATATGGTTTTCCGTATTCCGTCCAAGGCCGGAAGATCGTCGCGCGCTGTTATAAACGACCGGTATTATTATTAAGTATAGCATTCAATTTTTGGGCGAAATCGCGTCGTCCGCTTCTATCGTTTCCATTACACTAAATGTTCTCGTCAACGAAACAAAAAACGTGTTTTGTCGATTTTCGAAACACACCACAATGAACTCAGGATGACTTATGTGCCCAGAGATCCAAATACGGGATATCTAGGTTTTTGTACGAGAAATACTTCCGACACGACCCGCCGGGGGTGTAACCGGAAATCGCGAAAAAAAAACTCGGTTAAAAAAAAAAACGTCGGCTCTTATAATTATGCGATTATACAATTATATTCAATACAATTGATACAATTCGCGAGACGATGACGTCGGTCCGAAACCGATCAACGGACAACGTACAAGTAATAATTTTTTTTTTTAATTTAATAGCTTCGTTTAATTTGATTTACGCGTAAATCATGGTTTTTTTTTTTTTTTTTTTTTATCGAAATATCGGTCACGGACAAGCCCGGCGCGACACTATATCATAACATGTTCGATTTTAACGATCCGAAAATTTTTTCTCGCCGATATTCGTGTATCGTGCAAGAATGCCACCTGGCAGGATCAATAAATACGATTATTCAAAGCCAACGACCGTCCTTGAGGTATTACAAGTATATTTATACGAATAATCGAAAAATATTTATTTTTTTTAAAAAGTTATATAATTAACATAACGGTACGTGAATAATTTCTTAGACGATAATAGTAACGAATAATTTCCACACGACAATGATCGTCTATTGCAAATTCTACCGGACGCCCGAAGAGTTTCGATAGATTAAACGTTCTACGATTTTAACAGCAAATTTCACGATGATCAAAAGCGCCATTTTTTTTTTTTTTTTTTTTGTGATTTTTCACATATAGAGTTTTGATTGTACGTATAAATATGTCCAGGAGCGTTCTATTCAATCCGGAGAGTCGACAAGAACCGATTGATTTCCGGTTTCGCGTATCGGAAACGACGTGTGCCGGCATACGCGATCACGTCGTTTTATGCGACGATAAAAAATGCCCGATCATCGTATATTATTATTTACTATATAATAATTACCTTAAAAAGTCGAGTGTGGCATTAAATCGATGATCCGAACGGCCAGCGTCTCTATTTTATTAACATTACTAGCCGCCGTCACCCGGATGTGCTTGGGTCATGTTTTTTGGTTGTCTCGGATTGTCCAGCTAAACCGCACGTCGTCGTTTTAAATTTGCAGAGTAAGGTGTGAAATGTATTGGTTTTGTTATAGTGTGAGCTGATGTTTTTTTTTTTTTTTCTCTAAATTGTTTCCCTATTGTCGCGCGCCCGTCGTACACGGCACCGGGAATGTGTAAAAATGCGTCAATCCACTAAAATATTCCAACGAACAGAACGAGAGAATTACCGTCGTAGGTTATCCCGGAGTATGAAAAAAAAAAAAACGGACGCTCTTGGCAGAATATATGTAGTTCATGCGAATAACGGTGAATGTTTTTTGCTCAAGGCAATGTTGCTGGGCGTCATCAATAATCCGATAATAAAATCTTTAAAAAAACCGTTGGTTTGAGTGTACAATCCAAACCGGCCGCGGAACTGGGAAAACTGTCTTGATCCCAAGACCTACAGTTTCAGTTAAAACATTGACGGCTGAATTTCGCAGTTTATCGGAAAGGGATCGGTAAAAATTGAAAATATTATACTCGCAGTACTCACAGGTTTAACAAAAAAATAATTCACAATTCCGTTCGAAACGTTCTCGAATTCGTAATTAATACGATTTTCCTACGCGTACCGTGGATATTATTACGGAACGCAATGTTTTTATACAGCTAGTCGCGTACGTAAAATACGATTAAATAGGAAAAAAAAAACGAAAAAAATCACGCCATCTATTATTTATAGAACGTTAATAATCTGTGGAGTTGGGGATCTGTCGGTCTTAGCTATCGTTCGCCAGCGATAGTACGGCGGCGACAGGGTTGTTTTTTAATCACCGGTAATTATATTCCGGCGAATGTCTGTCCTTTTTTTTGTTTAAATTCAAATGGTAAAACTCGGCAAAAAAACCGAAAATTACTATCCGTAAAGTTATGCTTTTCTGCGACTGTGAATAAAACACAAGACCAAACATTAAACTTACAGGTTTAGACTCCTAACCGGGTTATTGCCATGGTCGATTGTACGTGGCTCTGTCACGTATTCATGCGAACGAAATGTATTCGTATTGGTTCCCGAATTATTGAATGTGTAAGGCCAAATTAAATTTGAAATTTAATTTAAAATTTAAAAGTAATATTTCTAATGAAATGTTCAAAAACCTACCGTTTAAAACAATTATTTTGCTTTCATAGATTTACAACTCCGTGTTGAGACTCTCTTATTTCCCTGTAACGTGGAAATTCGCCATAGTAATTCTGATACACAAACCTCATTAACCAAAACATTTAGTAACTACTTACAGGCCAATCTGTCTTCTTCCTACATTGTGAAAAATATTTGAAAAAACTATTGTAAAAAGAATAAAACCAATAACATAATCCCAGAATGTAATACCTCACTCTCAACTTGGGTTCAGAACTAACTATTCTGCAATACACCAAATTCACCGCCTCACTGATAAAATTGCAACCTCTTTTGAAAACAAAAAAAAATATTGCCCTGGAGTTTTCCTAGATGTTGCCCTGGCAACAGTTCGATCGCGTGTGGCATGATGGTCTGCTTTACAAGCTAAATCAATCTCTTCCCGCACCATACTATTTGTTAATCCGTTCTCATCGCTTTAACCGAACTCTTTCAGTTAGGCAAGGCACCTCAACCTCTCCTTAATTTCCATTATTTGCTGGAGTCCCGCAAGGTAGTGATCTATCCCCGGATCTGTTTAATACATTTACATTCGATTTTCCCACAACATGTAACACAACTAACGCAGCCTATGGTGACGATACAGCCATTCTTACTTCCGACACAGATCCTTATACAGCTTCCTCCTTCCTCCAAAACCACCTAGATTTAATCAGTACTTGGGCAACCAGTAGGCGAGTCAAAATAAATCCTGAGAAATCATTTCATATTCCATTCACACTCAGAAAAAAAAACTCCCCACCCCTTCAATTGCATGGTTTTTGTATTTCTATAACACTGCATGTAAAATACCTACGATCATAATCGACAAAAGATTAACTTGGTGCCCACACCTAAAATCTAAGCGCAAATTGCTAAATAATCGCCTACACATACTTCGCCCAATAAAATGTCCAAACTTTCTATAAACGCAAAATTAACGATATACAAATCTCTTTTAAGGCCCATTTGGACTTATGGTTCTCAAATCTGGGGAAGCGCCAAACCGCCCCAATCACAAACCATTCAAGCATTTCAATCCATATGCCTCCGTCTCATAGCTTCTGCTCCATGGTATGTCACAAATAATACACTCCACAAGGACTTAAAAATCCAAACTGTTGAGCAATTTACCAAACAGTATTACATTAAATTACACAAAAATAACAGCAACATCAAAATCCTCTTATATCCCACCTATTCTCACTTACACATTCTGAAAACTCTCCGCGTCGCCTAAAAAGGCGCTGGTATCGGGATATTTTGTATTAAATTAAAAAAAAAAAAAATCTATAAATTAGGTTTAATTTTAATGTGAAGGGTTCTATCACTGGATGGTCTCTCTGATCACGTCTTTCTGTTTGTCTTCATTGTTATTTTTTTTCACGTTGGCTTATTGTGATTTGATAATACAGATTGTAAATTTTCAAATAAAAAAAAAAAAAAAACACAAACCATTTAATTCGATTCAGGCGTACATTTAAAGCTATTGATATTGATATCTGTAAATACAACGTGGACCATTTTGTGCGGAATCTTATATGTTTTACACTCGGGCGGATCCGGGTAATTCAACTGGATTACGATTTGCATACCATAAAAGTACATTGCGTTTATAAAAATCCTATGACCGGGTTACGATTCCGTGAGAATTTTCAACCGCCAGTCCTGGTTTTTTTCCCTTCGGTCCGTCACAATCACACCTCGATAGATCCAAAGTTTTTATTTTTCCGTACCGTCTTCCGGGTCTTTATTCTTCCGGTTCCCATTCGTTGATCACCGTTCGATTATCGCCCGTTCCCACCTCGATTTCGCTGAGCGGCGTGTCCCTGCAACTTGATCGTTCTCACTTATGGTAAATTCAATTTCAAACGACCCTTACATTGTCAGGTAACGCTTATGCGACGTGCCCATTCAACTCGGCCTTTCGGTCCGGCACTTTGGAGAAAAAAAAACCCTCTGAAAAGATATAACAATTTCAGCTGTAAAAAACATCGTAGTTTTACATACGGAAATATGGACGGAAAGTTTTCGCAGGATAATTTTCGTGAAATATTGTCGCGTACGAATAACCCCGAGACGACCGGATTCAACTACTCGTTGAATTTCCACTACAGAATTTGAGCGATTCGACAACGTTCGGCGGCGGGGTACATTTGTCGATAACTTATTAATTTTTTTATATTCCGTATGATAAACACGCGATCGTAATGCATTGTTATCAAACAATTCTAAAACGTACCCAGCGTAATAAATTATTTAATTTATAGACGACACGTCTAGACCATTTTGGTACAAAATAAACCATTTCGAAAACTCCTATGTCTCTCAGAATTACACACACACACACACACAGAATAATATAAGACACCCGAAGACTTTTATTTTATTTTTTTTTACGAGTACATCCACGTACGTGTCATCACGCGTAACGGCACGTGTTCCCCCCGCGGCCTCAACGTCTATCGATTTTCCATTTTAGCGATCTGAATAATAAATATTAGTAAAAAAAAAAAAAAACACAAAAATAATAAAAAAAAAAAACGTTTCGCGAGTTTTCGTCTTGGCGACCAATCATTATTATTTACTAGCTGCCATCACCCGGCCATGCTCGGGTCAAGTTTGTCGGTAATCCAGAACCGTCTAGCCTATCCCCACGGCATTGCCCGTGCACAGTATTGAACAGAAATCTTTTTTAAAATTCAGAACGAAGTTTGGAATCTATTGGTTTTATTAGGATTTTTTAAAATAAATAGTTTTCTGTCTAAATCTGATTGAATTTTAATTTTAAATTAGCCTTACATTATTTTCAGATACACTACGTTAAGCTTCTCACCTTCTGGGATCAGCGCAAATAGGTTTTGTTCGCATATGACACGTACAATTGACCATAGGAAAAACATTGGACGGTCAGGTCTAAACCTGAAACGTTTAATGTTTGGCCCTGTGCCCCTTGTGGTGGAACTTCCGGCGACAAAACATCTTCAAAACGTTTTGAAAAATCCTTACTCGACAACTCAAGGTGTTCGCAGTAAACTTGTGCGTTCGTCAAAGGAGATTTTACTGTTCTAATGTAGATCCGACCGGTTTTGTCTTGCTTACCGCCTCCTCCTACCGCTAAAAACAAGTTCACTGCTCCTTAAGAACCAGGGGGGCGGATATCGCTACGTTGATAACCACTGAGATACACCATAGGTGGAGTACAATTTTTGTGTTGGGCGGGGGGCCTTAGTGGATGTATTAATATTGACTTATTAAATAAAACACCTCGTAATTTCTAAAAAAAAAAAAAACTATCAAATAATTTACGGGATGATATGGATGATTTCGGCGGGCTAAATTCTGCCGCGAGCCCACCATTTCGCCGTCAGTACGGTACACAAAAATCTGTGTCTTTGGATCCTCTCGACCGCCCGCCGGGGCGGAGATGGGGCGAGATATCGTCCACGTTGAGATCCACCGGTCTAGATCACTGCGGTTTACGAACAGACCGGGTTCATTAGGATAGATCGAAACGTATCGCGTGATTTCACTAACGATCCGGGGTTCCGTGGTGGTCGGCGAATAGCGGCGCAACAAGTGTCACGTTTACCGCCTAATATTTTACGAAATTAATTTATATGCCGCCGGTAAAACCGCATTATTGCTGTTTATACGAATACCATAGGCGCGAATAACGGTTGTAATTAAATTAGAAAATCTATTTTGACGGCACCAACGTACGGGATACGCCGGCGAAATAATATTACCGAGGCGCGGCGTTGTGCTCGTTCATAACCGTCGGCGCTCGCGGCAGTTGAACGCGCGAAACTCGTCGATTAACAATTATAATTATAATAATAATAATAATAATAATAATAGTGATGATGATAATAATAATAGTACCGAGGTACTCGGGAAATACGGCCGAACAATCGGATGCATTAGGGTCGAATGCAGGAACAGACGGCCTCTGTTCGGATGGAGCGCACGCTCGCCTCGAAATTCGGCGGTCAGGTCGTCCGCGCGTACTCGTAACGCGGGGTACGTTTGCGTCCACTTTGCGGCCATGTACTAATTGAATTCCCTAGGCAAAAAACAACGAAAAAAAGAAAAAACATAGAATCGCGCAATGGGTAAAAAGTACTGGTTAGAGAAATAAAAATAAAATATATAATAAAAAAAGAAAACATGTATATATATATATATATATATATATATATATATATATATATATATATATACAGGGTGTTTCAAAATGATTCATCCGATTTCAAATAATCATATTTATTGTAAAATTTGATTGATCATGTTAGAATTAATTTTACATTTTAATGGATTATTTTAAGTTTTAGGTACAATGATTATAAATGTTCAATGTGACCCCCCCTTACTTGCACGACACACATCTAAGCGATATTCAAATTCCTCATAAACCTGTTGAAGCATGTCGACTGTAACCAAGTTGATGGCGTCTGTAATGCGACTTTTCAATTCGTCAAGATCTTTTGGAAGGGGAGGTACATAAACAATGCTTTTTATGTAACCCCAGAGAAAAAAAATCACATATTGTAAGATCCGGCGAACGGGGCGGCCATGGACAAAATGTAGCGTCATTAGCACTACAGCGACCGATCCATTTCTGTGGTAGCTGATCGTTAAGAAATTTGCGTACTTCTACACGCCAAACTGTTGTCGGTGGTATTGCAAGTTCTCTGGATGCTTGACGAACTGATTTCTGTGGACTTCTTACAAAACTTTCTCGAATTTGTTCAACATATTCATCCGAAGTTCTTGGTCTACCTGATGACTTCTCTTTACATAAGCAACCAGTTTCTTGGAAGGTTTTATGCCATCTTCGAATACTCTGGGCTGTTGGAGGTTCAATGTTAAACTTTCGACAAAAATCACGCTGCACGGTAATAACAGACTCGCACTTCTCAAAGCGGAGCACACAAAACGCCTTTTGTTGCTCGGTCGACATTTCGATAACAACTAATTAAGTTACGTCACTAACGATAACGGTGCCAAATTTAACAACTAGATAACTTAAAATAAACTTAGTTATCTAATCTTTCCATTAATACATTGGTCATTAACCTGCGATTAACCGTTGCCGAACTATATCAGTTCGTAATCGGATGAATCATTTTGGAACACACTGTATATTTAGGATACTGTCCACTGTCGTCAAGCGGACAGTGGGAAAGGTGGGATATAGAGGTGGAATTTAACGTGTAACCGACGACGTACAACGATATTCAGCGACGTTCCGTTAAAACGGTTTTGTTCAATTTTTATTGAAAATTATATTAATATAAACTAGAAACTAAATAACAACTCTGTCCGTACCCGATTCATTCTTTGGTTTTTTTTTTTTTTTTTTTTTAAACCAAATTAATTCGATCCGCATACATCGACTAAAAGAACGCGAAATGCCGAAATGTTTTACTATGTTTAACAACATTTGATCTTTTAATGCTAACGAATAATAATAATTAGACTAATTTCCAATATTATTACTATGTTGTTAACCTTGTACCGAATTTTCGAGAAACTACACAAAGAATTGTATCCGCGTACGGCCAAATCAAAAGCAAACGTATCTAAATCGATATAAATAATATAAAATAAAAAGCCTTAACGTTACTAAAACGAAATTACAAGAATAGCGAAAAAAAAAAAATGAATTCCTTTGCACTATTTACTAGATCCGAAACGTTACGACAAATCGTCCGTCATAGTAAAACCAATAGGTTCCCGGTTAGATTCCCTTTTAAAATTCTATCTAATAAAATACCAATAATACCAAATAATTCAATTATATTTCGGCGTTATAAACGAAATATATCGGTTCCCGAATGAAATTTATAGAGCGGAAATATCCGACGTGTTGATAACAGGACGACGGTAGGTCCTGCCGGGGCTGGCGGACAAGTTGCAGGCGGTGGTCGGCGTCGACGGAACGGTTAGCAGGCCAACGACAACAACCTCCGCCCTGCCCCGGCAGGACCTTTTTATTATTTTTTTTTTTTTTGTATGTGTGTTATCGCTTCTCCCGTAGGCGCATTGTTTATTAAAAAAATAATGCAATTATATTTAGGTAAAAAAAAAATTTATCCCTTAAAAATTTCCGGGTTGGCCGAGCTCCCAGTACGCATGTTACGCGGCTAGGTGGCAGTAGGGCCGAGGTCCGCAAGCTGCCCTTACAGTGGATGTGTTCCTACCGTAATCGCGCGGCCATCTTGCGATGCCGTTCTTCGACTTCTCTGGAAGACAGGACCTCCTCGATGATCTTGTTTGATACATCCCAAGCGGTCCTGTCTTCCGTCATTCTTGCACCGCCGTTTCCGGGGTGAAGGCAACGCCTGTGGACACCTCCGAATCCCTCGACTGTCTCCACCGGCGGTCGCAGTGGAAGAAGGCGTGGTCGGCATCGTTGACCCTGGCTTGGCAATCGTGAGACTCCTGGGCGTCCAGTCTCCCAATCCTATGCAGGTACTGGCCGAAGCATCCGTGACCCGGTAAGAGTTGGGTGAGGTGGTAGTTGGTGGTGCTAAACCTCCGGGGCCCCGGCAGGACCTTATTTTTTTTTTTTGTTTGTTTCCAGAACCGGCAATACATCCGCCTCCCGGAACCGCCGTAAGGCATAACTTCAAAAAGTCGGATCGCCATCATTTATTTAACGAAAACAATTTATAATTTAATTCGCATGCTAAAATCCCGTTTTCCCCTGAGGGGGCCGGACGCGCTCACATTTGGTAACAAAACCGCGTAATGGACAGCAGTCCGGCCGAGTTCCGCTTGCTGCCCTTACATTCTCGGTGGTACGGGGTTATGCGTTCATTGCGTCCTCCGCAGCTGGCTCTCCGCTTCTCCGGTGGGGCGGTCGTCGTTTTTTGGAGGCGACCGCTTCCTGTCCGCAGTTTGCGGCCAGGTGTCCCCCGCCGTTACAGTGGTAGCGCAGCGCCGTTGCCGTGCCGGACTCTCACGCTCGGCAGCGCGGTGCCCGCGGTCCTGGCACCGATAACGGATCGGCGGCCGTTTGCCGAGCGCGTTGACTCGGCAGCGGAACCGTCCGACTTAGAGTCGGCCGGCTTCACCGGTCTTTACCGAGCCCGCCGCCGGGAGTACGGAGTTGCCCACTCGAACGCCGCGGCCGCTGCTACCAATGCGTCCTGGACGTCGAGGAGCACGGCCGAGGCCGTTGTCATGGGCCGGCAAACGATGCCGTCGACGCCGACCACCGCCTGCAAATTGTCCGCCAGCCCCGGCAGGGCCTACCGCCGTCCTGTTATCGACACGTCGGATGTTGTTTGCGCGCCATGAATTTCGTACGGGACCCGGTACCGGCACTCCGGTGTACAACGATTATAACGCCGAAATATAATTAAAATTTGTTGGTATTATTGGTGTTTTATTAGATAGAATTTTAAACGGCAATCTATCCCGGAATCTAACCGGGAACGTATTGGTTTTACTATGACGGACGATTTGTCGTAACGTTTCGGATCTAGTAAATGGTGCACGGGAGTTTATTTTTTTTTTTTCGCTATCCTTGTAGTTTCGTTTTAGTAACGGTAAGGCTTTTTTTTTTTATATTATTTATAACGATTTATATACGTTTGTTTTTGATTTGGCCGTACGCGGATACAATTCTTTGTGCAGTTTCTCGAAAATTCGGTACAAGGTTAACAACATATATTGTTCGTACGGCACTAAAAAAATATCGGAAATTAGTTCTTTTAGCCGATTTATGCGGATCGAATTAATTTGGTTTAAAAAAAGAAAAAAAAACGAATCGGGTACGGACAGAATTTTTATTTATTTTATATTTTAAATTAATATAATTTTCAATAAAAATTTAACAACATCTTTTTAACGGAATTTCGCTGTAAATCGTTGTTCGTCATCGATTACACGTAAAATTCCACCTCTACATCCCACCCTGCCAACCGCCGGCTTGACGACAGTGGACAGAATCCTAAATATAAATATATATATATTTTTTATTTTTTTTTTATTATTATTTTTATGTTATTTTCGTTTTACAATATTTCAATACCGGCACGCAAAGATGTATCGCGTCAGGCCGTCGCCGCCACCGCCACAAGCTACATGGAATCGAAACCATAAAACAATGACGGCTGTATTTGGCAGTTTATCGGAAAGGGGTCGGTATAAATTGAAAATATTATACTCGCAGTAAGCACAGGTTCAACGAAAAAAAAAAAAAAAAAAAAAAAATAATTCACAATGCCGTTCGAAACGTTCTCGGTTTCGTAATTAATATTATTTTCCTACGCGTACCACCGATATTATTACAGAACGAAATGTTTTCAAATACCCAGTCGCGTACGTAAAATACGATTTAATATGAAAAAAATAAAATATATCCGATCATCGTATATTATCTTTTACTAAATTATAACCCGTGAATATAATAAAAATAATAATAATTCTTAAAAAGTCGTGTGTCGCACTAAATCGATGATTCGAACGGCCCGCGTCTTTATTTTATTAACATTACTTGCCGCCGTCACCCGGATTTGCTTGGGTCAAGTTTGTTGGTTGTCCCGGATTGTCCAGCTTAACCGCACGTCGTCGTTTTAAATTTGCAGAGTTAAGTGTGAAATGTGTTGGTTTCATTATGGTGTGTGCTGATAGTTTTTTTTTTTTTTTTTTTTAAATTGTTTCCCTATTGTCACGCGCCCGTCGAACACGACGCCGGGAATGTGTAAAAATGCGTCAATCCATTAAAATATTCCAACGAACAAAACGAGAGAATCACCGTCGTCGGTTATCCCGGAGTATGAAAAAAAAAAAAAACGGACGCTCTTGGCAGAATACGAGGTGTGACAATAAAATAACGAGACTTTTTGAATAAAAGTTGTTTATTTTAAAAATGTTATAATTTAATGATTATCACCTTCAAAGTACCTTCCCTCAGCATCAATACATTGTTGCATACGTCCCTGCCATTCTTGAAAACAGTGTTGCCAATTGCTTTCATTCAGCCCTTTTAGAAGTTCTGCCGTTTTCATTTTTACGTCATCAACTGTTTGAAAATAGGAAAAGAAATAAGAAGGAAATAAGAAGAAGTAACAAGGAGCAAGGTCTGGCGAGTACGGGGATGTTGAAGTACAGAAATTTTTTTTCAGTTAAAAAACGTTAAATTGAAAATACACTGTGAGCTGGAGCGTTGTCTTGGTGAATAACCCAGCCATTTTTCCATAGATCTGGTCGCTTCTTTATGACACGTTCTCTTAATTTAATTAATACCTCTTTATAATAATATTGATTAATTAATTTTGTCGATTTTTTCAACGTTTTCGTCTGTTGAAGACGTGGTAGGACGTCCAGAACGATCATCGTCTTCGACGTCCTCCCTTCCACTACAAAACCGTTTGTGCCATTCAAAAACACGAGCTCTTGATAAACATTCTTCACCATAAACTTCACATAACATACGAAACGATTCCGCGGCAGTTTTTTTTAATTTAACAAGAAATTTAATGTTAACACACGTTGTTCGATTTTTATATCTAAAATTTTTCGGCAGTATAGTCGAACTCGCACTAATATCAAGGCTACTAACGTATAAGAAAATGAATCGATGCCATCAGTGTTCATAGTACTTTTAGATAAGTGTTTTCTTATCATATTTCAATAATCGTTTTATAGATAACGTTAATAGTTTAGGTTATATTCGAAAAGTCTCGTTATTTTATTGTCACACCTCGTATATGTAGTTTATTCGAATCACGGTGAATGTTTTTTTGCTCAAGGCAATGTTGCTGGGCGTCATCAATGATCCGATAATAAAATCATTAAAAAAACCGTTGGTTTGAGTGTACAATCCAAACCGGCCGCGGAACTGAGAAAACTGTCTTGATCCCGAGACCATTCAATCGATCTACAGTTTCAGTTAAGACAATGACGGCTGAATTTAGCAGTTTATCGGGAAGGGATCGGTAAAAATTGAAAATATTATACTCGCAGTACGCACAGGTTTAACAAAGAAATAATTCACAATTCCGTTCGAAACGTTCTCGAATTCGTAATTAATACGATTTCCCTATGCATACTGCGGATATTATTACGGAACGCAATGTTTTCAAATACCTAATGGCGTACGTGAAATACGATTTAATAGGAAACAAAAAAAAAAAAATATCACGCCATCTATTATTTAAAGAACGTACATAATCTGTGGAGTTGAATCTGTCGGCCTTCGCTCTGGTACGCCAGCGATTGTACGGCGGCGACAGGGTTTTTTAAATAACGGGTAAATATATTTTGGTGAATGTCTTTTGCATTTTTCTGCGTTCAAATTTAAATGATAAAACTCGCCAAGAAAAAATCGAAAAAATATATGTCATTTTACTGTGTGGACCCCTGTTTTAGGAAGGATAATATGACATATACTCTATTATAATGTTATTTAATTACTCTATTAAATGCAAACAGAAAACGATTCTAAACGAATATCGGTTAGCTATGTTTAAATCGGATTCCCGTGGAAATTGTATTTATTTCGAGCGACAAAGTGCATTGCGATTGTTCGTGTTTTTACACAAATTTCAACATATATATATATAAACTTAAACCGATGAACGAGAATATCAATTACAAAATGTTTATCGAATAAGAAAACAAAAATAAACCTAGAAAATTTAACTCAATAAATGCCATAATATTTTAGATACTTACGTCACGACTATAGTGGATTTGGTGTTATTTTTAGCTAAATACACACAATTAATTACCAAAAAACCTTATTTTGGTAAATATCCCCGTTTTCTAGTCATTTGTTCTTTATTTTCTCCATTACTAAAAATAAAAACAATACCATCGAGAAAACTCGGAGAAATTATTTCCCCGTTGTCAACACCGCCCTTGACGTCACTTGTTACCGGAAACCATCCCGGAAGTTTGCGCATGATGTCCGGTCGAAAATTTGTTTACGGGGAAAAAATAATCGATTCGTTTTTTTTTTTTTTTTTTAACAACCGTGAGCAGCGGAGCTCTATCTCTCGAGTCGAGATATTTTACTATAGAAATATTATTTGTGAAACGCTAAATAACCGAATAACATATTACAACAATACTACAGACCGTACCACGACTCTCCATACCCACAAAAGGCACATTTTTGCCACACACACGCAATATATTTACAGAGGAATTGCATTTCTCTAGATCTGTTTTGGTGATCCATAAGGAGTTTAAGCCCAAAAAAAATCCACAACCCCATTCAAACGGTCTTTCTAAATTTTTATTGAATTTCAATACATCTTTATATTACTTCAATCCGCCTAGTAGACGTGATTACCGAGTTTCAGCTAATTTCGCCCAGAAATATCCAAAAGAAGCGGTAAATAGATAAATTGATATAAATTATATTACGATCATTTTTTTTAAATTTTAATCTATGTACGGTTTATAGGAAATCGTTAAAATAAATAATTGTACATTTTATAAACTGTTAACTTATTGAATGGATTATGATATTATTAACCGAGTTTTTTTGTGCACAGGACGCGGCACAACAATCGCAGCCAACTGCTGAAAAAAAGAACGATATCTTCCTGCACTGAGATACTTCGCATAAGGTAATATTTTTAAATTCGTTAATATTATTTACATAATGCGTCATGGTGAGTTAATGTCGAATATTCCGTAATATTAATGAAATTCGCACAAAATGTGTAAATAATATTACACATTGTTATATAAAGTACGAGTTATCTCTGCGCGTTTTTCTACGGGTTCGCGTCAATTGTAGCCCCTTGTATACCTTTGAAATATCTTTTCCCGATTGCCCAAAAATAATCGATATTATAATATTGTACATTTTACATTATGCGTACGGTCAGAGAACAATTTATACGAATGATACGTGAATAATTATAGTGGAAAATTCGTGTCGCAATCGAGTATTTAGACCGAATGGATTTTTGATAACAGGCCAAAATCAATACGGAATTGGCGGATGAGATTTGCCGGACAAAAGTATGTAGCGGCAATACTTGCGCATTGTATTTGGTAATTAAAAACGCTAAAAAAAAATACTCGTGACAATCGTACCGACGCGATTTAATAGTTTATATCGACAATTATTGTACACGAATCGAAAGACGAAGGATTACGTCGCGTCGTCGGTCGTCAGAAAAAAAAAAAAAAAAAAAAAACGAAAATACACACTCGACAAGAATACGGCTCACAATATTACGTCGGTGACGACTTTGATAAAATAATATCGTATCGTATTTACGCTGTCGCGATTTAAGTTGATAAATAGAAAGTAACACTCGTGTGGTCGGTACTCCAGTTCGAAATGCGCATCGCCGAGAAATCCCCTAAGATTTTATAAACGATTAACCGAAGTTCGAGTACACAATCGCAAAAACGACCACCACGGCGGACTCATTACATTCTCAAAAGGATACCTCGCGGGAATATAATAAAAAAAAATTTCATATTAAACCCGTGAAGATCGCGGCGGACATAAAATTTATTCGGAGATTTAACGGTAAGCCGTGACGACCGGGGTCGAACCTGTTGAATCGCCGCGAGACGAATATTTTTTTTTTGATTTTTGTTTTTTTTTTTTTTGTATTTAACCGGCAATCGCTATCGGTCCGACGTCCGTGGTGCGGAACCGGAAAATAAAATATAATAAAATATAACATAAAAAAACTTTCGCCCACGAAAAGTTTCCAGTACCTATAGCTGATAAGTTTTCTATGCGTAGTAAAACAAACTGGCCCGAGTCGTTCGGCGTTTACGAGTTTCCGTCTATATACATTCGTATATCCGAACGACCGATATTTGCGGTGACAAAACAAAAAAATCAAAAACCCAATACAAATTCCGCAGTAAACTCTTTCGCATATTAAGACAGTTTTCGCGGGCAAAACGCCGTTTACGAGAGAACTACTACAAAACGTATTTTATTTTTTTTTTTTTTTTTGTTCCGTCGACAATTTGTATTTATTTTTGCAGATATTCCGATTCGGATTGTAACGAAATTAGTATTCGCCTAGATGGTGTTGTTTTTTTTTTATCACTTGATCAATTGACGAGTATTTTCGAGTAGAATATCGCCACGTTTCCAACACCAAGTATAAAAATTAAAAATATATAGAAATAAAAAACCAATGACATTTAACAAATGAAATAATTGAATCGTATTTTTACGTATTGCGGTCGACGTATTCACCGTGACATTTCGACGTGGATTCGATATTATGGCTGGACAAGAAACAAGAAGACCACACCGAAATAATTGTATTTTATTTCACTTACGTTTGCTTTGAAAAAAAAAAAAAAAAAAAAAAACGATTAGCGTTTCTTTATAAAATTCAATTTTTTTTGGTTTTTATCACTTTTTCGGTTAGTAAAAATGCTACGATTTCTCTAGGCGATAACATAAAATGTCCAATATGTGAAGATCTCTGCCGACTTTTCACCAACACATGGAAATATATTAAATTCGAATTATATCGGATCCATTATAGTATCTCTTGTTTTATTTTATTTAACACTAACGCCCCCGAACGGTCAATACGAGATAGTATGATAAATTATAAATATACGGATCTCACAATTAGCATCACAGTTAAAAAACGCTCGTATCACGGCTAAAAGTTTAAATGCCGAATAAAACCCAACGTACATGCACAGATAATAGTTCTTGGCTTATGGATCTGATAGTAGATCCATTCGTTCTAGTCCTAGTTCGATCCGATTTTTCATTTCTAGAAAACGTCTGATTTTACGAGATGTGCCGAAATTTCTCCGAACACATTGTGTTTCGTTGTCCGAAACATTTTTTTTTTGAATTTCACCCTCACAGTCGATATTTGTTTTTAATGATTTTTTATTTTTTTTTTCTCTTTTTTACTACTGTAAAATTCACTAAAATTTTACCACGTATATCTACTGCTCGTCTGAATAAGTGGCCTGCCCTGGCCATTCATCCGGTTCTTTTGTCTCGTTTTAATTGGAATTGTGGTGAAATTGGTGTTTCGGGATTTAACAGGCGTTGTCAGGACTAAACGTCCGGAAATCTACTTATATAAAAACATAAAGTTTTTTTAAATATAATTTCGTGCTACAAAGTGTTGCCGGCAATGTCGGTAAAGTACATTCGATTTACATATTACAACGGAAATTTGACTTTGAAAATGTCTCGCGGAAGTTACTCGGAGACCCGAATGTGAAACGCGACCGCGCACTCCATTAAACTAATAATGGCGTGCGCTTTATTTGCAATTTTTACATTTATCCCGGAAAACGTCACTGGGAAACTGCCGTGACAAAAAAAAAAATATATGCGTATTGGAACGAAATCAATATTTTTTTTTTTGTTCGTTCGTTGTATATACAATTTATAATAATTCAATGTTGCCAACGTAATGCCATGTAATGATATAATGTGGCAAAGAAGAAAAAAAAGAAGAAAAATCTTTAGTATTCAACAATGCATTTATATATATATTTTATTCCTTCGAGTAGGGTTTTACGAAACTTACGACTTTATGAATATCATTTTTTTTTTTTTTTTTTTTAAAGTTTAATTAATTTTTCAGTTAAATCGTATATTATTATTTTATATTGTAATATAAAACGGTTTTTATCGTCGGTTCTAAAAGTTTTAAATGCTCTGAAATTCGTGAATTTCCCGAATTACGCGACGAGATAGTTAAGACTTTTTTTTTTTTTTTTGTTTTCTTCTTTTGTGTACTATATAATCGAGTTTGAGAACTTAGTAAAAACGTAATCAAATGCTATAGAGATAACCGCATTTTTTAACTGTACTTTAAACCACACTTCATCTGGGAATATTATTTTTCACTCATAACTTTTATAAATACGTATTGTACAAGACAAACGTTTCGTTAGAAAAAATGTTTGGTTGTAGTTCGGTGAAAAATTATTCGGCATAACCTGTTGTATAAGCGATTTCTGAACGTGAAAAAATGTCGAAAACATCTAGGAAATTTCCGAGCTTTGAATATTTATGTTCGAATATTCGACACGAATTTCACCGTGCTTATAAAAATGCTCTGAAATTCGTGAATTTCCCGAATTACGCGACGAGATAGTTAAGAAATTTTTTTTATTTGTTTTCTTCTTTTGTGTACTGTATATTGGAGTTTGAGAACTTAGTAAAAACGTAATCGAATGCTATAGAAATAACCGCATTTTTCAACTGTACTTAAAACCACACATTATCTGTGAATATTATTTTTCACTCATAACTTTTATAAATACGTATTGTACAAGACAAACGTTTCGTTAGGAAAAAGGTTTGGTTGTAGTTCGGTGAAAAAATATTCGGCATAACCTGTTGTATAAGCGATTTCTGAACGTGAAAAAATGTCGAAAACATCTAGGAAATTTCCGAGCTTTTAATATTTATGTTCGAATATTCGACACGAGTTTCACCGTGTTTATATAAATGCTCTGAAATTCGTGAAATTCCCGAATCGTTAAGACATTTTTTTTTATTTGTTTTCTTCATTCATTCAGTTTATGTTCGGATATTCGACACGAGTTTCATCGTGTTTATAAATGCGATAATCGTTAAAAAAAAAAAAAAACCCACCCCCCGAACGTAATTGTACGTAATTTGTTTCTTAGTAACGGTTTAATAAAAAAAAAAAAAAAAAAAAAACGTTGGAATCGGAACAAAAGCACGGGGTCCGACCGGACTCCGATCGTAATCGTTAAATCGGTTCATCAATAAGATAATGCGATATTTTCGGATACTGTTATTAAATCTCCGTGGCTCTGTTATAACCGTGACGATATTAATCGGTCCCCGCGCATATTGTTTAACGGGCGTAAAATATGATTTTATTACAACGAAAAACTCGAAAACGAACGTCGCGCCCGGCGGCGGAACGAAATTAATTATTCGATTAGAGTTTATGATAAGCCACGGCGCATTAATCGCCGTCGCCGGGCGAAACGGGCATTCGCGCGTATTAATATTTATACGATCGTTTCGACAATTGCCCCTGTAAAATTGCATTATGATTCCGATTCGATCGACAAGACAATAAATTATCGTCTACTAGTATAATAAAAATTGTACGCACCGTTCCGGGATACGTAATAAATGCCTATATATATATATATATATATATATATATATATATTTAGCCGGTCTACAAGACGCGTTATCTTCGTAGACGCGTTCGAATTATTCTATACGGCGGCCAAAGTCTCGAAACTTTTTTTTATTTTTACCGCTGGATTTCCATACATTTCCCTCTCAACACCGAACGTACACACGTTCATACCGGTCAGGTTTGTTTCGCGCCAATAAAATCACAAAATTCATTGCGCCGTTGCTATCAATTCGTATACGAACGAATTCCCCCGTAGTTTTATTCGTGAAAAAAACAAAACCACTGTACTGATGTATCGCCGACATACCCGACTGTGTCTGTACTGATGTCCGAAATTCCAGCGATTTTCCGTCCCGAAACCGTTTCCGTTCGTAATAATAGTACCGATCGCCTCGCGTCTGTCACCATAAATTATCCGTTTTTACGGCCGGCCCGAAATCGTAAAGTAAAACTCGGGCGCGCGGACCGTTCGAATTCGACGGGTCCTCGTACTAATAGCCCGTGTTTCAATCACAGGATTGTATTAATAGTTTTTTTTATGTAGCAACATGGTCACACACCTGCAGTATATTACTATACGTATACTAAAGTAATAACGAATCGGTTAAAAATTCAAAAACCTGTACTGAAAAGGAAAAAAAAAAAAACGCAAAAACAATTTAATCACTCGATACCGGGCAACGTGCGGGCTATTTTCTGATTATTGAACAATTGAATTACAAGGCTGCGTGTTTCGGCTTCAACAGTATGAACTGTGTACAATATTACGCACTAGTAGAAAATATTTACAACACACATTATTTCGTAAACATATGCACTGGGCATTAAAAATAACAATAGGGTTTTTTTTCAAAACCTCTAACTCGTATATACGAGGTCTGTTCAAAAAGTTCCCGAACATTGTATCGTAAATGTTATTAGATTAAAACAAAACAGAGATAAGCAGCAGCAGTTTGTTTTTTCAATAAAATCTCAAATGTTTATTGCTATCTAACCATTAGCTATGCGCGTTCATAGTAGACGAGTCGTGTGTGTTGTGCGATTTTTAAAATGTATAACATTCACGAACAACGTATTAATATTAAAATTTGTGTTCTATACTTTGTAAATCTTTTACTGAGACTCGTAAAATGATGCAAAATTCTTATGGTGATCAGTGTTTAGGACGCACTCGGTGTTACGACTGGTTTATACGTTTTAAAGACGGTCGGGAATCGGTTGATGACGACCCAAGTTCAGGACGTCCGTCGACATCGACAGACGATGTTCATGTGACAAAAATCAATAAAATTGTGTTGTCTAATAGACGTGAAACTGTTCGAAAAATTGCGGAAGACTGTAACATATCGGTTAGTTCATGAAATGAAATTCTGGTAGAAAAACTTGGAATGTACCGCGTTGCAGCAAACTTTGTCCCTCGGTTGATGTCGCAAGATCAGAAAGACAACCGCGTAACCATCTGTCAAGAATTGATAGATCGCGCAAATGATGATACGAGTATGTTCATGGAGCAAATTATAACGGGTGATGAGACGTGCGTCTACGGCTATAGTATTGAGACAAAAGTCCAATCATCACAGTGGGTTGGTAAATTTTCTCCAAGACCAAAAATAGCTCGTCAGGTTAGATCAAACGTCAATGTCCTGTTAACGGTTTTTTTTTTTTTTGACAACCTGGGAGTTAATCATCGCGAATTTCTACCTGCAGATCATACTGTTTAACCGATGGTACGATCTAGAAGTATTAAAACGTCTTCGAGAAAAAGTGCGGAGGAAAAGGCCTGAATCGTGGAAGAAAAACTCATGGTTTCTCTATCACGACAATGCTCCGGCACACACTTGCCTGTTAATTCGAAATTTTTGCGTGAAAAATCACACGACCGTGCTTCCTCATCCACCATATTCTCCCGACTTGGCAGCAGCAGGCCTTTTTTTATTTTCAAAACTAAAATCTCCGTTAAAAGGACAACGATTTTCTACGATTGACGAAATAAAAGAAAATTCGTTAACGGAACTACGAGCAATTCCGGATACTGCTTTCCAGGATTGCTTTCAACAATGGAAACGTCGTTGGCAAAAGTGTATAAACCAAGAGGGAGAATATTTCGAGGGTGATAAGTCTGAATAGCTCGTAGGTAACCACTATAAATAAAAAATTGAAAAATTCGGGAACTTTTCAAACAGGCCTCGTATATATATACATAATTTTTTTTTCATATATTTTTACCCGGTCTCCAGTAAATATATTATAAATCTCGACGGAATGCCGAACCGGTAATATTATTATAATGTATTTCGTACGACAGGTATTCCGATCGTTCATAAATACGGTGAATCGTTTTTAATAATACGAAAATATAATATCGTAAGCCGCCGGTATCATCGTCAAAACGGTTCGGAACACTGATCAATCAATATTATTACCATATATTACGAACGCCAGTTTAATGTTAAGGTCATCCTCGTCTTCTGCGCTGTTTTTTCACCGGCCATACTCGATACTCTGCGAGTGTTCGTCGCCGTTGCAATCTGTTAATTTCCCACCGTTATATATTCTGATCCCGAGCTGATAATTATATCCACTCCCCGGTAGGTCTTGTTCCGACCGAAACCGTCCGGCTATCTCCAGACCACATGCCCGTCGGTTTCCCATTCGCAAGAGCGCTGAGACCGGTGTCCTCGACTAATGCCGTCGCGTGCCAAAGCCATTGGAACCGTTACGTCATTGCGCGAACCGTATGACCGATGCCTGTAGCTCGTTGTCAGTATCCGTCTTATCGCATACTACGGCACTAAAATTACGATAATTTTCCCAACGGCAGATTGAACAAAAAAAAAAAAATAATAATAATAATAATAATAGTAAAAAATACCGTATCAATACGAAAAAAATATGCAAACTATAATCAAAGACGAAATCCGTTGGAATATCACCACTTAGTCCGATATAACCTTAACGTCCGCAGTGTTCGAACAATTTATTTTACATACGTAAACGTTGTAATATTAAACAAATGCCCATTGTGTTTCCCACTGTTTTCCCCCCATTTATTATCAGTATCGTAAAACAATGTTATTATTTAATATCGTTGCCGTAAATGATTATTTGTCGACTCGGAGGTAGTAATTTAATTGATATTCCGGCAAACAATGTTGGTAAATTAATATTTCGCTGTTGTCTCGGTATTATATGCTAAAATGGCTATTTGCACGGAACAAACGGGAAAATGTAATTTATGCATAATGGGTAATTATCGTGTTCACTAAAACCACTAAAATTCGGATCGAAAAACAACTCCATTCGATCAGTGGACCGGGACAGTAGCGTAAAAACGTCCGAAATTGCGGTCTTTTATTCATTCTTGTCGTTAATCTATATAATAAAACACTCCTCTTTCGGGTTTCTTATGGGAATTCGGTGCCGTCTACACCGGAATGGTAGATGATCATTGGTATCATTAGTATTCCGGGGATAAACGCCGTTTCACTAGCTCCACAGCCATTAAGGATCGTACACTAAAACAGGCAGTTTTTTTTTTTTATAAATTGTTCACCTCGATTGGTTGTAAGAAGACATCGGATATTTGATCACGTGGAGTGACATTCTCATGTAAAAATGTTCAATGTCTTTAGGATGAATTACATTATATGTCCAGACATGAGTGTCCCTTAGGTATTACTCCGGGATAACCTTCGACGGTGGTTTCTCGTTTTCTCCGTTGGCATCTTTTTGGTTGATTTTCCGGTCTACGTACGTATTGACCGGACTGAAATTGCTTCGTTTCGTTACGATCTAAAATCTATTGTAAATCTGAAATATTGTAATTGCGATTTTTTTTTTTTTTTTTACTGTAAATTCTTTCCATCCAATACTGCAACTCTGTAATCCTTCTGATCAATATGTCTTCGACTGATCTCCTCAGTTCTTCTGTACGTCACTTTTAAAAACCTACACGATAACCTCAAAATAGAAACCTCCCCCTCATCCGGAAACTAAATCGCAAAAACATTTAATACTAAATATCACATTAAACTCCATTCGAATAAAAGTTCTCTTTTATACGAATTGTCTTTTGACCCACCCCGTAGGTTAAAAAGAAGATAGTGCAGAGATCGCCTATCCTGACTTCATTCAACAAATTCATTCACCTCTACACTATGTAACTGTTAATAATTTAATATGCATGCTGTGTGTTACCGTTGAATACCTTCCCATATCCCGTATACACGCAATTTATACTATTATTATATATTTATTCAAAATCCTATTTGTTGTACAATTAATATTATGTACGGATTGTAGATTTCTAAAAAATTAAAAACTCTGATTATGGATTCTTTAAACGCATTTATGCTTTTTGTTTCAACAATTATATAATTTCAATATCACTAAATAATGTAATAATCCCTAATTCGAACACGGTTAAATATTTAGGATTATACCTTGACAAAAAACTCATCTGGGCCAAACACATTCACATGACCAAACTAAAACTAAATCGAAGACTCTCTATTCTCCGCAGTACTTTGGGCAAAACCTCAAACCTCAACCTAAAATCAAAAATTAACTTGTACAAACTATTAATAAAACTCATTTGGACCTACAGAATTCAGCTATGGGGAGCTGCTAAAAAAACAAAATTCAAGTAGCCCAATCAAAAACTCTTCGTCTCATAACTAACGCCCCTCCGTTCGTCTCTAATGAAACTCTACACTCAGACCTAAACATACCGTATGTCAATGAAGTCGCAAAAAATCACTACTTTAAATTCCATAAAAGACTACAAAATCACTCCAATCCCCTCATTAAAGATTTTTCATCATACTCCCTTCCGGGTAATACGGTAAGGAGACTCCAGCGCAAGTGGCCCAGAGACTGGTTAGCATAATACACAGGTCTATACGTTAATCAACAAAACAAATTCTCGCCGAAGTGCTGTTGCTGGACAGTTTCTTCAATTCAAGATTTCATGTAAAATTATAATAGGGTTACATATAAATATTCCTTTGTATTAATTCTATTATTATTATAATTCTCAAATATCTCTTAAACTTATTGTACCATGAGTACAGATTGTTTAATATTTCTTAATTCAAAAAAAAAAAAAAAAATAAAAAAATATTATTCAGTAACAAATCATTATGATTGTGCGAAATTAAAGAAAAAAAAAAAAATCAAAATATTAATTAAATCAATATTCTTCTATAGTATACCAAAAAACCACCAATAATGATATTCGGTTTTTAACAATCTTAAACTACAAGCGCGAGTAATACGATTTTTTTTTTTTTTTTTTTTTTTTTTTTTTTTTTTTTATAAATATGACTTCTAACATAAAAATAATATAAATTTCGTTCAGATCAATGAACGGGGTCGTGTTAGCCAAAGCGGAGAAAATTATATTTTGTTGAGAATTTCGCATAGCCGTTAGCGGTATAACGACTGAACCGAATTATTAAAAAAAAAAAATAAAAATAAAAAATCAATTTTTTAATAACGAGCGTTATGAATTTTCTGGCAACCGGTTCGGTACGGGAATGTGAAAAGTTCCAGCACATAATTTTACTATTGTTACGTAATGATCGAATTGTTTATTTTCGCTTTTTCGTTCGTGCAATATATTCCAGCCGAGTGGAATGCATCATTTTTGGTACAGTGCGTGCCAATCAAACGAAATTTAAATAAGCGATATTGCGTTTGCAAACATAACTAAAAAAAAAAAAAAATAATATTACAAAATACATAACGCGTTCACGTGTAATAATATTTATGCATCTCGAAAATGTCTATTGGACTATAAACGCGAATACATAATAATGTACGAACTGCGCGGTACGCAAATGATATTAAAACGGCTGTAAATAGTAAGAGACTAGCGATAAAACGACAACTATAACACAATTGGCCGGATTACAGATAAATATTGTACGATCCGGCCGAACGACATAATTCCGTATTTGTCGTTTTATACGTTTCCGCGTGCCGTATTTTATTTTTTTCATCGCCATACTTTTTTTTATTGATTTATCTTGCGTTACGCAACGCAACGCACGATAATAATACCATTAGGGTCCGGTGAGTTTGGGAATTCGTATTACCGGGTTACTCCGAATGATTGGTACCGATTTTAAATAACTGTAAAATACTCGACTGTAAATTTGATCTTATCAAATTATAAACCAATTACTAGAGACCGTCCCCTAAGTTTAAGAACGCCATAAGTGCAGGATTTCGAAATTGTTCAACGAAATTTTCACACGAAAATTGTCGTAGTGAGATCGTATGTTACGCATTTATTGAACGATTCGTATATAATTCTAAATGAATATCGTTGGCGAATTAAGCGAACGTGCCACTTAAACATTAAAAAAAATATCAAAGTTCAGATACCGTCTATAGGTAAGTATAGAAACTGTACGCAAATTCTGTAAAAAAAAAAAAAAAATCAAATCGACCGAATTAAACGGGTCTATTAGGTTAGTCGTTGTTCGTTTACGAAACACCGAAACCTAAGTCGCGTAATCGTTTGCGTTAATTGCTCGGCCAATAACACCATAATTCAGGCAAGTGTCGTGCTGATGGCACTTGGACGACACGCTGTGTTTGGTGCCGGAAGAGCGTTAAAACCGGCAGGGACCGATGACGACGGGGTTGGAAGGCAGGAGAGAGTTGCGGCAACGGTAAAGCTGCCGGCCGGTCTGCAGCGATTGCCCCTCCAAGTCGACGGTGAAGTGGGCCCGAAGGCTCTCGCGCTCCGTACCACCCGCCGACAGCGGACGCGAGTGGATACATACTCCTCAAGAACTACTAAGCCGTTTGCTGAACAGAATGCACGGCGAGGTCTCCTATCACCCGTCGCAACTCTTGACGGGGCACGGTCACTTCAACAGATTCCTATGTGCAGAATCTAACCGTCTGTCGGGTACTCCCATTGCGGACCACCCGACCGGTACACGGAAGAGGAGGACGGCGCGTTCCACGCCCACGTTTGCTGCGAAGCGTTCGACGGTGGTCGGGCCCTTCGGAGGACTGGTGTCCCCATAATGGTTGGAATGCCCGGAGAACTGGAGGGCGGTGGTCCGTTTTTCGAACGATGCGATGGCCGCCAAGGATGATGCCGGACGAGTGAGGCAATACCTTCAGGGGGGTGTTGCTCCGTCGCGACGGCCGTGAATGAGAGCGGTGGGAAGGAGGCGGGTCGTCGTCTGAATGACGTCCTTATCCCTCAGGCCGCCAGATAGATTCGTCTAGTGAAACTTCTAGGTTTTTTTTGTAGAATATTGTAAGGGTTTGTCGAAAGGGCCCTTTTACTATTTTTTTATATTGTTTTTTTTGTTAAAGGTATTAAATACATATAAATGTTTTTTATTTAAACGAAAACGACCGCCACCCTAACAGTATTACCCTAACGGTATTTCCAGGTGGCCGGCGGTATTGCTGGTTAAAAAATAACAAAAAAGGCAAGTGTTGCGCAATGATTTTATCGACATATTTTTTTTCCTTACACTTTCGGTCCCGGGTCATACCAATAATAATTCGATTTTTTGCATTTGTATGCCAATGGCTGCCGCCCCCCCCCCAACACGTGTTACCTAAATCACCGTTTTAGTAGGAAAGAAAAATATGTGTGCTCACAGGACGACAATTTAAAACACGGACTTTTAA
This sequence comes from Tuberolachnus salignus, assembly GCA_956483605.1. Lineage (NCBI taxonomy): Eukaryota > Metazoa > Arthropoda > Insecta > Hemiptera > Aphididae > Tuberolachnus > Tuberolachnus salignus. The sequence continues at coordinate 37,961,689 of OY101429.1, read as the reverse complement.
AATTATGTTTAAAAAGTCGGTTGCATAATGTAAAATCAAAATTGAACGGATCCCGATTTGAAAGAAAAATATACGATTGAAATCGTGTCATTCTATTTCTATGCTTCGCACGAGAGTTTTTCCCGTTGAACATGTTTTAAACCGTTTTTACACAAAAAAAAAAAAAAAAAAATAAATGAAAAAATTATGCCTACACACGCATAGTAATAAGCTAGATTAGTATTTACGCGTCACACCCCGTCCGTGTGGTATTGGAAACAATAGAAAACCGTGTTAAATACGAATACTAGAGCGAAGTATTGATATGTATTTTAAATTATGAATTCTAAAACGTGAACAACAATAATTAATGGCGGCAATAAAAAAATTTTTGGTCGGAAGCCGAATAACGTAATAATATTGTTATTATTCTCGTACGACAATATATTATACGGTCGTTTTTATAGGAAATTACGCGAGAATAAGACCGTCATTAAATATTGCGTTTAGGTCGATACAATATCAGTCCAAGTGCCTGGGGAAACGATTTTGTAAGGAATAGAACGAAACGGTATTGGAAATAATAGCGATAATCCAGGGCTAGAAACGAATGGGTGGTTTTTTTTATTATACGGACGTAGCGAAGCTGTTGTTGTACCTGTCAAGAAACCAAAAAGAACCCTAAATAATACGACCAATTGTGTGCAATATTATTGCGCAATGACTTGGCCATTAAGAAAAACCGGCAAAAATATACTTTTGCGTGTGTCGAACGAAAATGTCTCGGGGCCGTATAAGATATACCGAGACTAGTAAGAGGAGTGAAAGAAAATGCCACGAACTCAGAAGCAACAGTATCGGAAACCTAACGGTTCAGATTGCACCGGAAATGAAAGATTACAGTGGACGGGAGAAGCTTATATCCGTTACTTTCTACGGTGCTGGAAAGGAACCCAATTGGGGAAAAGACTCCTTGGACTACAGAGAACGAAGTGGAAATGCGTAGTCGAGAATAATGTCGAAAAAATATGCAATAAGAGTGGGGTTTAGATTAACGAGCGAGAGCGTCGGATTGATTTGGCTGGTGATCAGGATTGGTGACGGGATTGAGTCCAGTCTTTTTTCTTATTTTTTTTTTATACGTATACACTGATCCGAAGTGGGGACCGATTTCCCAATGAAGTTCCTCCGGCCCAGAAGGAAAAAAAAAAAAACACGCAAAATACGTATTGCTCTTTATTTATTTATTTTTTTAATTGTTTCAACGTTAATCATTGGCGCGCGGACGGGCCTATTGAAATCCAATATTATTTTGTGACCGGGAGTCCGGCGGACAAGACGGGGGACAAATACAATAAATCAAATAACAATAACGGCGAAAACGGGCAATATCGAAATGAACGTGTGCCGTTTTCGCTTTTTACCAGCCAGCAATATTGGATTGTGTCTATACAACCGAGTTATGTGATTTTCCTGACATAATAATATCGTCGCAACGGCTACGGGGCCCGTAAACAGTATTGTGCGCCGCGAAAATCCTCGTTTCGACCCGCAAACCAAGCAACTCGGTCATCCACTCCGCGGTACTCCGCGTATATTGTTTCGAAAATATTATTAGATTTGTCTGGAAAATCGGGTCGGCGGATGAACCGAGTGTGAAACAATCGTCACCGAGTGCGATAGTGTACGAATGCAATTCAAACTTCGAAGCTTATGCATAATGCAAATTTATTATTCTATAGCCTAACACCGCCCGCGCCGCCGTTTTACGCACATTTTATCCCCCCCGTGCGCGCGCTCGTCGCAATCGTACGATATTAATACCGCGATACGGGCGTACGGCGTGAAAATCACTTAGAATACCACCCAAACAGAATTACAGTACTTCGCTTTATATTACACTGGCCGACCCGGAAACGCTTTACCATTACTGGACATTGGCAGTTGTCAGATAAATTATTTATTTCGTCCTGGCCGTGTCACAATTTAAAAAAAAAAAAAATGAAAATCGGCGACAAGTCGACAGGAAGTGTTTTATTACTGTCATTTCAATCGTTAATCAACAACAACAACGACAAAAAAAAAAAAATAAAATATAATAATAATGTGCATCGTAATTGAGTTAAATCAAGTCAGAAATTCATTTCAAACATATTTTTAATTTAGTTTTTTTTTTTTTTTTTTGCTGTTTCATAATCGTTTCGTTCATTGTAATGCTCTTACGAGTCTTAATCGTCTATACGACGATTTTTTGTTTGTTTTGTTGTCTGGCTCGCAAACAGACAAAGCCGATGGATTTACGTGTTTTCACTTATTGCCGTAGATATCCGCACAGCACAGGAATTGTATTACAATCTATATATATATATAAAAAAATCAATAGCCGCATGTAATATTATAACTTTAGAAAGGCTTGACGGATTTGTTTGATTTTTTTATTTTTATTGTGTTCGTAATTGCCAGAACGCGGTTTGTATGAATGGAAATTGTCGGAAAATCCACCGGAAAAGTCGAAAATTTGGACGGTAAAACAATTGTTGGTGTACCGTAGAAATCAGATAGTATAAATAATAATATTATCAAATAAAACGGAAAGTTTGGCAACCATTGTCACCAAAGCGTAACGATTAATCGGTAATCCCCTTCCACAAAAAACACGAGTACGGTTACATGACAACGTTTGGCAAAGAAAAAGTTCCAAATAAATTTAAGCAGCTCAATATCGAAGTCTCTAACATTCTTTCTACCGTCCGAATTGAGTATTAAGATATATTAAAATATGCGTTTATGCAAATGCAATGGTGTGTTAAAATTTCAAGTCGATCGGATTATCGATTACTTTTTAGTGTTTTTTGCGGACACAAACATTCGGATGCTCCATGTCTAAATATATATATATATATATATATATTTATATATATATATAGACGACTAAAGTGATCAGCTACATTTAGTTTTTGACTTTCGAAACGAAGCGAAGCAATTTCAGTCCGGTCAATACATACGTAGACCGGAAAATCAACGAAAAAAATGCCAACGGAGAAAACGAGAAACCACCGTCGAAGGTTATCCCAGAGTATAACCTAACGGACACCCATGTCAGGATATATTATATAATTTATCCTCAAGAAATTGAACATTTTTACATGAGAATGTCGCTCCACGTGATCAAAAATCCGATGTCCTCTTACAACCAATCGAGGTAAACAATTTATAAAAAAAAAAAAAAAACTGCCTGCTTTAGTGTACGAACCTTAATGGCTGTGGAGCTAGTGAAACGGCGTTTATCCCCGGAATACTAATGATACCAATGATCATCTACCATTCCGGTGTAGACGGCACCGAATTCGCGTAAGAAACCCGAAAGAGGAGTGTCTTATTATATAGATTAACGACAAGAATGAATAAAAGACCGCAATTTACTAGGGGCCGATAGAGTTGGGCGAGTCTTGGTCTCAATCTAAGGGTATTTAATTTTTTACGGGCTACGTTGTGCGAGATCAGCTGGTAATTAATAACAGTGTTTTTTTCGTCCGTGTTACCAAATTAACCCATAAATCAACAAAAATAATGAGATTATTATACTAAAAATACCTAAACACCGAATTTTATGGCACGGTATTCAATGGCGGGGTGGATTTTTGTAGCTATTAACCTGCTGCGGACAACGCGTAACATTTTGCCATAAACCGCGTAAAAATCGCTCTAGTAGTATTTGAGTCTATTAATCATGAACAGACATCCATTTTTTTTTTATATATATATATACATATTATAATAATAATCGTTTTGAAAAACGTGTTCGTTTCACATAATTTTAGAACGTAAAATAGGCGTTTACGTGTATTTATTCGTATAACATTAATGATTACGATGGTGTCTCATCGCAAATACGTATTGCTATTTAATGGCCCGGCGCGTTATAGACAATTTTACGATAATTAAAAAGCACGATAAAAAATAAAAAAAACCTAAATATATATATACGGGCTCGGATATAATCAATTCCGTCGCTCCCGGAACAATTGTAAAGTGGTACCGCGTGTCGTGGCCGTTATTAAAATTATCACGTATCTATTTGGGGATCCGGAACCTTTTATTTTTTTATCGGTTCTTGTTCATTTTTGGTTCTAAAAAAAAAAAAAAACACGGGATCGAAACATTTTCGAACAGTGTCCGGAATACTGGACACGACAATACGACTCGATTGGAACGATATGACGATTCGTTTTGTCGGTCGGTGTCGTCTTAATAATACCCGATAGTATTTGCCGAAATTACCTATTGCAGTTTAACGGCCAAAAGATTTCCTGACAATAATTATAGGGAATTATTATTAGTCGTGCGCACTAGCGATTAGTACTAAATTGGAATTATTCGATAGTCCGGCACGTTCGAACTAATCGAATAGTTTCGAAAATAATCGATAGTTTAATATATTTCAAATATTTTTATAGGTATTCATTGATATGCGATTACAGTTAACAATAAACAGAAAACAATGCCGTCGTACGATGATAAATAGGCATTTGTTCTTAAAACATTACCCAAGGGATCACCTTAGTGCGTGTCGTTTTATTCGGTATATTCCAATAGTTTTTCGTAATATTAGATAGTTTGGATGAACTATCGACAACTATCGATAGCATAAAACTAATGTACAAACAAATGTAAAAGCGGTCCCGCGTGACGTGGCCGTTATCACGTATCTATCGGGGACCCGGAACCGTTGATGTTTTTATTGGTTCTGGTACATTTTCGGTTCAAAAAAAAAAAAAAAAAAAATGGGATCAAAATATTTTCGACCAGAGTTGTGCGTCATGTCCGGAATACCAGAAACAACAATACGACTCGTTTGGATGGATATGACGAATCGTTGTGTGGATCGTTGTCGTCTTCATAATACCCGATAGTTTTTGCCGAAATTACCTATTGCAGTTTAACGGCCAAAAGATTTCCTGACAATAGTTATAAGGAATTATTATAAGTCATGCGCAATATCGAATAGTACTAAAATGAAATAATTCGATAGTCCGGCAAGTTCGAACTAATCGAATAGTTTTGAAAATAATCGATAGTTTAATATATTTCGATTATTTTATTAGATGTTCAATGATATGCGATAACAGTTAACGGTAAACAAAAAACAATGTCGTCGTACGATGATAAATAGGCATTTGTACTTAAAAAATTGCCCAAGGGATCACCTTAGTGCGTGACGTTTGATTCGGTATATTCCCATAGTTTTTCGAAATATTCGATAGTTTGGATGAATTGTCGACAACTATCGATAGCATAAATCCGAAACGAAACGGGTACGGGTATTCCGCCGTCACCCGGGCGACAATTCGAAAAATAATATTTATTTCACAGACGACTTCCGGCAACTGACCGGACTTGCAATTAATAATAGGAACGTCGCCGGATTATTTTTATATATACGGATTTTAATGAACATTCGCGTCACTTTTCGATCCGTTAATATGCGATGTCACACGACGGAATAATATTAATCTTGGTTGCCGGCTAATGTATAAACTATCAAATCGACCGAAATCCACTTAAAAAAACACACTGCATAGACAAGTAGATTCTCGGCACAACGAGAAACGTGTCGGTTTAACCGTGACGTGCACCTACATTGTTTCGTCTGTCTATAATAAGGGCGGTGGTAACACGAGGTCTGTCCAAATAGTTCCCGAACAATAATTCCTAAAAATAGAAAATTTAAAGTATCGTAAATGTTATTAGATAAAAATAAAACAGATATAAGCAGCTATTTTCTCAATTAAATCTCAAATGTTTATCGCTATCTAACCATTAACTGTGCGCGTTCAAAGTAGACGAGTCGTGTGTATTGTACGATTTTTAAGATGAATTAATATTAAATTTTGAAAAATCTCTTACTGAGACTCATAAAATGTTGCACAACGCTTATGGTGATCAGTGTTTAGGACGTATTCAGTGTTACGAGTGTTATAAACGTTTTAAAGACGGTCGGGAATCAGTGGTTGACAACCCAAGTTCAGGACGTCCGTCGACATCGACAGACGATACTCATATGACAATGGTTGGTTCATGTCATGTAATCCTGGTAGAAAAACTTGGAATGCACCGCGTTGCAGCAAAATTTATCCCTCGGTTGATGTCGCAAGATCAGAAAGACAATAGCGTAACCATCTGCCAAGAATTGATAGATCGCGCAAATGATGAGTATGTTAATGGAGCAAATTATAACGGGTGATGAGACGTGGGTCTACGGCTATGATATTAAGACAAAAGTCCAATCATCACAGTGGGTTGGTAAATTTTCTCGGAGATCAAAAATAGCTCGTCAGGTCAGATCAAACGTCAAAGTCCTGCTAACGGTTTTTTTTTTTTTTTTTGACAACCTGGGAGTTATTCATCACGAATTTCTACCTGCAGAACATACTGTTTAACCGATGGTACGATCTAGAAGTATTAAAACGTCTTCGAGAAACAGTGCGGAGGAAAAGGCCTGAAGTATGGAAGATAAACTCAAGATTTCTCCATCACGACAATGCTCCGACACGCACTTCCCTGTGAATTCGAGATTTTTGCGTGAAAAATCACACGACCGTGCTTTCTCATCCAACATATTCTCCCGACTTGGCACCAACAGACTTTTTTTTTATTTCCAAAACTATAATTTCCGTTAAAAGGACAACGATTTTCTACGATAGACGAAATAAAAGAAAATACGCTAACAGAGCTAGGAGGAATTACAGATACTGCTTTCCATGATTGCTTTCAACAATGGAATCGTGGTTGGCAAAAGTGTATAAACTAAGAGGGAGAATACTTCGAGGGTGATAATTCTCAATAGCTTGCAGGTAAGCACTATAAATAAAAAATTGAAAAATTCGGGATCTCGTGTATACGGTTATTAGAGTACACGTGCACACGTACTAGAAATATATCATCATGGTCCGTGTTTATCGTACACGGATATTTTTTACCGTTAAACGTGTAACACGTGGGCTGAAATGTCCCGGGCCTAACAAAGAAAACGCGGTTCTTGCGTTCAAAATTCACCGTCACTTAATCGACGTAATCTCCACGAAGAGCAACACGATCATACCAACGCCTCTGTAACATTTTAACACCATTCGTGTAGAATGATTTATCGTCTGCTTCAAAATAGACATCAGTTCCACCGGTAACCTCATCATTCGAGCGAAATTTCTTACCGGCGATCATTTTTTTGTGAGATCTGCGAAGTAGTCAGTAGTCGCTGGGTGCCGAATCCGGTGTATACGGTGGATGCGAGAGCAATTCGATCATTGATTCATGTAGCTTTGCCATTGTTTGCTTTTTTTTTTTTGACTCGTGACAAGGCCACTGGTGACTTGATGAAACAACATTTTTGTTTTTCTTCGCCGTATTTTATTTTAATTGTGTGATTACTATATTTGAAATATTTTGGCAGGGTTTATCGTAATGTGCGATACTTAGTGGCGAACCGGTATAAAAATCCGCGGCCAACGCCGTTGGTTGTGATTTATACGTCATAAGCGTAATGAGCGAAAATGTATAATTGGAGACTTGTTAAAACACGTACAATTGTAATTTTGTTCTTTTCTGTAGTGACAATCGTTTGTAGCAGGATTTTCAATTAAAAAAATTCTCTAATCAAAATCCGCTCGAAAATCTATCGAACGTTCCAAACACAATCGACGGTCAGGTTCCCGGCACCGGGACGGTGATATAAAAAAAAAAAAAAAAAAAACCCCACGAAAAAACAGTTATAACGATATATATATTGTATAATACGCGAGTACGTAATAATATCGTGGGTTTTCGGTGTTTTTATTCCGTACTTTATTGAACACGGATGAGCGTACCGGACGAGGGCGTATATTCGACGTGCGCATTTTAACATGACGTATTTTATTTTATTTTATTTTTTTTTTTTTGTCATTTCGAACAATGAATCCGCCCAGACGTCGGTTTCGTGCGCGGTTTTTTCCGTCGGTAATTTCCGTCGTGTCCCCCCCCCCCCCCGGAAGATGACGCGATGGGAGTCCGGTTAATAGAACAATAATCCGAAACAGATGTCCAAACGCGTACAAGCGGAACCGAAAAATATATATCGATAAAAATAATAATTTGAGTGCTTTCTCCTCGGCAAATACGACAAGTTATTATTGCGTAATAATTCCGAGCCGTTCGTAAAAGTATGAATTATTATCATTATTATTATAAAAACAATAGACAAGACCATACGGAATATAATAATTGATCGTAAACGTTATTATAAAAGATATTTTTTTTTTCTTACTCGTTACGTCCTCCTAGTATATCGGTCAGTCGGTCAGTGCACGTAGTTTTTTTTATGTACTTGGTGTGTTTTCGGGTTTCCGTGGTCCAGCGGTTTTTCTCGGCGTATACAAATCCGATCCTCAACGTAGGGCGGAGTAAAAAAATTCATATATATATTTAATTTTTATTTTCCAAGACGAAATCCTTCTTTATCGCACGTCCTTTGTACGTTTTGTTATCGTTACTCGAACTGTTATTACTCATGTGAATAAACACCGGATTTTTATATATATATATATAAAAAAAATAAATACATAATCCTGTTGTGCGAGAATATACGGGGGTATTTTTGCTCCATTTTTTCGTACAATGCACACAAAATCTAATAATTTTTATAATATTATCAATAATAATAATAATTTATCGAATTTTCTCTAGGGCTTTTACCATTTCCGTCTATCGAACGGGCGATATAACGAAATCGTGTTTTTTTTTTTTTTACATTCACGCGACATTACTCGGGATCTACTTGACTCAATAGGCCAATAGAGCCTATCTGTGAATATATATTATTAGTTTAATGGACTTTTTTCGGTTTTCGTTAAAACCATAGTGGTGAATAACGTAAAATATTTTCGGTCGCTGTATTTTTAAGTGTTTAATTTTTTTTGTCGGTCGCATTTTGTGTATTTTTATTATTATTATTATTTACTAAACGCTCAGAAAGAGCTCCGGAAACTTTCACGAGACATCGGTGTTTCCGTCGAGTTTCCACTGAACTTTGCAGTTATTGTCTAAAAACAGCTGTGTATGTTACTTAACAAAAATTCGATGTTATTTAATTTGTTTTTAAAACTTCCTTCGGGTATTTTTTTTTATTTTTGTAAAATTCTTGTAATATTTCAAAGGTATTATAACAATAGTTGTACTTTTAGTTTTCATTTGTATTAGATAATAATGTTTATAGCCTGATATAAGTTATTTCAAAACAGTTATTTGCAGATATATATATATATATAAAAAAAAACACTTTGTTCTATAAAAAAAAAAAAATATATTATATTTTTAGCTCGATTTACAGTGAAAATCATTTCGTCTGCATGGAAAAAAAAAAAAAAACAAAAAAATACGTACATTCAACCTGGGCTACCCTGGTTAAGTATTTCTAGATAGACCAGTACTCTGTTGCCCTATAATATACACAAAGGCTGTAATTCAAAAAAAAAAAACTACAATTCATATATTTTTATTAAAAAAAAATATTCTAGTAGCGAATAATAATAGACGGATTTTACGAGGGCTTTAATCGATTTTAGTCGATTTTTGGTCGTTTTTTTTAAATGAATGGTTAACGGAAATTTTTTTTTGTATCGATTGTTTAGTTTATAAAAACGGATTTGAAGAAAATGTCGGACCCACCTGAAATTTTCTTTCGGTTACAGCCTTTGTACTCGTTTAAAGAATCTCATAATTATTTGCAGGGAACCGGGAGCTTGTCCAAGGTGAAAAGTGTCGGATATCGCTGATTAAAATACCTTTAGACTCGGCCACAATAGTTAAAATGATTTCTATCATTCAAACTTTTGCACGATTTTTTTCTGACGAGATTCTTTTTACGTCGAAAACTGTATTAAATATACGATATTGTTCAACATAAACGGACGGGGAGAGGAAGAACCGCGAAATCCAATCAATATACGTTAATAATTTAACGTCAAATATCGACTGAGGGCAGAAATCATCGATTATTCCTCAGTTTTATTATTATTATACAGTTTTTTTTTATTTTTACATTTTTTTTGATTATTCTGGCAAAATGTATTTCCCTAATGGGAATCGGTTTCGGTCGATTGCCGGCGTTTGTTTTTCCATTCTCGTCACGCCGAAAGCGATAATATCAATCATCGGGACCCGGAGAGGACTTTTCAATTTCAGACCGACCGACCGCCGATAATTCTTGCCGTCGGACCGGAAACGCGAATTTTCCTTTCCGGGACGGGATTTAACGAAAATCTATGGTTTTTTTCATTTCTATCCCCGTCGCGCGTGATTTCGTTTCAAAATCAATACAGGCGACGCGATATCGTTTTATTCCGTTTATACAATTTATTATTATTTTTTTTTTTTTTTACGGCGGCAGCATTTGGGAATCAACGAATTTTTAATAGAAGAAATTTAATGTTAACAAAATTATGATTGTACGTGTTTTTACACTGCAGTGATTTTCCCAATGGTAATGCTGCATTATCATCAGGTTTATCACTATCGGTTGATATTGTTCCGAAATCGGCCAACCAAATTAACAATTATCTTAATATAATTTATTATCGGTCGCGCAATCGAGACGACAAGAAGTCGACGGTAATTTCTGCTATGGACATATTAATATTTAAAAAAAATATTCACATTAAAAAGATATAACGATCCAATAAATATAAGCATAAACAACCAGATCATACAATGGAACAGAAAAGATGACTCAGTAAAATACCTTGGAGTTTTTCTCGATGAAAAACTGACATGGAATATCCACATGAACAAAAAAACTTACTCAGGGATATGCCAGGATGAGAATTCTTTACCCCTTAGTGAACTACAAATCAACTCTCCAAATGAAATCTTCTCTCCTTATCTACACCGCAATAATCAGACCACTGATAACTTATGCCTGTCCTGTATGGTCCGCTGCCTCTATATCTAAAATAAATAAAATACAAATCGTACAAAATAAATTCTTAAGGATATGTCTCAAAGCACCGTGGTTCATGAGAAATCGCCAGATCCATAATGACACGAAAATACCCCTGACAAATACATGGATTAAAACCAAATTTAAAAATTTCCACGCCAAACTAAAAGACTTGGACAGTGCTCGTCATTAAAATATAGAAAAAAAAAAAAAACACTCAATAGACGTCTGCGGCCTCGACTTCCCCAGGACATTCTTTTAACAGACACAGAAGACTCATCATCAGAAAATGAAAATCATTATTAATATACTAGACCTCATCGTTATTATTATTATATTCATATATGTAACACATTATTATCACACTCTCACTATTAATAATTATGTCATTAATAAATTTATAATCATTTAAATTTGTAACAAATAAAATTGTGAAAATTAAAAAGTAGGTGTGCTGAAACATTTTATAATTATAATAAATAAATAATAAAAAAAAATATTTAAAAAAAAAAACATGTTCAAAGTGAGACACTTCGATCGTCTTGGTCCGTCATCAGATATGTGCAAATGTTATATTATTAACGATCACGGTCTTGTACGAGCAATCTCTAAATCCGTTACCCCGGTCGCCGGGCGGAAGATTTCATGGCATTCGAATCGCGGTCGAGGACGTTTAGCTAGTAAAAATGAATACAAATCGTAATTACTACCGAAAAATGCACGTGATATAATATTTATAATGGTGGCGAAAACTAGCGACGTCCGATTTTTTATGATTACGGTCGTATATAAACCGGAAAACAAACGTATTTGTCGACACTCTTTTTGGATACGATTGGCGGTGGTGAGGTGTACTCTGATTCTGTTTTTCTGACCCGACTATACATAGTAAGAGATTCGTAAGCGCTTTTTTAATTTTTTTTTAAGATAATTTATGTACCTATTCTCAACGGTTTTACCGGTTATCGAATTAATTGTTTTTTGCCGGTCACGAACGGTACTTAAAAAAAAAAAAAAAAAAAAAAATTACCGCTAAACCGAAATGATAAAGTGAACTTTTCGGTGTATGTCTATGCGAAATTATAGTTTATTTCACTATCCATTAACGTGTTAATATCGCGTAAAAAAATATATACGAGGGTCATATTTTTTTTTTTATTATTATTTCGCGGCGTGTACTGAAACGAACGGCTCGTGATTTGTATAGGGGGGAAAAAAATGAGGCAAAATTCGCAGTTTAATACGATACCGCGTGCCAGATATTTTTTTTTTTTATAATATACTCACGTGTCTGGTACGGCGAAGTTACGAGTATGTTTTTGATTTTTGTTTTTTTATTTTTTTATTTTTTATATGATTATTACACGTGTTGGCAGGAATACTCGAGTAATTTACTCTTGTCCGAACAAGAGCCGCGAATCAACTCGGGGGCTAATTAATAATTTTTTTTTTTCTATTTGTTTCTATGCTCCGTCGGACTCGTGAATATATTAAAATAATAATAATATCATCCGATGATAATTGAGGAAATGAACACTACAAACAGATTTTTTTTTTCGCGCGCGCCTTTCCTCGGACAAAAAAAAAAAAAAAAAAAAAAAATGATGTTTGAACGTACACACAGCAGGAAAGAGCGAAAAAGACGTTCGTCGACGGTGCAATCATATTATTATTATTATTTTTTTTTCTCGATTTGTTTTAATTTTATTATATTATTTCCTCGGGGTTTCTAAATAATAATAAAAACGTTGCCCCTCGGTTTTGTTTTAGTTAATTAACGATACGTTTAAAAAATATACGGAAACCGCACGGACGTCATGGCGACTCGTATAGGCGTTTTTTTTTTTTTGCGGTTTTTTACACGCAAAAAAAAAACCAAATGATCGGATCATTCCGCGCAATGGCGTCATCCAGACCGCCGGTAACGATATTTCCGTAAAATAAATATACGGACGGATCATTTCGAATAACCTTGTATAGTAAAACTAAACTTCTTTTTTAGGCGAGAGCCGTTCGATATTATAACGTTTGATGAATAAACTCGCGTTTCGCCGTGTCACTTTAGAATTCGGAGCGCGTGAATGCATTTTTTTTTTTTTTTTTTAATAGAATGCACAAATATTTTTATTATCTAATTTATCGACGGACAATTTCGATGGGTAATAATGCGTTTAAAATCGAGTACCCGGAATTTCGGTAGAAATACGACTTATCAGCATTATCCTATCAGTATATCGAGCTCGACTCAGAATCGTTTTTTTTTTTTTTTATTGCAATCGCTTACGGTTTTTTTCAGCGCGAATTACCTTAAAGTGTCCTTGATCTGCAATTAATTCCAAACTTTACCACCTAATTCAATGTCCGGCTATTTTTAATATTAATTTCCCGGTTAATTACAGTCGTTCCTATGTGTTCGTTTGTACTGTACAAAAAAAAAAAAAAAAAAAACCATGAAGAATGCACAATTATAACGAACTCGGACAATGTAATTTTTTACATTATCCCTAAAACAAATATTTAAAACATAATAATAGTCGCCGTTGAATTATTTTGTTAATCCTATCTTCCGACAAAGTGACATGTGAATAGGTTTTTTTTCTTTTTTTTTTTTAATAATAATATATAAAAAAAAAAAACTGTATATAACTACTCGGGCGAATATATATTTTTTTTTAATTTTGTCAGTTTGTTACTGATTTTTTAAACTTTTCGCGTCGTCGTTGTCAAAAAAAAAAAAAAAAACATGTCAGACACGGAAAAAAACGGCATCGCGGGGAGGCGGTACCGGCGGATGTCTTTGTTTAATTATTTTTGTCAACAGGATATAGGGGTGAAAAAAAAAAAAAAAACATTTTTGACGGACAAATTGAAGTGACAGAGAGAGAAATTATGGAAAAAAATAATCCTGTAAAACCCAGTCACCTGTATGTCGGGTCACGATCGTGTATGGGATATAAAAAAAAAAAAAATATTTGTCAAACGAACACTACACCCTTCCCAACACGTACAGAAAGTGTTAAAATAGTTTTACAGACCAATTGCGCAGGAACGAATTATTCGCTATACGAAATTATTCGCACTATTGATACACGCCCAGCGATTCGGTTGCAATATGAACTCTCTTAGACTTGTCTGTCTGTCTGTCTGTAAAAAAAAAAATGTTCGACTAGAATACAATATGGCTCCGGCCATCAACTTTAGCTATAGAAGTGCTTACTATAAGAAATCCGTATACAGTCGATAATCGATTGTTTTCTATTCTTTGTGCTTTGCTGAATAACGAAAAGGAAATGAAAATTATTCACAAAACGAACGTGTCTGTCGAATCGATTTCGACATTATGTTTTCGTGTTGTTTAGTGACGGAGACCCGAAATCGTCACCCGACACTTGTATTGGCATTCGTTCAGACGTGCCGGCGAAGTGTTTGGAGACGTTCTTACGGTAGGTTTTTACCTATTTGAAATTGTTCGGGTCTCGTGATGTTTAACGCGATTCCGATCGGGCATTGTTCCGCGTAAACCGAAAACGATGTCGCACGTTTCGTCATATACAGGTCGTTTGAATATACAAGCCGGACCGACCAATATTGAAATACGAGTACGTTTCATCGGAATATTCGTTATTCCGAGGGGTTATTTGTACGGTTCGCCGGCAAAATGCCGTCTGTTTACGCGTATTTTCGAAACGCGTGAACGGTGCCGGGCGAAAAAAAAAAAAAACAGTAACCAACCGGCATTTTACGGTAATTCCGTTTAGTATCGATACGAATTTTACGAATTTCATACGTCCTATAAATAAAACCGCAGCGTACAACTGAAATCGCGGGCGTACTGTACAAAAAAATACCTCCTCGAATAAAACAAATGTTAGCATTATCGACATGATATAGTTATAGTTATTTGATTAACACCCTCACCGTTTTCCTCGGTATACAACAAAATCCTATGTCTTACATTCCTAATATAAAAAAAAAATATATATACAGTAGAACTCCAATTATCCGGACTAATTAATGTCAAGGGTGGTCCGGATAAGCAAATATCCGGATGATTGACATATGATATATCAAAAGTTATATACACACGTAACCATAAACAAATATGTAATTTTATTAGATATTCAACTGAAACAAAATAAGCTTTAATTAAAGTACATACGTGACATAATTTAAAACCAAAAAAAAAGCTGACTTGGCACATAATTTATTTTATTTTGAAAAATGATGATATTTTAGTTTGCTTCATAGTTGACTTTCTCTTTAGAGCAGCTAGGTCTCTCAATCTTCTTAATTGCAACAATTGAGTGGTGTTTGATTCTTCTTGTCTCTCAAATCATTTAAACGCCAAATCCAATGCATCAAAAGCTTCAGAATGAGACGGCCCATTTTCACTTTCAGTCAAATCGTCAGTTTCATTTTCCTCTTCTTCAGTTTCATCTTCTTCAAATAAGTTACGAACTATTTCATCATCCGAAAGTATTTGATATCCAGGATCATTTGTATCCATAATTATTCATTATTATTTATTTATTATCGATAATTTTTAATATACCTACGTTGGAATGACGGATATTATTAAGAATAATATATATGTAGTACCTATTCTTTATCTAATCTAAAAACGATTATGAAACACGTGTATGAATAACGGCACGTGCCGTATTTTTCTCGTCCGGTTAATTGGACGTCCGGATGATTGGCGTTCGGATAATTGGAGTTCTACTGTATATAAAAAATACGATTACTTAAATTACGTTTAAAGGTGTTATGAGTTTATCGGACGTTAAGAGATTTAAGATTCATTTATTTTGATATAATGCAATGGAATTGACAAAAGACTGGTGCTTACTGCCTTTTATAATGGGCTTGAAAGTCTGACGAAAATCGGAAAAATCATCGAAATTTCTGATTTATGCGAATACATGTTTATTTTAGCTACGAAAAATTGTTAATAAAAAAATTTATACAAATCGTTCCTTTCGATCGTGGAAATATTAAATCAACACGGTGGTTCCGCGAGTGGACATTCCCCTACTTAAAAAAGAAAATAAATATATATATATATATATATATATATATGTATATGAAAAAAAATGGCCAAACGTATACGAGTGTTGACATGTGTACTCATGTCTGTTAAAATATAAATGTATCCAAATTGCAAAAGTGTAACTAGTTTTATTCGAGAACAACCTTGAATTTATCTATTATACTATGTATAACCGGAGTGCCAAATGTAAAATTACTCGTCAAGCGTTGAAGTAGAGAGTTGAACAAAAAAAAAAAAATATATAAAATGTAAGTTGTCTTTTTTCATCGAAGCAAATAATATTCTACAATCGGGTCTGTGAGGTTTCTAAAATGTCGGACATTCCGAACTACGTAGTTTTTACGTCTACGTTGGTACGTACATCGAATTGGCGATTTTTACCGACAGACATCGAGCTATTGAAAAACGCGACGGCTCCAATAATTATTATCGACCGCGAGACCTTACTAATATTATCTATATTTACAAAAAAAAAAAAAAAAAAAAATGGACGTCTGTCTGTCCGTATAAGATTAATAGACTCAAATACTACCGGAGCGTTTTTTTTTGCAAAATATTCCGAGTTGTCCAGAGAAGGTTTAAAGTTACTGATATCCATCCCTATTGAACACCATAACCGAATATTCGGTTTTTAGATTTTTTTTTATACGTATTATTTTTGTTGATTTATCGGTTACCCCGGTAAGATGGATGAAAAAAAAAAAAACTCTTAATAATTATCGGTAGTGCAATCCATGTGCAATGCGGGATTATCGATGGTAATCAGTAAAACGGCATCGACGTACCTTGGAATCTATGTAACTTTTTTGCCATTGTTGCGCTAAAAACGTTGCAGTAACATTGACCTAACACGGGGAATTATTTGAAATATCACCCAAAAAAAAATCGGACGATCAAGCAGGCGCGTGAGGCAATTTCCACTTTGAGGGCTGTTGAAACACCCGGAGACGGATATGGACGACGTTTACTTCAAAAGCGAAAATCGGCGTTCAATTGGGATAAAGACAGAACGTATGGCGACTTTCGGTTCCGTTGGTCCGACGAGACTGACGTGTTTTGTGCGTCCGTTGTCGTGCCCCGGAGTTTCCGAAAGAAACGCCTGGCGTCTTGTGGCCGGGGGCGCCGCGACACGTTTTTAACCAACGCGTCCGGCAATAATCCCGAGTAAAGAAACATTTGTTCGACGGGAAATTCTCACCGGATTTACCTCGATTGGTGGACCGGCGCGGGCCGAACACTTGTAGTCTGCCGAACAGTCTGCACTCGTCGTCACTCACTTTCCACCTGCTTTAAAAAAAAAAAAAAAAAAAAATTTTTTTAACGGCTACACGGACAGGACAAGCGTTGTCGGTACGGCGGCCAGTTATAATAAACTCGAGAGAGATACCGCCGTAGTAATATTATGCATTTTTGGCGTGTCGATTCGGCAGACTCGGACGCTTTTTAGGGGGGGAAAAAAAAAAAAAACAAAAAAATAATAAATATATATATATATCGATTTGGCCGCAGTCGTCTTCTATTTCCAGAGTGGGTCACCGGCGGCGAACACGGTCTCGGCAACACTTTTTTATATATATATATATATATATGTACACATATGAATACGAATTATATTATTATGACGTACGTGTTTTTTTTTTTTTTTTTATTATTACCATGTCGGATAAGACGTATCGCCGCGGGCGGTCTCGGCGGTCGGTCCGTCCCGTCGTTTTACGACTTTTTATTATTATTATTATTATTATCGCCGGCGGCGGCACGTACGTTGTAAAAAAAAAAAAAAAATAAAATAAAAAAAAATTATATTATTATATTGTTTATTGCCGGCGCGTTTGCTTATTGCGGGGGCGTCCGATATAATACTGTGCACTCTGTACGGTTATCCGTGATAAATAATAATATTATTATTATTATGTAAAACCCAAAGTTCGTATCGTGCGTACGTTTTGATTGCGTCATCGGAAATGCCTTTCGGAAAAAAAAAAAAAAATAAACCGAAAAGAGAGAGCCCGGCAATCGATTTTGTATTACGATTTTCGAAAAAATCCGCGGTCGACCCCACTAATATAAACAAATTAAAAAAAAAATATATATATATATATTATCGTTACGAACGGTCAATTGCGATGTCTATCCGGATAAATCTATTATTAGACAGTTCGTCCGGATTATAGTTTTTTTTTTTTTTTTAGATTCTGACCGGAGCGAAGGTCGTCTTGCGGTTTTACAAAAAAAAATATTTGTGTTTTTTTTTTTTTCTATAAACACTTATTCCACCGAATAGAATTCCGTCCGATCAATACTGTTTTGCGGTGGCAAATTTTATCAAAGCTGGTGCTTTGGAGAGGTCATATTTTCATATAAGTTTTTTTTAACATCGGCTGAAAAAACTCGCGTATTACAATTACTATATTGTCTATGCCGATTTCCGGGTTACCATGGCGACAGTGAAAAACCACGACTAATGCAAGTGTTCTTTTTCACTCAGAATCGTTTTTTGTTTGCAATTTATCGTTGCGTACAGGTATGAATTAAATTCCTATCTGTATACTTCCCAGCTTCGACAGTGACACACCGAGGGTGCGATGTATTTACGCCCTCTCTTGGTGTTTTATCTTGTTTAGACGGCAATTTCGGAATCTATCTAAAGTTTATCTTAGATAAAAAATAATTATCTTTTAAGTAATTGTTTTATCTAGATAGAATATACTTGAATTAAGTAAATACCCGATGTTGCATAAGTACCAATGACACCGTTGCGAATGTAGAACTTTTTTCACTCATTACGTTATTGTCTCTGTACGATAATATTCTGTTTAACAATAAAAAAAATTATTTTTTTTTTTTTTTTATATCCTGATGTTTTCCACATATGTGTGATAAATTAACAATGGACAATTAATATCAAATCGACTAAATCAAAAATACAATAATTGTTGCGTAGTCATAATTCACATAATTCATAAAAGGTTCCCAAATCTTTCATGTACGCATTCACTAGTTCCCGTGTGCGTTTCGGAAATACCCTGTTCCTAATTTTTCAAAAAAACACCGCGTTTAGATCTATTTTATAAATATACGTTTTAATACTTAGGTACTTAGGAGCGAGAAAATAATATCTCGATATGATACTATCCGGATTAAAACAGCGGTGTTGTGCAAAAAATTGCAAATAATATATATATGTATTATTATATATTTATAAAACTAGTCAAACAGAAGCCACTTGAAACAATTGAGAAACGACGAATCTCCCTTTACAATGATATTTATGGAAATTCTATAAGAACAATCGAATACTGGTCATGCAACCAGTAAAGGACAGAAGTGTTTCGCATTGATTTGATGTTGATTTGAATATCTCGAAAATTTCGTTGACGCTATAAAATAAGAAACGAGGGTTACCGCGCGCGTATAATGGGACATTCGATAAAAATATAATAAACGATTATTAATACGGGGTTTAGCCAAGAAACGTCGGACGTAAAGAGACACACATGTCAATTTACCGAAATAAAAGATAAAAATGATATCACCGTCCTAACGGCGGATACCGTTGGACGTGGATGGCGAAATGTTTAAAACGTGAAATTAATCTACTTCGACATACGGAAACAATGGACGTGAAATCGATAATAAAAAAAAAAAAAAAATGAGACATATGTATACAATGGTTCAACAAAGTTGCACTGTAGAAGAGATGTTTTTAACGGTTTCAATAATATATTGAAACCATTAAATACATTTGTTGCGATTCTGGTAACTAATTGTACTCGGGAAAAGGACTTTTTCAACGCTCGGTTGTAGTTTTAACAAAGTTACGTGGCACAATGCAACGATGTCGACTGGATGGATTACTAATAATGCACATTGAACAAAACATAGCGTACGATATTAACGTTGACGGTGTAATGATATTGAATAATTTATAATATTTATACTGTTCGAGGAGGATGAAAAAAAAAAAAAAAAAAATGATATTATAAACTGTCGCTTTTTCTATTTACCGTATTAAAAATTATCCATTTGTATGTTTTCTTATGTTTAATAAAAAAATAAAAAAAAAATATACATTTTTTACGTCATAATATTAAAATACTTATTGTTCAAAATTAAATATAATTGTGTGGAACTGCGACTGTTTAGTATATATCTCGTGTTGAGACTTGTCTTGATAATATTTTTTGACGACAACCCTACTGATACTTATCCGAAGTTTATCTGCGATAAAAAAAAAAAAAAAATAAAGAAAAAAATAATTATCTAGATGAAAATATTATAGAATATTATAGGAAATCGAATTTTACGCATATAGTAGAGAACATTTAATACCGAACTATGCGGGTGTTTTACTTTTAGTTAAAAATTCGATATTACTACACCAGTAAACTACACCCTTTGTGTCCCCGGAATTTTTTTAACCGTTTTACATTCTTATCATTCTGTTGTAACGATTAAACACAAACGAATCGTTTTTTTTTTGTTAATCTATTGTCTTATCCGAGATAACAGATGGTATTTGTTATTTATATCGGTTGTCCGGACGATTTCGAAAGAATTATCTATTATTATTTTTTATATCCAAATACAATTTACTTGTCCGTGTCTCGACACTGGGGCCGGTGTTCACGAAATCAAATCGAGTGCAGAACAACTGCGGCCATAAAACAATAAACGATGTTGGGAAAACTATATAGGAGCCGATTGCGTATAATTTAATTCGTCTGTTAAACCCGATGTGCTCGTCTGATGTCAAATAGTTATTGCGCCGCAACTGCCGGCGAGGTCTGCGCCCGTCAAACGGCTGAGGTCGCCGTAACCTCGCCTAACCGTCCCGGTTGTCGGTCGACCTGGAAACCAGTGACGGAGAACAAGTCCCCCGGAGCCTCCGATTGGCGTATTTGCCGATACATCGGATACATGGTAATAAACGAATTTTATATTGGTTCGAATATCTCGAAAATTTCGTTGACGCTATAAAATAAGAAACGAGGGTTACCGCGCGCGTATAATGGGACATTCGATAAAAATATAATAAACGATCATTAATACGGGGTTTAGCCAAGAAACGTCGGACGTAAAAATACACGCATGTCAATTTACCGAAATAAAAGATAAAAATGATATCACCGTCCTAACGGCGGATACCGTTGGACGTGGATGGCGAAATGTTTAAAACGTGAAATTAATCTACTTCGACATACGGAAACAATGGACGTGAAATAGATAATAAAAAAAAAAAAATGAGACACATGGATACAATGGTTCAACAAAGTTGCACTGTAGAAGAGATGTTTTTAACATATTTTTAACATTCAATATATTATTGAAACCATTAAATACATTTGTTACGATTCTGGTAACTAATTGTACCGTCGCCCATGACGGGCGCGGCGGCAAAGGAATCAAGTGCCAATTCGATACGATAAAAATCGGGTTTTGTTAATAAAAAATTGCATATCGAACACAATTATTTGCCGACCGGTGTAATAAAACCAAACCTCGATATTTCCGAAACGATATATATATATTATTTTTATTGCTCTGTTTCAGTGTTATTATGAAACTTTTATCGCGTTCCATAAACGCCTTTTTATGCGCCAGAAATTCCCGTTAAATCAATAACGCGCCGTGTAAACTATAATTAAATCGCTATTATGCGCACAACTATTTTTAAATTAAATTTCACGTCGATATCGCAAAACGAATTGGCGTGCCCGTTGTGCGAACGAATAACGAATGAAAACAAAAAAAAAAACGAAAATTCGACGTATCATATGTACGTATTAGTATATATAAAAAAAAAAAAAAAAAACGTATTTTCAATGTCACCCGACGATCACTTCAAATAATCGATCCCGAAGTGCTAATACCCGTTCGATTTTCGAAAATACGTTCACCTGTCAGCCGATAAATATTTTATATTAAACGTAACAAATCGATTAAGCCCAATAGGTTATCTAATGTATACGCGATGCCTATGATTTGCGAAGCGTAAAAAAAATATTATTTCTAGCGATAAGTAGACAATAATCGGTTTAACTGCTTCGGTAATATCGTTGGCATTTTTTTTTTTTTTTTTTCTTTTATTAGCGCGTTGAACACTAACGTATTTTCTATGAACGGACAAAAAAAAAAAAAAAAAAAAAACCTCGTTAACCAACGTTATTTCTAGTTTTAACGATGCGATTCAAATAAAAATGCACGGACCATAAAACGGTAAATACTTAAGCCGTCCAACGCAAAACGAAATAATTCACAATAACATAAATGTAAAAAATATATATATGTAATATCCGTTGTAATAATGGCCGGTATGATAATAATAAATGAAATATCATCCGAAATGAGTCTATGCGTTTTGCAGTAACGGTCGGCGGATCTAAAGATGTACATTAAAACGGTCGTTTATTGTTCTTTGATGGTAAATATCACGAGTAGGAAATTTAAAGAGCGATTCGTTTAGGTTGTAACCCCGTGAAGGATCCCGTACGGAAGTGTATTGTTTAAGCGCGTAGAAGCTGTGCAAAAGTAAATGTTGGGTGGATATTAATTTATCTATTCCACAAACTAGTGATGGGCATAAATCATTATTTTAAAGAAAAAAAAAAAATAATAATAATATGCCCCGATCAGTATATTCATTGCGCTAATCACCGCCTTAATTTAGATTCTGTAGGTATTGCGAACATTATGTTCGGTCCTTTACAGGGTTTATGTGTTTTTATGCCCTTTTTTTTTTTTTTTTATGTCAATTCGTTCAAAACGTGCCGGATTCCAAAAAAAAAAAAAAAAACAACAGTTTTAACATTTTCACAGACTATTGTACTTAAATCATCATTGTATCAATGGTTTTTTATTTCAAATTCATAATTGCCGAGCTATGAAAAAGCTACTCCGGTAATTGTACTATTATAATAAAATCAAATTGCACGTGAAATATGCGTCGTCAATCGGAAGCCCGGCAGTTGGCTTATTAACAAAAAAAAAAAAAAATACATACATTTGAAGTTAATCTATTTGTTGTAGTTTTTTGACGATTAACTGAAATATGTACGAGACAAAAATGTTTGTTTGTAATAAATCTGTTAATATTATTCAGATAAAAATACGTAATTTTCGTCTAGAATAAATGCGAAATACGTGAGTACACGGTTTAAAAAAAAAAAAAAATTCCTAAATAACTCGCATTTTATCGAAATTACCGTGTTAAGTAAAATGTATTTATTAAGACACACGTCTAAGTTGTAATAATAGAAATGTTCAGAAACCGTTGGCCGGAAACGTATAAACGTAAAAATATTTCTTTCGAACGATTAAATGAAATTAAAACAATATAATTTCAGTGTAAAAGTGAATTTTGAAATCGATTGAAACAATGTCAGGCGGGGCGTTAAAAGTTCACCGTACGCGGAGCATTTTTTGATAATGCCATTGTACTGTTGTCGTGAAAAATTCGTTGCACTATTTTTTTTTTTTTTTTTTTTATTGACGTTCCGAATTGTTGTTTAATTAATTGCAATACGCATGCCGGAGAAATAGACGGAAATGTAATTGCGAATCAATGCGACTAGAAAACGATTCTGAGCGTAGCTCGATAAACGACCGAGGGCAACTACGCCGTACCATTTTTTTAGTCGTATTTTGTGCCCTTGTACGTTGCCAATTAGAACCGAGGTAACGAACAGAAATCGTCGTTTGTTGGAAGTTATTGTTGATTTTTTTTTATTTTTTTTAAATAAAAATGATTAGGAACCTAGAAGAAGAAAAAAATGTTTTACTGTCAGTAATCAAAACTGTATATTTTAAGAAACGACATGGAAAATCCGGAGCACTCGCCGAAAAAAAACGTTGTCCGAGGAAAAAAAAAAAAAAAAACCACACAATAGTTTGTGTAACTAATGACTTCATTGGTACACTCGTAATACGACATCGTAATATATTGTACTAAAAAATAAAAACAAAAACGTTAAACGCGGGTGGTTTTTGTTATTATTTTTTTTTTTTTTTTTTTTTTTTTTTTAAACTCTGTTGAACTAATATATTATATTTAAATGTAACTTGAAAATACTTCCACCACTCCTGCGATTATACATTGTTGTGTTATAATTATGAACAAATTCGAGCTTTGTTAAACTTTGTCCAACGGGTTAATATTAAAATAATATTATTTTAACCCCGTTAATTTTATCATGACTCATTTGGAACTTTAGTTACATAACTGTTTTTTTTTTTTTTTTTTTTAACAAATTATTATTATAATATACGGGGTGGGAAAAAAATAAAATAAAAATAAACGTACGACGTACGTAGTCAAAAACAAGCTGTGCGTATATAATTTACTGTACGGCAAGCTGACAAAAAAAAATAAAAAAAAATAGTTTTAATTAGTTTATAAAACCGAAAACCATTATCCACTTTTTTTTTTTTTTTTTTTTTTTTTTTAAATCTGTAGAATACGAAAAAGTCTAATAGTTTACGCGGTAACATCGGATATAGGTAAAGAAGTCGAAATTCATTGTGAAATTTATCCGCCGCTCATAGTGTTTGGATTTACAGTTCGCCTGTAACGTTACCGTAAAAGACCCGAAAATCCCAGTTCAGACCTCATAAAAAGTAATTAAATAAAAATGTATTACTTTAATGCCTAACCGCGCGGTAACTTCCCGGACAGAACGGCCGCGTCTATAATTTTATTGCGATTTGAAGAAGGAAAAATACCCCGCAAACCCGTACGGTCCGTCGTCAATTTGCACGGCGACGGATAGGTGATAATATTTTTTTTTTCCGATTTATGCGAATTCGATTCGTCGGCTTTATAAAAAAACGCACTCTGTAGCGTTTCTACAACAAGCAAATGGGGTAATTACAGAGTATTTACATAACACGAATAATTTTAAGGGGGAAGGCCGTCCAGCGACAGAATCCTCAGGGATTTAATGTATAATATTTGAATGATTATGAGACGGGATTCAATTGATCTCGGCACAGGCGTCTTTTTTTTTTTTTTAGCCCCTGAGACGATTATCGGGTAAGTAAACGCTACCGTGAGTGGCAATCAGTGGGTTGTAATTGTTGACTGATTTTGAGTGGTATTTTTGCGTAGTAAAAGTGAGCAACTGCGTTGGTGGTTTCAATGTCCGAGGTCTTTGTGAATTGAATTATTACAAACGTACCACGGAGGGGGGGGGAGCAGAGGTTACTGGACGGTTATTGATTGGAATGCATGAATTGGACGGCTTTAAGGGGGGTTTTGCACGGCCCCATGGCTGGATACCATAGGACCAGACAGGTCTGACAATTTATTTGTAGATAAGAGTTTTGTTTTTTGAAGAATGTTATGATTTTAGTATAGGGCGGAGGAGGACGAAGTCTGCTGTTAAGCGCTTTTCATTTCCATTTTTGACGTGGTCCCCAGGCGAGTCGCTTATCAAGGTTCAAACATAAGTATTTTATTTGAGTAACAACAGGTATTTCAGTGCCACCGAATAAGAGAGCAGAAGGAGGAGGAGGAGTATTTTCCTAAGGAGAATGGTACAAAAAAGACTTCTCGAGAGATAATATATTTATCGTAAGGTTTACTTAGTGGTAAAAAGAGAAAAAAATGTACGACCGTAATACCGTTATTTTTTTCGTATTTCGATAAACAATCGTTCTTAACTTATTACGTTGGCCGTTCAGAATAATTTTCTGAAAATGCTCGACAATGATATTGAATATCGAACTAACAGTTCGTTATTTATTAGTCTTTTTCGATAAGTTCAGAAAAAGTTGAGTAGTGCGCATCGGGGATATTGAATAAAAAAAACTACTTACTCGCTCCACACCTCGTATAGACGTACCCTATACAAACTATTAAAATGCTAATAAATAACAAACCCTCGTTCAATATAATATATTCATATACGCATAGGTATATAGACACAAATATTCATGAAATTATTCTGCGCCGGAAAGTTTTTAAACCATATAGGTTGACAAAAAAAAAAAAAAGTTTTAACCCATAAATCATCGAAATAAACACGAGATTAAACAAATTGATTCGTTTATAAATAACGATATACATTATTTTGTTATAAAAAAAAAAAAAAAAAAAAAAAAACCTAAAATTATTACTATTATGCGTAGTAATCCATTCGAAAATGGCTTGTTTTACGACGAATGCATTGACAATAATTTTATGTCTCAATACAAATTGTTATATCTTTTATTAACGTAAGTGATTTTCTCCGATCTATTGGCAGGAGGCTATACGCAGACGCGGGCAGCATAGCGTCGTCGTAACACGTAGTCCGACAATATTTCAGAAAAATAGCAAAGTGTTACTAGTCCACGTAAATCGTCTCTGCTCTCAAATTTTCGTATTCGTGTTTAAATGATAATGTCAACCTAAACGTCAAGATGTTACATTCTAAGTGTCGTGAATTTGTATGCGGTCCGTTAGAAATGGACGGAGACGATGGACATGCTCTTATGTCATACTTACGACGATCTACATTATTAACTTCGCAAAACGAAATTCCTTTGGTTCAATCGATTGCGAACCTCACGAAAATGTCGTTTCATCTTGTGTATATATATATATAAAATCTCTATACATAACGTAAGAAACGAAACCGACCGACTTTACTGGCATTATCAACGCACATTTCAAACTTCTGCGCCATGGAAAATTGCGAATTCCGCACAAAAGTGGCTCGTATAATGCGGAAAATCAATATAAGAATGGGATTTCTGAACATTCAATTTCGGAGATATTGAAAATAGGTGTCCCCTAGTGTAAGCGTTGAAATCGATTGTTTCTGTTTGATTAATCGGACCGACGAAGTCATATCAAAAACCCGAAACTCGTAGAAGAAGTGTAATTTCGAGGGATAACCACAACGTAAGAGTTTCAACCCATAAATCATCGAAATAAACACGAGATTAAACAAACTGATTCATTTATAAATAACGATATACATTATTTTGTTAAAAAAAAAAAAAAAAAACTAAAATTATTACTTTTATGCATAGTAATCCATTCGAAAATGGCTCGTTTTACGACGAATGCCATTGACAATTATTTCATATCTCAATAAAAATTGTTATAATATCTTTTACTAACGTAAGTGATTTTCTCCGATCTATTGGCAGGAGGGTATACGCAGACGCGGGCAGCATAGCGTCGTCGTAACACGTAGTCCGACTATATTCCAGAAAAATAGCAAAGTGTTAGTTGTCCACGTAAATCGTCTCTGCTCTCAAATTTTCGTATTCGTGTTTAAATGATAATGTCAACCTAAACGTCAAGATGTTACATTCTGAGTGTCGTGAATTTGTATGCGGTCCGTTAGAAAAGGACGGATACGATGGACATGCTCTTATGTCATACTTACGACGATCTACATTATTAACTTCGCAAAACGAAATTCCTTTGGTTCAATCGATTGCGAACCTAACGGAAATGTCGTTTCATCTTGTGTGTATATATATAAAAAAAAATCTCTATACATAACGTAAGAAACGAAACCGACCGACTTTACTGGCATTATCAACGCACATTTCAAACCTCTGCGCCATGGAAAATTGCGAATTCCGCACAAAAGTGGCTCGTATAATGCGGAAAATCAATATAAGAATGGGATTTCTGAACATTCAATTTCGGAGATATTGAAAATAGGTGTCCCCTAGTGTAAGCGTTGAAATCGATTGTTTCTGTTTGATTAATCGGACCGACGGGGTTATATCAAAAACCCGGAACACGTAGAGGATCGCGTAGAAGAAGTGTAATTTCGAGGGAAAACCACAACTTAAGAGTTGTCCAACAAGAATAATTCGAAAAAAACTGTTGTTATTTTCGACCGTTAGGAGTATGTTTCCGTTTCGTTCACATTAAGTAACCCGTTTAATTTTCGTAGACCCCGAAGAGAAAGCACTGCGAAATTCCACGCGGAACATTGTCATGTTTTTTTTTAAATTTTTTTTATACATATAAATGTATGTAAAAAAAAAAAAAAAAGTTCTTTTTTAACGGTCGAATTGTATTATTTTTTTTTTTTTTACACCACAGCTGCCGCGGAAGAATGCAAAAGCATATAATGTTAATTTATTGGGCGGTTCGTCTAAAAACACCGCAAAATAATAATATTTATTAACACTATGTCGGCGTGATAAAAAACTATCAAACGCGATTACGTCGTGGCAAAACATTACGTCCAGGGAACGCCGGGCATTTCGTTTCAAAGGTTCGACAGACAAAACCCATCGGGGCTCAAATTTATCGTGCTAGACCATTGCAGGGAGTTTTTTTCTGGGCCCGATGCGTTACAGACAAGGAGTCACGAATGTCAAGGAATCGCGGTAAAACGAAACACCTAACCTATCCATGACACATTCCAATCGATCGATCATTCGAGACGGAAAGTGACAATTTTTTTCGTTTTTTTTTTATGTAGTCACGGGCGCGTACGTGACGTTTACTACAAGCCGTTGTCGATGTAAACATTTCCGAAATAAACGCGAATGCGAATTTCGTGTTCGACGATAAAAAAAAAAAAAAAATTAGGGTAGACTTAAGTGAAATTCGCGAACGTGCGGATATTTTATACGGTTTTGAATCGCCTATTGATTCGTGCGGTTGGATAATATTAGAAAAAAAATGTTTCCGTATCAACGTAATTTTTGATCATTTACAAGTTACTTATCCGTTGTTTTTTTTTTTTTTTTTCGGTCATAACCCGGGTTCGGGACTCGTAGCCTTTGCATACTTTTGTTAATTATCGTAAAATTTAACAGTAATTTAAAAATTCCGATTACCTCACGAAATCAAACATGACATATTTGAACGTGCATATTTTTCTATAGATTTTGCAGTAAAATGCTTATTTTCGCAACTGTTATGTGCTTTTTTTATTCGATTGCATATTTTGATAAAATGTTTTCAAATTTTTAACAAAAAACTATAGAAATTCTAACGGATCAGTGAAATTAAACATCCACGCTATTACAGTTCACCGTTATCTACAATTCAGTTGTAATTTTTGTCTGGGCGTAAATAGCTAAAGAAAATACATACTTCGCATAAATAACGCAGATTGCTTCAAAATTAATATTTGAATTGTTTTTTTTTTTTGCATTTTTAACGTACTCCCAATAAATACCCACTGGAATAATAATTATTATCCACGCGAATAAATATTTCAAATGAGTGTTTTATTTGTTTTTAGTGCATATTTTAGCGCTTATTTTCGAACCGTTCTGGCCGTAAACAGTTCAAGACGCCGAACGAACCGAGGAACGCAGTAGTTAGTATGACGACATTACGATGTTATTATTTATTTATTTTTTTATTTTTTCGTAGCCAATTATCTTGCGATATTTCCCACCAAATTCGATCATAATGATAATATTTTTTATTAAACCGTCGTCGTCGTCGTCGTCGTCGCCACCGCCGCCGCCGCCGACGCCGAGTGCCCGAAGTCTATTTCGGGGAGACGGTGGCGGCTACGACGACGACGACGACGACGACGTAGTGATTTATTACTGTATGACGTGATTATTATTATTGCCGTTGTTATTCCAAGTGAAATCGACCGGTCTCTCAATCGGCATCGACCGTGAATACGTACGAAAATAAATCAGACTGCCGCCAATTTCCGTCCGAACGCGTACCGGACTGTACCCAAAACAACGTCGCGCCGCGAGCGTTCCTAACTCCTTGTTGTTTTTTTTTCTTTTTTGACATGTATATGTCTTATGGCTGGGGGGTCATTCTGTTAATTTGTCCGACACCGAGAATGTTACCGCGACGCTCGTTTAAAGAACAAGCTCAAAATCGTCATTCCGATAACCGAACCGCCGCGAAATGTCTGTATTGACGAATTTCCCGTCGCTGATAACGAATTCAATTTTCGTTCTATCCGAAACAAATTCGGTGTTTCCTGCGCTGTTTGCGATCGCCTTTGGTTCGAGAACGATATGAAGCACGTTCCCCAGAAAGCCGTAGATTTTTTGCTCGAAAAATACCCACACTTAGATTCTCATAATATGAGCGTGTGCAATACTTGTCATAAAACTCTGCTCAGTAACAGAGTTCCCCGGTTTGCTACGATTAACGGTTTTTGTTATCCTCCATTTCCATCTGATTTACCGCCTCTCGATCCTATCTCTGAACGATTAGTGTCGCCGCGTCTTCCATATAAAAATTTAGAAAAATGTATACTCAATAAAAATAATTGCTGTCTTTGAAAAATAAATAAATAATTCCTGTCTTTGAAACTTGTTTATTTTTTACACGTGTTAAAAAAGTTACCTACAGTTTAATCCTCGTCTCCTCGTATCTAATACCGAATTGACATTGACATTCTTATGTCAACTATATTCAGTAGAATCAAGACATATACATATACCGATGTATCTGTATGTAGTGTAGATACTCTTAGTTTCTTTTTCGAAATTAAACGAAAATAATTAATTATAATAATTATTTGGACGGTGCAAAGCGATGCCCTCCCTATCTCCCCGTTTACCCCAGCCGGACGCTAACAGCAATTTATTTTCGTCTCCTCCTAAACTAATGAACAAACCTCAATGAAACTTGGAATACGAGGTGTGACAATAAAATAACGAGACTTTTTGAATAAAAGTTGTTTATTTTAAAAATGTTATAATTTAATGATTATCACCTTCAAAGTACCTTCCCTCAGCATCAATACACTGTTGCATACGTCGCTGCCATTCTTGAAAACAGTGTTGCCAATTGCTTTCATTCAGCCCTTTTAGAAGTTCTGCCGTTTTCATTTTTACCTCATCAACTGTTTGAAAATGGGAAAAGAAATAAGAAGGAAATAAGAAGAAGTCACAAGGAGCAAGGTCTGGCGAGTACGGGGGATGTTGAAGTACAGAAATTTTTTTTTCAGTTAAAAAACGTTGAATTGAAAATGCACTGTGAGCTGGAGCATTGTCTTGGTGAAGAACCCAGCCATTTTTCCATAGATCTGGTCGCTTCTTTCTGACACGTTCTCTTAATTTAATTAATACCTCTTTATAATAATATTGATTGACTGTTTGCTCACTAGGAACCCATTCAACAAAAATTATTCCCTTAATGTCAAAGAAAACAATGAGCATTGCTTTGAATTTCGACTTGCTCATTCGTGCTTTCTTCATTCTTGGGGAAGTTGGTGCTCTTGATAAATATTCTTCACCATAAACTTCACATAACATACGAAACGATTCCGCGGCAGTTTTTTTTAATTTAACAAGAAATTTAATGTAAACACATGTTGTTCGATTTTTATATCTAACATTTTTCGGCAGTATAGTCGAACTCGCACTAATAACAAGGCTACTATCGTATAAGAAAATGAATCGATGCCATCAGTGTTCATAGTACTTTTAGATAAGTGTTTTCTAATCATATTTCAATAATCGTTTTATAGATAACATTAACAGTTTAGGTTATATTTAGAAAGTCTCGTTATTTTATTGTCACACCTCGTATACAACCGTGTTGGGGCCTCGGGCATCGGCCGTGGATCCCACGTGCTGACTTCTAGGTGTTTTCGTTAATATTAATAACAACGTTTGTTTAAGAGCCTAATGTGCGCGCATAACGACCCGAGTATAGACAGTATAAACGAATTTTAACTAAAAAAAAAAAAAACAAGTATCAATTGCCCGTGTATTGATTTGGTGCAGTCGTAAAACAATGTGAAATGTCGCTAATAACGTAATTCAATTAACAAACGTATTCAATCGTAAAAAGAATCGATTTCGCGGTACACAATTTGTATGTCTATTACGACTTCGTATAATCAATACGATAATTTAATAAACGACTTGTTGAACATAACCGAACAACGGCGATTATGTGACATTTCTCAATCCGTATTAATGAAATACGTAATACTTATCGTAATTCGTCCGTACCGAAGTCATTAAACAATAATGCATTTATCAAAAAATATCACCATTAACATGGTGGCCGTTTTTTTCTTAACAACAAGTTACCATATTACTCTGGGTAGTCGTAATGTTCTGGAGATTAATTCGGCTCTCTTGGACAGTTAATAATTATAAAATATAAATGATTCGCGTGGGAGACATCGACATTCTTATGTCAACTATATTCAGTAGAAACAAGACATATACGAGGTGTGGCTAATAAATAACGAGATTTTCTCTGTAAAAACTTTTTATTTATATTTTTTAATGATTTAACATTTTTCCCCTTCTATATACTCCCCTCCATGTTTGACACATCGCTCCATTCTAATTTTCCATTGGTTGAAACAGTGTTGGAAATCCTTTTCTTGCAATGTCTTTAACACCTCTGTCGCTTTTGTTTTTACAGCTTCAACTGACTCAAAATGTGTGCCCTTTAACGCACTTTTTAATTTTGGAAAAAGCCAAAAGTCGCATTGAGCGAGATCTGGTGAATATGGGGGGTGTTGAAGCACTGGAGTTCGATTTTTAACTAGTAATCGCTTTACAGATAAGGCACTGTGAGCCGGCGCATTGTCTTGATGCAAGATCCAAGAGTCATTTTCCCACAACTCAGGCCGCTTTCTTCTTACTCGTTCTCTGAGTGTTGTCAATACTTGAAGGTAATAATGTTGATTCACAGTTTGTCCCTGAGGTGCCCATTCTGTCATTATTACACCCTTAATATCGAAAAATACGACCAACATGGACGACCCACCCGTTGATTGTCTTCAACTTCTACACGACCCTCACGAAATCGTTTGTGCCACTCAAAAACACGTGATAGGACACTATCTCCATATAATTCAGTTAATAAATTAAAAATTTCGGTCGCAGATTTTCCAAGTTTCACTAAAAATTTTAAATTAATACGTTGTTCAATTTTTTCGTCCGGCATGATTTCGACGTTCAACACGTAAGAGGTCAATTTAAACGACGCTTACACATAGACTACAAAACGGAAACTGACTAAACTGGTATTGTTCGATGCAGTGATATTCATAGATTACAAATATACTACCATTATACCCTTATCTACTTATGCCTTATCGCTAAGTAGATAGTCTCGTTATTTAATAGCCACACCTCGTACATGTACCGATGTATCTGTATGTAGTGTAGATACTCTTGGTTTTTTTTTTTTTTTTTTTTACCTTAAGAAAAATCCGCGCCAATCCCGGGCGAACGCGACGATAACGAATTCGGTAAAATGACAATCGTACGAGCAGGGAGGCCCATCGCCGGTGAACCTAAACCGACGTGCATTTTATTTTAACGCACTAATCGGTGTTAAGCGTCCGGGCCATTGGCTGTGCGGAAGACGGCGTTCGACTACCGCCGGGGTGATATTTGCACGGGAACGACAATGAAACTCCGGGGTTCTGGGTGGTTTAGGTCTATTTATGATTTTTAAACCGTTGTGGTGCCGTGTCGTCGGACATGGCAATCGTACGATGCGGTCTACAGCGTCACTGCCGTGCGGATTGTTCGCGCACGACCGCCGGGGGCTGTTATCAGTACGGTCGTCCGTTTGGTCGAGAGATAACGGCGTCGGGTAGGCTTGGGGGCCGGGAAGTTCTAAGGGCTGGTGTGTAAACGAGCTTAACGCGAACCGGTCCATTGTTTGATTTGTTTATTCATTTCGGTTTTTTTTTTGATTTTTTCTCCCTTTTTGTGTGTCCCGGGGCTTGTTAACCGGCCGGTGGTCGGCTGTCGATAATCTTTGTAATAACGTCCGACGGTTAAACCGACGATCGGTAGGTTATATTTACGGCGTGACCGTAACAATAAAATACAAATTCCCCGACATTTTGGTTGCCCGACTAAATATGAAAATATCAAAAAAAACAAATCGAATGCGCGCTGTTAATAATAGGTTTTTAAGTACAAATAAAATATTAATACGTACACGAAAATACGAAAACAATTTGTTTCGATGACGACGGCTGGTCGTCAATTTCTTCTTCTACTATTTTAGTTTCTTTCAATAAAATTGTATAAAACTCATTGCACATGAATCCGGCGATGATAATCGATTTGATATATTCAACCGAAAAACGATTTTTTGTTTTTTTTTTTTTCGTCTGTCCACCACTCATTTAGGGCGGCCGCAACACGAGCAACTTTTTGTCACGCAACTGTTGTGTCTCTGTCGCCGTCTAGTTGCTTCGGTTATTACGAGTGCGCACACGACGATCAACTGTTTCCCGTAGACAAATTCATTTTTCACGTGTTGCATTATCCGATGTATGCGTCATCCGATAAATACGCGTGCACATCTCAACCGTCCATTTTCAATCTCCGTCATCAATTACGTACACCTAACCCATTATGGATTTTAGTGGAGACTGCAGTAGTTTGTGCTCTAATCATCCGGCACAGGAATAATAAACGGAAAAGGAAATATCGGGTTCAGCCGCCGATATCTGAAAGAATGGGAAATAAAGGGAAATTTACTTGGATGTCCGAAGAGTTAAGAAAAAAATGTTAAAAGTTACAAATTCATTTGGCGAGCTAATTACATTTCTGGAACCCGCCAGATCGAGTTGTCCCCAGGTCGTACGCAGCACATTTAAGCTCACGTCTTCCAATAGTCTACTTGATAAATGAGCATCCGAATACTCTTTTGAATTTTTATTGAACGATGCCGGTCTCCGTTCTATTTCATTGATTACCGAGATACACTGTCAATGCCATCGTCCCGTGAACGGGCTACATTGACCGTTTTGCACTAAAAAGTTTGTCACGACAACGATAATAGAACGTTTTATGATTGCGATACCGATGTGACTTGCCCGGACGTCACACTTTGTCGCACTCGCCAACGTTGCGCCGCCCCGTCGTGGAATTTGTGGAAAAGACAAAATAGTCGCGCGACGAAAGGTTGCTCGTTTGATAAAAAAATCCGTTTTGCCGCAGCATTTGTACCCTTGATATTTTAATGTTCTATACGATTGTTGATATATCAGTGATGTCAATGAATCGACAGTAATGGGGAAAACGGGACAAAATGCGTCTAACCCGTATAAGTTTTTGTCGGGATAACGGGACACGACAACCCGGTTACGTCCGTCTTGTAGAGAAAATACAATTCGTTCGGTGTGCGTTACAATAAATATTGTAAAAATTGCATCGGCCCGTACAAATGGCTTGCCCCCGTAAAAAAAATATTACCAACATTCATACAGGTAGGTACACTCGTATTGTATGCCAACTATACGTATATAGGTACTGGCGTACCGCCATGCACACACACCGGAATCAGTGGTGTTAAATAGAACAAAAAAAAAAAAAGCCGAACGAAAATACAATTTATTTAAAACCACCCCCCTTACGAACCTTAATGAAAAATTCCAAGCACGCCACCGTGTAGATAATATTTTCAATGTTCCGGATTTTCTCGAATTCGATCCGGCACGACCGACGAGGTTTTTTATTATTATAATTATTCATAAACCCCTCGGTATTATTGTCGGTTATTCGTTATCAGAGCCCCTTTCGGGTTTTATTTTTCACTATTATCAGTCATTTCTATTGGGTCGTGGGCAGGGGAGACGTCTCTGTTCGGAAACTTCGTTATTTTCACAAAACCCGTTGGTATTATCGTCTCGGCAATATTGCCGAACATTGTTTTTAAAACATTTATAATTTCAGTCGAAAGTAGAAGAAAGAAAAAAACACACGATTTTTTTAGCCAATTAGAACGTAAGTGAATAATGTATGTACACGGTTGTGTTTTTTGTCTTAACACATAAAATGAATTATTAAATTATGCGTTTGACGGAAAGTACCGAAATCGGACGTAGACCGGAGTTGCGATAACTGCAAGGGCCGGAGCAATTTTTTTATTTTTTTTTACATTGTAGTCTCGTAGTCTGTGTATACTTAAGTGTTTTTTTTTTTTTTTTTTTTTTGAATTCGTTTGCACCGCGAATCACAAGGACGAAATCCACGGGAGGGGGGGGTTATTTTTTTTTTTCTGTCCGTTACCGGACAGAGGCGGCCGTAATTTCGTATTTGTCACCGAAGAGGAATAAAATTATGTTGGAATACGAATGGGGGACTCTGGGAAAAGTCGCCGTCGTCGCCACGAGCTGCGGTTATTTACGGAATCGCGCGCTATCGACTCGGCGGCGGCGGCGGCGGCGGCGTCGGCGGCGCGCGCGTCGTCGTCTCCGCCGCCGCCGTCGTCGTCGTCGTCACACGTACCCGCGTGTTTCAGTCGACTTTTCGTATTATTTCGACGACGGCGTACGCGTTTTCAAAGCTCTCGCGTCCGTCGATTTAATACATTACGGTTTGTTTTAACTGCGCGACCGAATCGTTTTTTTTTTGTTTGTTTCGTTGTTTTTAAATTTCTGGACACGTCTTGACGTCGACAAGACACCGATTGAGTACACATCAATAGCCGACGGAATCCGCGAAACGGTCCGACACCAGTAGTTGTACCGGGATAATCGAAACAATTCGCCAAGACAACCGTTAAAAACTATTCGAAACTCGCCGGCAACAGCACCAGGTATGTTTGTTCGGGCAGTCGGCAATAACGGCAAACAAGCGAACGGCAAATGGGCAAAAACCCGACACGTATCTATTTTGAAAATAATAAATTACGTACAGAAAAATAGTAAAACGACAATACGATTTATACGCAATGTTCGGTAAAAACTAATACCGTTTCGCTTTTGATACACTAAAAAAACCGTAATCGTACAAAATAAATATTTTATTTCAATATTACAGATTTATTCCCACTGGCTACATTGGTGTATAAACATTTTTTTTTTTTTTTTTTTTTTCCAATAGCGCAATATTCGATTTGACCGTAATAACGTTCGTTCAGTATTTTTATATAAAATGTTTCCCCGGGCCATTGCCGTATAGAAATGTATTTAAAATTATTGAAAAAATCTCGCATTTAAATTCTTTTTTTTTTTAACCACAAATTTTGTTGTGATTAAACAAGGGCAAATAAAAATCACATTTTTTTTTTTTTTTTTTTGTTTACCGCCATAAGAAATATACACGTTATGAGTAATTTAGTGTTTAACGTTATAAATAATTTAAACGTTTATTCAATTTCAAACGATATTCGACTTGAGTGTACATGGTTTGAACGTTTTTAAAAAAAAACAAAATCAGTGTTAAATGCCATGCAGAATAAAACGTGTAACATTAAATATTTTTTATTCAAGCGTTGTATTTGAAATTCTAGAATCAAATCTTTATGTTCTTGAGACAAAACTACTAATCTTGGCTCTCGCGGAAGGTTTCGTTGATATAATCAGGGGGCAGATTGGGCCGCCGAGAATTCAGGAGTTATTCCGGTGGGTCGTTTTTTAAAATAGCATTTTTTGGGAAAAAATATGATCAACAAAATTCAGTTATTCATATTTTCCCAGGACATTTTTTTTCCAAACTCGTGGTTATTATTATTCTGTGTTCGAAATCGATTTCGGTTTGTTTGCGTTGTGTTTCAATCGTTTATCGTTTTACGTTACGTTATTTGCTATCCGTTTCAATCGTTTTTTGAATCGTTTAACGTTTTTAAGACCGCGAAGAAACTTAACAATCTTAATTCACCCCTGTCTATCACGACGCTGCGAAAACGCAAACACTTCGCTTGTTCTTAAAAAAATAAATTTCATTCGGTTTTTGACAAGCGCCAAGCCGTTTAGAGTTTATCGCGGCGATAACGATGAAACAATATTGTAATTAGGTGTCTTTATAGTAAAACTACTACACTTTTTTTTTTACGATCATCTCGGTTTTACTATTTAGCTATTATTTTTAACGTTATTATACGAGGTACGCCGATTGATATTTCAATAGTATGGACCAGCGCTCGAATAATGGCAAAATATGTGCGCCGACGCTGGTATTAGTTTAGAAACCATCAACATCAAGTAAATGAAGTAATTCTTTCTTTTCACAACGACAAAAATATCAATAAAAGTAC
Organism: Tuberolachnus salignus; assembly: GCA_956483605.1. Lineage (NCBI taxonomy): Eukaryota > Metazoa > Arthropoda > Insecta > Hemiptera > Aphididae > Tuberolachnus > Tuberolachnus salignus. Next base: position 37,923,763 of record OY101429.1, on the reverse strand, counting down.
CTTTTAAAAATACTTGGTAAAGTAATTGAAAAGAAAAAAAAAACAGTTATAATAATAGGTAATCGTAACATTCGGTGACGATTTCGAGCTTTTTGGACCGAGAAACGCGTTTTAAAAATAAGAAAATTCACAATCTAACGACGAGTTTTTTTTTTATCTACGAGGCCATACGAACATAATTTGTAGAACGTTTTTCGATATTTTGTCATTTCTTTTCGCCCTCGGACCGGAGATTAACAATCAAATTTTTATTTTGGACAACAATTGTGTCGTGAAAACAAAGACAGAGGCTTCCGACGAAAGCGTTCCTAGCGTTCCCGGGTACGCCAAAAACGTATGGGATAACGAAAGCGAAAAATAAATCTTGTCGATATTGCATATCGATCGCGATACAGATTCGTTCAAAAAAATAAAAAAACATTTACCAAGCATGTAGTAAAATGCATCGCACGTTGACGAAAAAATACAACGTGAACACGCGTTGACGGATAAAAACTGCAATGTGAAAATTCGTAAACGAAAAAGAAACGATTGTTTGCGTATATCCGTTATCAATGTGATATCGCCCGGCCACGTTCCGGAGAATGTGAAAAATCAGGAAAATTAAAAACGTTTTTAAATGTAATTTTACATTTAAGAAAACCGGTAAAAAAAATATACTATTGATTCCGCGGAGTTATTTACGCCGCACATCTGGTACTTAACGCCTGCATCCGGTGATATTTTTCGCCGAGTTACGTAATTCAACGATAATATCTAAAATTATGCGTTTTAAATAATTTAATTTGCAACGAATATCCGGTTTGGCGGATAACGAAAAACTTTTCGCAAATCGTATAAATAATTTTTTTTTATTACGCCGAACCACCGAACGGTTCGAACGCCGCAGCTGCACTGCGAGCAATCAGCCGAAATCATTTTATTATATTAACGGAACGTTGCGTGTAATTATATAAATATAAAAAAATTTAAAAAAATTTAAAAAAAAACTATCTTTTAATCAATTATCATATTTCTATACCGTAGTTATATAAATCGTGCAATATGCGCTGTAGTGGACAAATAACGAGACAACTATGTGCCGTTATTGGTTTTGTACAAAAACGATACGTTTTAGTTAATATTATTATAATTATTATTTTTTTTATTTTACATATATTTTACTTTATACAACATGTACGATTAATACAAATAAACGAGGCCGTACGAAAGTTAAATCAGTAAATAATTGACAGATAATCTCTTCTCGAAAGATATAGGAACGAACAATTTGTGTTCATATACCGAGAACAACGATTAATTTTAAAAAATAAATTATCGATTCTGTAGTGGTGCTTAGCTAAGGATTTATGGTCGGGAAGTTTTCCCCTCCAAAAAAAACACTCAGAAATCCACAAAAATAAGACCGATGTATTAATTTTTATGGACAACTGTCGGGAATCGGGAAATGTCGAATGTTTTCAATTGCGATTCGCACACAATTTCGATGGAATTTACTTACTGGACAGGTATCGTAAACGTCCGAGTAAAACTAAAAACTTCTCCGCTACTCTCTGATTATAAAACAAAAAAAAATTTATATTTAATTTATAAAAAATATAATTAAAATAACTGCGATAGGCGACACTCCGAGCTTGCACAGTATATTCACATCTGACCAAAGAAATGTAAATTTCCATTTAAAGAACTTTTCGAATATCCGATGTCCGACGTCTGGAAAGTTTTATCCGATAGCCGTACGTATAACGTTGCAAATGTGTAGCGAGTAGTAGTAGTGTTTTTTTTTTTTTTTTTTTTTATTTAGAGAATAAAAATTGATTGAAAAAAAACTGAGAGGTTTTCTTTTGCTACGAATAAAAATGTAACGTTTGTTTTGTTTTGTTTTTTCTACTTAATATTACGAATGACCCAGTATAAATTGTTACGAACCGTTTCCGAAGACAGCGTCGGACCACGGGGGCGCCGTTTTTTTTAATTTCGCAGGCGAGTTGCACCGCTCGATTAACTCGAAATTTTATCGTAATTCATCGATAACCATAAAAGATTTGACGTTTATCCCGATTTATCAGTGGGTGTAGTAAATTTCACAAGCGGTTCGCAAAATTGCGTTCAACCGAAACTAAAACGGAGTGTTTTTTTATTATTTATTTATTTATTTTTTTTTTTAATTTAGTACATACCGAACGCAACAATAATACAATATACACGTGTTCGAAAACGGTTCAGAGAAGAGAATTCATTTTCGCCTTGAACTTTCGGCGTTCATATTGGTTATTGGATTTCTTTAAAAAAAAAAAAAAAAAAATAAAAAATTATAATAAAAAAGTCTTCGTAGAAAATGTTTGACAATCGGTTTGGTTACCGAACACACGCGAATGCTATTGTGAAACTTGAGCTTGAGCTTCTTCTCCCCTACGTTATCACAATATTCGTAAAATATATCCATAATTTTTAGTTGTTGCGTAAACGAGCGTCAATTTTTATCCAAGACGGTTTGCAAAGGTAAGTCTTGCAAATGTCCGGTAAAAATACGTTATAGTAAAACATTATGAAAATATATCAGGACATTGAAGAATACCCTCGATATTTGATTATTGTTGTTTTTTTTTTTTTTGACCATAATTTTTAGCCGTTTCGGGGTTGTACTAATAAATAAACGAATACGTTAATGGCGGGAAAATTGCTTTACTGGTCCGGACGGTGAAAAAAGCAATTGGAACGATTTAATTTTCAATACGACGACATAAAAATGCTAAAATACCGTGCGGCGGGCAGTGGTGGCCGGAAAATACCTATTTACGGTCTGCGGCGTACTATCGGAAATCTCAAACAAAACAAATTGTATTCATAGTGAAAAAAATATGGCTACGCCATAAATGCGATTGCATAGTGATTTTGCGCGTGGCACTACCCGAATTTAATTCCCGGTGTTCCCTATTATAATATTGCCGATTCAAAACCGATAAACAAGCATCCGATAAACAAATTTTCGTGCAAAATTGGCCTATCCAACGTTATTAAAAAAAAAACAAAGGCAAATTTCCTAACGAATATCGCACCGGCGATACCGACATATATATCCGACTATTATAATAAAACGACAGGCGCAGCGGCCTAGACTGCCGCACTTGTCTTTTTGCACCGCCACACCGGCTGCGGCCAGTAATCGCAAAACCGTCGCAAAACGAATCTGCGACGGCCACACACACCGGCCGTTCAATTTTAAAACGACCCAGTTTTTTGTCGCCCGTTTTTATATTCGCGACCACGGGGCCCGTAACGGAAACGCTCCTATTATAATAATAAATAAATAATACAATAATGAAAAACAATTAACATTCAGACTCCTCCGCATTATTATTATTATTATTATTATTATTACATTGCGTACGCTTGTATAGAACGCGGGCCATTCTCTAGGTGGAAAAAAAAAAAAAAATCAAATAAATTAGCAACATTCCAACAAAACAAAAAAAAAAAAAAACCCGAAAAAAAAGAAAAGAAGAGAGACATTCCCGACGATACTGCTGTTGCACACTTTTTCGATTTGTACGCGTAAAACAAACAATAGGAATGCGACGATGTTCTTAAAAGAAACAAAAAAAAAAAATAAAAATATCGCGGTTTTCCTTAGTTTATTGTCAGGGCGTCTATTTAGAGGAGGAGGACAACATGGGGCTGTGGTCCCGGGGCGGTTGATCACGAGGGGGCGGCTCAATTGTTTTATATAAAATTTCATTAATTTCATCTTCTCAAAACTTCATTCGGTAAATATTTACACGTAATATTATTTTAATATTTTTTTTTTTTTTTTTATTTATACTTTTATCACGAACTTATTTTTATAACCTATTATCGAGATTTAGATGAGATAATAATTGACAGTTTTGTGGCATTGTGGCGACACCATAGATAATAATTTATTATAAAAAAGTATTCTAGATCGAATAATGAATAATGATCGCCTAAATGCTTTGGCTGTATAAAACATTGAAAGTTCACTAACTTCCAGCATCAATTATGTCAGTATGATTAAAGAATTTCCGGAGTGAAAATCCAAGAAAAAAAAAAATAATAATATTGAATTTGTATTTTATTATAAAATGGCGTTTTTTTCCCCCGTTGCCCCAGGGCGAAAAATTCCCTTAAAACGGCCCTGGTTATTGTTCAAGTTGTGATTTCAACTTGATTTTTTTTTTTTTAGCTAAGGCAACGGTATAAAATATCGGTTGTCCGCCGTCCTAAGTCTGTAAAATATTGATGTCCGGTGGAAAATCGTGAATATTTTTTATAATTTTTTTCGGCGTGCAATCGTGTTTTAACAATATCGTATTGCACATCGGTATCGGTTTACCGTCTACAATAATAAAACGATCCCGACACACTTGGCGTTTTTTTTTTTTTTTTTTTTTATTATAATAATTGGAACGAAATCTTTTTTGACGAAATCGCGTGAACGCGAGACGGACGGAAACGAGAGATGAACACCAGTGGCGGATATATTGGGGATGGACGTCTTTGGAACGCTTTTCAAACTGCCCCCGGAAGGTTTTAATCTCTCTACTACAGTGGTCCTCGGCCGGGGGTGACATGGATCGAGTGTATGGCTCACACGAAATCCTCGGGGGAAAGGAATAAAAATATTCCGATAAAATCGTATTAATGCACCACACCACCGCCAGAATAACGTGATACACCAAAATGCATAGGTACCGCAAAATTTTCATCTTTATATTAGGACTACTTGTATTTTAGATCCGATAAATACGTCCGTTTGACGTGCGACATCGACCCGTTTTTCCCGCTATCGTCCCCTCGCATTTCCCAACTTTATAAAAATCACCCGTGTCGAATTTCCCATTAATTGGTCAGATTTTCTACGACCAGTATAATTACTCAATATTCTTCTTACTTTTTTTTGTTTTTTTTTTTTTTTCAATTTAAAATATCGATGTTTATTCAACGCCGAGGCTAAACAATAACGTATAATTATTATTTGTCCGCGTACTGTATATTTTTTAAAAGGGCTTATATAAATACACAGCGTTAATTATTTCATATTTCGACGATAGGGAGACGTAGTTTCTGTAATCTTGTGGATAAAGGCGACACGAATTCAAAAAGTTCGACAACCACTGATCTACTACACTTACAACATACAATCGTAGAAAATAATCAAACATTTTTGTACAGGTTTTTCGAAAATTTTATTGTCTTTCGTGCAAGCCCATCCCCCGCTCCCATAGATGTGGCCAAATATCCGCCTAAGTAATCAATACGAACAGTCCGCGAACATGGCTCGCGATTGTGTCGCGAACAATATTGTAGAGATACGAGGTACTTTACGTAAAAAAAAAAACCGTTGAATTTATCACCGTAATAACAGCGAGGTGTCGGCCGGTTCGCTGTCCGCCGCCGAAAATTTCGCCCGGCCCCCGATGATTGATCACGCGGCCCGTCGCCGGGGCCTTTTTGTCTTCACCGGGCACGACAAAACCGAAGCCCTCCGCCGAGCCGAGCCGTCAAGTGACCGCCGCGGCCCGGGTGATGTATCGACGGGGCGACCGATAATTGGAAATCGGCCCGGCCCCAAATAAGTTCCGGCCGTTTCCGTTTTCGGAGCGTACGGCCCACCGCCCCACGGGCCTCCGCGCCCGATTATATTCATTAGCATATACGAGGTCTAATCAAAAATCATCGAGACTGTTAAAAATAAAATAAAATATACATATTCGTTGGACTTTTTTTGGTATTATTTGCATTCGATCCTCTTGGAAATACGGTCGTTCTGAATCCATACTAATTCTCCAACGTCCCAACCATTATCGAAAACCCCCCTGCGAGTCACGTTTAGAAATTCATCGTAGCTGCATTTCATCCGCGTACACTCTTAAGCGCCATTTTTATCTGTGGAAATACAAAAAAAAAAAAAAACCATCACACCGAGCTAATGCGTGGGATTGAGAAACAACTGGGGGATACCGTGTTTTTGGCAAAAAAACTACTGCACGGCGTGTTTTGCTTAATGGACTGCAACATTACAGTGACGCGATTTCCAACTGCCCCGACTGTATAAACCCGGGATATTTCTCCGTACAGCGTCTGGTAAACGGCGAAGAAGTACTTTTTTTTGGTTACGGTTTGACCTTTTGGAGCGCACTCGCCGTGGACAATGCCCCTCGGTAGACGAATTTTTCGGACCATTTTCACATTGCAGCTTGTTGACGGACGTCAACTCCTTCACGCGGATCACTTTCAGCGGTCGTTCCGCGCATTTTGAATCGTTCAAACCGTTCAATAACGCGAGCACGGGACATGGGTTCCATGTTCGTCAGCTAACAATAACATTTGTTCGGGTCCCGTGGCCGTTTCCCCGTGTTCATGGCAAAATTTAATGCAAAACCGTTGTCCTATATATTTCCGGTCGCGACGGAAATCGTCCTAAAGGACGTAAAAAAAACACACTTTACGTAATCGCACCTAGCTGCCGACCTAGTCGATTTGACAATCTAATCCCCGTGTCTAATACATTTGACCAGTATATATAGGTAAATAAATATACCGCGTGCACGTTGATACTTAAACGATTAATCTTATCGGTCTCGTTTTTTTTATTTTTATTAGGCTTTTTAGCCGAATATTGTTTACGGTCCGTTTTGCAGCCGCGATCGTACGCAAACCCGGCGGTCCGGAGTGTAAACCCAAGACCCGAAATCGAAACGGACGATGATTTTTTTTTTTTCTACGATCCGGTTAAACTATCGTTGACCGTTGACCGAATCCCGGTTCAATTATTTTCGGGTCGTCGCCATTGTACGGGTTAACCGTTCGAAAATCATCAAACCCGGTATTGCCGTAAATTGTCGGCAGTTTTTGATTAAGAAAATCGTAAATCGACTTTCTTAATGCACCGGCTGTCCGTGCACGTTTGAAAATCGGTACAAGATTTCTGGTAGGAAAGTTGTTCGCGAGCGAAAAAAATAATACCTAGATCGTAGTAAATCTGCTACGATACGCTAAAGATTTCAAAATTATTTCAAAAATATATCGTTCCCGTGGAAATTACTCTACGAATCGAATAATATTGTAAGTTTTCAATGTTATCGTTCTGCATAAAAAAAAAAAAAAAAAAATTGAATTTAATCCCGTACGATAAAATTACTTTATTACCGGAATCACTTGCCGACAAAAATAAAGAGGTTTTGGATAATTTTTAATAGGCGAATTATTGAAAAATGAACTCGAAAATTCTACACGTAATAATCCGATTTGTAGAAATTGCGGTTTGAGATTTTGCAGTTGTATTTGGTTTTATCATTTATTTATATAAAATTGCTTATATTGCAAAAAAAAAAAAAATTAAAACTATTTCGTTTGCCCGAGATGGAAACGGGCGCACCGAAGATCGACGTAGATAAATCTTTCTATTGTTCGCTTGTTATATTACGAGCTTTTCTCCAAAAAAAAAAAAATAAAGCGTTTGAATTTCAAATTCCCGCGAAACACGTTGAAATCACGAACAATTGAAGGCGTTTGAAAATGTGTGTTTCGGTACCTTTCAGAATATTTCGGGATTTCCTAACAGAAAAAAAAAAAAAAAAAAAAAAAAATCACTACTTCAATTTAAGTCCATCCGACCGAAATATTTCGCGTTACTATTCAAGTGAAGCACACACAATTGTCCACGCGCGTTCGGATAAACTATGACTTTAGTGGCTGTCATTTTCGTCTAAAACGAAAAAAAATAATAAAATGTCGGACGAACCGGCGGTTTTAAACAAGAGCCAGCGGAATTGTTTTCGATTTGGTATTAAAATAGATTAAATATAATTTAAAAAAAAAAATAAAAAATACAATCATTTTTTTGAATTATTTTTTTTCGCTGACGGTGTACCAGACATTAGGTTTTACTTGTCGTAGACCTAAACTCAACAATTAACACACCGTATTTAATAGGAAAGTCCGAAAACGTATTTGTTAGATTAGGTAACATTGTTAACCTAACATAAAAAAAAAAAAAAAAAAAAAAAAACCAATTGTTAAAATAAAACCAACGTCCTTGTACGTAGGTATTATTCGCTGGATCGAGTGCTCCGAATAATTTCAATAGCTTTTATATTTTTAGAAGCGAATTTTATTGTGCTTTAGAGCGAGGTCATTTTTCGATTACCCAGGTTGCAGGGAGACCGTATGGAAAAAAAAAAAAAAAAAAAAAAACCCTACCGACGTATGTCGGAGAAACGTTCACATTTACGACAATTCCGATTTTTTTTTATTGTTGTTGTTAAACTAAATCGTTCCTAGTGGATTTCTTTTTTTTTTTTTTCAATCTTAACAATAACTTTATACTTTGTTCTATAACGATTATTTATTTGAATACCTTTAGTTGAAAAAAAAGCGTATGTATATCGGCGTTTAACCAATGTATTTCACGGCGAACCGGGAAAATCAGTTGACATCGGAGCATTTCAGATTTGTATACTGCAGTTTTCGTCGATTGCATTCGTCATTTTATACTTGAAAACATTTATTATTACGAGTTTAGCCGCGTAGGTTGAAAATCGGTACATTTAATAATTTCCCGACATGGATATATAACGATTTTTTTATATTTACATTTATTTTTTTTTTTTTTTTTGCTTCGGAGTGTACGAATAAAGCAACGGCCGTCGACCGCTGAATTCAATATCAGTTGTTTAACTAAAATGTGTTTGTTTTTTATTTTATTTTCTCAGTTACGTTTACGTTTGTTTATTATCATACTGCGCACACAGTATTACCGGAAAATAATGGAAGTCAAACATATATTAAAATACAAATATTAAGATTTTTAGTTCTATAACAGCTGCTATTATGTATTATGTATTACGGCGAAAACAAAAAACAAAAAATCCATCATTGTTTTTTTTATTTTATAACAATATTTAAAATGCCCACAAAAAGTATAGTTCAAAGTTTGTCGTATGCACTTTAGACTCGCACTAGGCGGGTATTTAAAAAAAAAAAAAAAAAAAAAAAACGATTATGTATTTATAGTATTTTTATGACGAGTTTGACGTGTGTTACGAGCGATAAATAATTGTCTCCGACGTAAGAAATTAAAATAAAAAAAAAACCAACAAAATAAATGCAATAAAAACCACATAACAAAGTGAACGTTTTTTTGTACGAATTCGTGAAAAATTGAATAAACGTATTAATTTTACGTATTATTGTCGACAATAATTGCAGTACGTTTTAGATCCCGGTTAATGATATCGTTCTTTATGAAAAATACGACCATTGGGTTATCCTTTTGGGGGGAAAAGAACAAAAACGGGTAAAACGTCAAAAAAAAAAAAATCGAAATCACCGAAAACGTGCACAGTACAGTTTTACATTAAGAGTTTCCGGTTTTCGTGACGACGTTTTAAGCTGGTCCGGTACTAATCCGCGATCGTATTATAAAATATCCTATACCCGTACGAACGCTAAACGATATCGTTGCGCAATCTACCACCGGGTCGTGTGTGGATTACGTCAACCGAATGGATACGTGCCCACCGGCGGATTTTCCGAGAGAACCGTATTGAAAATAAATGGAAATTATATACAAAAAAAAAAAAAAAATAATAATAATTACACGAATAATCCCGCGGCAGTGGGGATTTTTACGAATTCGCGTCGGGCCGGTCTGTGCGTGTGGTCCTGCGCGTGACGTTGACGCGACACGTCGCCGCAAGTATATTCTTGTAACGCGAGACCGAGGACGGTAGCCACGACGTCTCTGGGACGGTACTGGACGTTTTTCATATATCGCGCGACCGGGTGTAATAACGGCGGAGCACGGCCGGCTGTAGCCAGCAAACGGCCGACAAATAAACGCATTTGTTTCGTTCGCGAATATTCGAATTGTTATTTTCGGCCGTAACAATAGAACTCCGGGTAATAATTTCCCCGGGAAAAAAAAAAAAAAAAAAAAAACGCCGTTATCGAGTTTCTCGTAACATTCAATTATATTTCCATCTTAATAAAACACGAGACGATCCAGATAACAACAGCGTCAAAATAGTATCACACAACGAGATGACGCGAGGAGTGATTCCTTTATCCCCTCTCCCCCCTCTGCCCAACAAAAAAGGCAACAGTTTTAATAATTGTTTGTTATTATACTCTTTTTGTATAATTAAAAAAAAATATATATATTTTATAAGAATAAATAAATCACTTAATATTGATATATATATATTTCTTCTGACCGTGTGTATGTCACTTAACTCCTCTTAAACGGTTGGACTGATTTTGATGACATAATTTGGGTGTGATTCATTGAGTTCCCGGATGGTTTAGATACACAATTGGACCTAATAAGGGGGCCTGACACATGGTTGTTGGTATTTTTAGTACAGCGATCAAATAACTCTTGTTGTTGTCATGGGTTACTTCTGTGATACGGATGAAATTAAAAACGGTTAAATTTGTTGATTACATTTGGTGAAACCGAATAGTATTAATAACTATACAGAAAAAATAAATGACGAGTTTGGTTACGCTAAATCCGGGTAGTCCTCCTCCGCAAGAGGAGTACAAACAAAAGTAGTGGCCATAAACTGCATTTAGTTTAAGAATCTCGGAATAAAATGAACGATTTCAGTCTGGTCGATGCATACGTATACCGGACAATCTACCAACGGAGGAAACAGGGGGACCACTGTCGAAGGTTATCCCGGAGTAAAAACAAACGGATGCCCTCGGCAGGACAATACATGTAGTCCGTCTAAATAACATTGAACATTTTTACTTGAGAACGTTGCTCCACGTGATCAATGATCCGACGTCCCCTTACGAGCAATTGAAGTATACAATCTATAAAAAACTGCCCGCTTGTGTGTACGATCCTTAATGGCTGTGGGGCTAGGAAAACGAAACAAAAGTAGTGAACGAGCTGCGTTTAGTTTTAGACTCTCGATATGAAGTGAAGCAATTTCAATCCAGTCGATCCATATGCAGGCCGGACAAATCTACTGAAATATTCCAACGAAGAAAACCGAATGGTTTCTCGTTGATGGTTATCCCGGTGTAAAAACAAACGGATGTTCTTGGCAAGATATGAGTAGTTCGTCCGAATAGCTGTGAATATTTTCGCTACACGTGATCAATGGTCCGAATTCCCTTGCAAGGTTGAAATGCAATTCCCTTGCAATTGAATAATTTTTTTTTTTAAATAACTGCCTGCTCGAGTGTACGATCCTTGATGACAGTGGAGCCAGGGAACGGTCGCCGTCCATAGAATATTATTGATACCATTTAATCTATCATTCCAGATTAGACGGCTCCGATTTCCCGTAAAATTATGCTGTCCGACAGTCATAAACGAGGCACACGGCCATACATTAAATGTTGCGTGTTTAGACTTGACCGTCTTTTCCCATATTAAATTGTACGTGGCTCTGTCACGTGTCGCATGCAAAGACAATCTATTTGTGCTGGTTCCGAATATATTTAACGCGTATGACCAATTGAAACTGTTAATTCTAAATTAAATACAATTTTAAAGTAATGTGTAATTTAAAAAAAAAAAAAAAAAAACATTTAATTACATAAACGTTGATGAAGCAATACTCGTGGTTTCTCCATCACGACAATGCCCCGGCACACACTTCCCTGTTAATTTCGAGATTTATGCGTGAAAAATCACATGACCCTGGTTCCTCATCCACCATATTCTCCCGACTTGGCACCGGCAGACTTTCTTTTATTTCCAAAACTAAAATCTCTACGACAGACGAAATAAGAGAAAATTCGCTAACGGAGCTACGAGCAATTCCAGAAACTGCTTTCAACAATGGAAACGTCGTCGGCACAAGTGTGTAAACCAAGAGGGAGAATACTCCGAGGGTGATAAGTCCCAATAGCTTGTAGTTAAGCACTTTAAATGAAATATTAAAAAATTCGGGAACTTTTCGAACAGGCCTCGTATACACGGTTATTAGAGTACACGTGCACACGTACTAGAAATATATCATCGTGGTCCGTGTTTTATGTACACGGATATTTTTTACCGATACACGTGTAACACGTGGGCTGAAAAGTCCCGGGCCTAACATAGGAAACACGGTTGAAAATTCACCGTCACTTCATCGACGTTATCTCCATCAAGAGCAACACGATCATTCCGACGCCGCTCTAACATTCCAATACCATTCGTGTAGAATGATTTATCTTCTGCTGGAAAATAGGCATCAGTTCCACTGATTACCTGATAAAAGCGTTTTTATTGTGAGATCTGCGAAGTAGCCAGTGGTCGCTGGGAGCCAAATCCGGATGCGGAAGCAATTCGATCTTTGATTCGTGTAGTTTTGCCGTTGTTTTTTTTTTTTTTTCACTTGCGATTTGATGAAACAACATATTTATCAATGAAATAATCAAAGAGGACCGGACAGGGCAACGGTTCCGTACTCGTTGACCGGCGTGGCGGGCACCCGGAGGAAAGGGCCGAAAGGAAAAGAAAAACGAAAAACAAATCAGTCCGGAAGCTTTGAACAGAGACATTGGAACGCAATGGCCGGGACCAGGACCGTTCGAGTGCAAACCTTTGTCCGGCAACGGGCGCTGAACTCTGTCGGCGTACCGGCCGATATGATAAAATATTTTTTCGGTAACCCCAGCTTGGATTTTTTTTGTATATTTTTTGTGTGTATGTGTGTGCAATGATTCCCGGCCGATTACGTAGAAATCTATTTATTTGTTTTTATCGTAAAGCTCGCCGGGGGATGGATATATATATATATATAAATTTATTAAAATCGCCGTTAAATCGATAAAGCGTGTATGGGGTTTTTTTTTCGCGTTAGCGTGCGCACACGTGTTCTCCGAATAAATATTCTAATATAGCGTTTATTGCGTCGAATAAATCACGCGGGGGGGGGGGAAAGTAAAAAAATAAATAAAAGGGAAAAGTTATATTATTATTATTATTATTATTATTATTATTATTGTCACTGCATATCGTGTTTTGCTATTACCGGGCGGGCCCGCCGGGGTACGGTTTGTTTATTCGCGTATTATTATTTCTGGAACACTAGTGTAAATTGCGTTTACAAAACCGAACAATAAGTACGAACCGTCTGGTTGTGGGGAACGCGCAAAACACCCATCCCGGGCTGTAATGCAATTAAAAAATAATACGTGTAACGTAATAATATGTTCCGCACAAACTGATTACGGCGGTGGTGCGTCCCGGGACCGGCGGACGTTGTTTAATTCTGCGTACGGGTGCGAATATTATTAAATCCCGAATAAAAATGCGCTAAAAAGAAAAAAATGTATACGGTGCAACCCGTGCACGATCGAATGGCGGCACGCCGTATTTTCGGTGTCCGTATAATACCGTAAACGCCGGATTTCGTCCGTTCGTCTCGTGCCGACCGGGGCCAGCGGACTTTTAACGCGTACAGTGGTTTTAAAAAAAATTACGTGGATAACTACTGGCAAAAACGAAAAAAATGAAAAGAAATTCCTACTTTCGTATACTGAACAAAAAAAAAAAAGAAAGAAATTCCGATTTTCGTTGCAATCGATCGTGACGTATCGGCGCGAGAATTTTCTTTTGGAATAAATGCACGATAAAATATCAACGTTTTTATTTAAAAAAATGCCATAAATGTGTAGAACACGAACAGTACAATGCCAGGAGTGTTTTACAAGTAGTTTGCTGCGAGTACTGATTTCAAAAAACGATAAAAAAAAATATCGGGTAATAGAACAGCAACCGGGTAAGGTTTTTTTTTTCTTTTATTTATTCTTTTAATATTACAATTTCGATAAAAAAAGAGTTTGCCGGTTTAATTTAATATTTTCATAGATCATATTGTAAGTGCGTACCGATTAAATTGAAAAAGCTTGCCTTCTATCGCGCCGATACCATTGACTATTGATACGGTTTGAAAATCTACACCGATTACGTTTTCGATTCTTATAGTTCTTATTTGAAATACAACAATTATTGTTTAGCAAACGTTATCAGCTAAACTATAAGTTGGTTTTTGGGTATGAAATCCATTTGCAATCGCGATAAAATATTATGTATCGCGTTCAGTGGCCTCGGAGGATTTCAATTCGGGTGTATAATTTTAACAATATTGCCGTTTATACCGGTGCACTGGGATATTTTAACCTCCCTCTCAACCAAATTTCGCCTCCTCGGATAATTCAATTAAAGGGGGTAACTAAATACTAGGTTTTCTAACATGCCCAGTGAGGTAAAAATGTCCAAGAAAACAATGCACCGCCGATTGGAATAAATATTTCCTATGCTATTCTTACGTGTCCGGTAAAACACTCATACAAGGCCTGTTCGGAAAGTTCCCGAATTTTTCAATTTTTTATTTATAGTGGTTACCTACGAGCTATTGAGACTTTTCACCCTCGAAATATTCTCCCTCTTGGTTTATACACTTGTGCCAACGACGTTTCCATTGTTGAAAGCAAATCCGGAAAGCGGTATCTAGAATTGCTTTTTATTTCATCTGTCGTAGAAAATCATTGTCGTTTTAACGGAGATTATAGTTTTGGAATGAAAAGAAAATCTGCTGGTGCCAAGTCGGGAGAATATGGTGGATGAGGAAGCACGGTCATGTGATTTTTCACGCAAAAATCTCGAATTCACAGGCAAGTGTGTGCCGGAGCATTGTCGTGATGGAGAAACCTTGAGTTTTTCTTCCACAATTCAGGCATTTTCCTTCGCACTTTTTCTCGAAGACGTTTTAATACTTCTAGATCGTACAATCGGTTAATCAGTTTACAGGTAGAAATTCGTGATGAATAACTCCCAGGCTTTCAAAAAAAAAAAAAAAACGTTAGCAGAACTTTGACGTTTGATCTGACCTGACGAACTTTTTTTGGTCTCGGAGAAAATTTACCATCCCACTGTGATGATTGAACATTTTTCTCAATATCATAGCCGTAGACCCACGTCTCATCACCTGTTAAAATTTGCTCCATGAACATACTCGTATCATCATTTTCACGATCTAACAATTCTTGACAGATAGTTACGCGGTTGTCTTTCTGATGTTGCGACATCAACCGAGGGACAAATTTTGCTGCAACGCGGTGCATTCCAAGTTTATCTACCAGGATTTCATGACATGAACCAACCAATATGTTATAATCTTCTGCAATTTCTCGAACAGTTAAACGTCTATTAGACCGCACAGTTTCATTGATTTTTGTCACATGAGCATCGTCTGTCGATTTCGACGGACGTCCTGAACGTGTGTCGTCATTAACTGATTTCCTACCGTCTTTAAAACGTTTATACCGGTCGTAACACTGAGTACGTCCTAAACACTGATTACAATAAGCATTTTGCAACATTTTACGAGTCTCAGTAAAATATTTAATACGTTTAACGCAAAATTTAATATCAATTCCTGAATTTTATTCATCTTATAAATCGCACAATACACACTACTCTTATACTTTGAACACGCACAGTTAATGGTTAGATTGCAATGAACGTTTGAGATTTATTTTAAAAGATAGCTGCTTATCTCTATTTTATTTTCATCTAATAACATTTGTGATATTATTACTTTTAGAAATTATAGTCCGGGAACTTTTTGAACAGACCTCGTGTATTTTTTTTATCTATGTACTCGGTAAAAACCAAAAATGTTCTTCTGTACACGATTTAATTATTTTTAGGTCTGTTGGAACATCACATAATATAAATTATATTGTGTTTATATTAATAACCATCATAAATATTATCTAATGGAGGTACCTTTTTTTTTTTTTTGGTTTTTATGTACGGTATAATCAATAATTATAAATATGTTTTTGTATAACAGAAAAAGTTATATTGTGTGTGTGTGTGTGTGTGGGGCGAGGGGAAGAGGAAAGCGTAGCCTTCCACGGTCTGAAAATGGATAAAAAAAAAATGATAGGTACGTTTTATTTTCAAAAGTGAACAGAGTCCCGGCTACTGTTTTTTTTTTTTTTCCATTTCGAACACCGGTATTATTTGAACACGCTCAAAATACGATAAATGCATCACAACCGCTATCCGTTCGATATACTATATTCTCAATCGACAAATTAAATTTTTTAAACGAAATTTACCCAATGAAATTCTGTAACAACACTTTTATAATACGATCTTGCTATTTGGGATTATTTATTTCTTCCTGTGGAACTATCCATACGCAACTTACCCGGTAGTACAGCGTCGATTCCAGTGGTCGATACATTATGGGAACTTGATGCCAATAAAATTAAACTTCCAATAGTTTTAATTTTTTTTTTTTTTTTGTTTTAATTGCCTAAGAGGCATTTTTATTTAAACGATAAAATAATCTTTATAAATATAAATAAATGGAGTATTACATATACAATACACTATGCATATATATATACAAAACTTGTGTGGGGATTTACTTCCATTGAAGCAACCCCATACTTAATCTAATAATTAGACCAAGTCAAATGGCTTCAGACGTTTGAGTCGTCTGATGTCTTGCGTGTTGTCGAGGAGTTGTACGGCAGCTGTATTTGTATGTAGCTCTAGTCTTCTTACATGTTTGCGAGCAAACCGGGTGATTTCATCCTGCACGGAAGAAATTTTCAAATCGCGGTGAATGATGTCGTTCTTATCATACCTATATGCTGCGACAATGGTACGAAGAGCGATGCTCTGGCAACGTTGTATTATTTCGATATTGGACTTACTGGCACAACCCCACAGTTGAATACCATAAATCCAAATCGGTTTAACAATCGATACGTACAAAAGACGTTTGCTGGTTAAGTCTAGCTCGGAGTGTCGTCCAACTAGCCAGTATAGTTTGTGCATTTTTTGTTTGATTTGCAACTTTTTCTGGCGTACATGATGTTTCCAGTTAAGTCGTGAGTCAAGGTGCATTCCTAGATATTCCGCTGAATCCTTTTGCGGAATTATCTCTTGATTTAGTGTGACCGGGATGTATGCAGTTTTACGTAAGGTGTAGTTAACGTGCACTGACTTATCTCCATTAATTTTTATTTTCCATCGTTTCGTCCAGTTGTAAACGGTGTTGATTGTCGTTTGTAGGAATAGTTTTAATAGATAAATAAAACAGTTACAACGCTGGTTATTACGATAGGCCCGTATACGCGTAACGATTATTTTGTTGTATTGAAATCATTGTGTTTGTCTAATTGTAGCAGGAACAAAAAAAAACAAACATATTTTTTGACGAATGAAAAGTTAAACAAAAAAAACCTCGAATATATATTCCGAATAACTTTGCAATCGTTGCGCGTCCACGAACACGTACTCTTGCAAAATATAAGTGTTATCTACTACACTGTGAAACGGGCTGATAATTGTTTCCGTGACACATTTTTTACCCATGACCAAGAATATGGAGACGAATGTCGCCGTTTATATTGTAAATAAGACCGTTTCGATTTTCATGTCGAATAATTGGCCTAAAATTAAAAGAGCGCCAACAACCAGTATATCCGGTTAGGTTCACGTGATTTTGCGATCGGGACTTACCCACAAGAATATTGTCAATCAATAATCCTTCCCACCAACGTATTTCATCAATACATTTCCTGTTGCGCATTTCACACCGAACACAGTTATTTGTGGTAAATTAATGTTTACAATGCAAACCGCGGCCTCTCGGACCGATGGTTAGTTTTTATAAACGATTATTACTTTAAGTGGGGTCACACATAAACTGATCGAATTACAATGTATGAAAAAATGGTCCTCGGTGTAAACGCGCCGCAAAATATAACAGTTGATTCCAGTGTATGGTCACAAATACAAAATCATAATGCAACCGCCGAACAAAGTGTAGCGGAATGGAAATCGACCAATGCGAAATTACACATTCAAATGTCTCATATTACCGTTGGAAGTGCTTTACAGAAATTATTAGTCTTCCCGTATAACCTATCATAGTAACAATATAAGTCACGAGAACTTCTACAAAAATATACGAGCCACCTCCAATGACAGTATGCGGTGTAAATGATTTAAAAAAAAAAAAATTAACAAATACCCTAAAACTCGAAGAAGCTGAGGGACACTAGCAACAACTAGAAACCTTGGCGTATGGTGTAATTAAGATACTTACGGGAGACAAACACCAATATCGACGAACTATAAATGTATTGCAAGAGGAAAAAGTCGAGTACCACAGATACCAACTTAAAACAGAAATAAGTCTCGGGTAGTAATTCATGGATTACACCCGGAAACCGACCTTTGCGAATTATTCTAATAAGGACATTTTGTACATAATATTACGAACATTTAAATTTAAAAAAAAATTGTTGTACCTAACAACAAGGATAGTGATTTTATTACTGTGTAGCTTTCGCTTTTTATCGTTGATTTGGAGCCACAAACAAACAACAAAGACGTCTATAATCTTCCTAAAATGTGTGCTATCACAAAACAAATGTAGAACCTCTAAGAAAAATAAAAATAAGTGCCACAATGCAACAATTGCCAAACTTTTGTTCACATACTTGGCTAAACTGCCCAAAGTCTAAGGCAAAATGCGCGTACAACGGAGAAGATCACACTTCAAATTGGAAAAGATGCTTCGCTTATAAAAAAAAAAAAATAAAAATAAAAAAAATAGTAGGAAAAGGTCATCCAAAAAAAAATGATAGCAGTATAAAAACATGCGGAACCAGTCAATCAAGATGTTTCTCTTGCACGGATGACTGGTTCTTCGAATGACAAACACAAGTGTCCACAAACTTAAACACAAACTCGATAAAAAAAAAAATTTTTAAATAATGTACAATCGCTATCCGACGTGATGACTGCGTTAACAAAACTAAACGAGAAATTGCTGCCTACAAGTGCAGACGGAATCCAAAAGTTTGCTCGCAAACACGATACGAGACTAAATCACTATGCAAATCCAAAGACCATCCAATTGCTAGACAACTCCAAGGACATTAGACGTCTTAAGTGTCGGAAACCATAAGACTTAGTTAAACAACTTAAATTAAAGACAGGATCCAAATGATTGGAAATGTGACTTCATCAACGTGTAAAGTATATATTTACATCTAATATGTAAAATATATATTGTTTAAATAATAATGTCCAGGGTCATTTAAAAAAAAAAAAAAAAAAAAAAAAAAAAAAAAAAAAAAAAAAAAAAAAAAAAAAATATACATTTCCACTCGTTGAATTTAACGGTAAACAGTTCTATTTCACAAATTAATTTAGAAAATAAAATAAAAAATTTATATTCGTAAATCGTGTACATCGTTTCACGTTGATAATTTGTCACGGAAATTGAAAATATTTTTAACGACGATAAATAGATTTTCTGTATAATTGATGATTTTTTTTTTTTTTTTTTTCATCTAAAGCTCCTAAAATTCCGATTGTTTCAAAACGTACAACTATATGGAGAAATAAAAATATTTATATATCACCTCGGTTATAACTGAGATTTTTTTTTTTGTTTCCGGTTTTACTATTTGTTCGTTCGGAATTATCTTTCGGAGCGCCGGTAAATAATACGGTTTATATACGATACATGTACCGACATTGCCTAGGTACCGATTTCATAAAAAAACCGCGGTCGCTAAAAGCTATTAACCGCATTTCCCCTGTCGAAGTGAACGCGAAAACAAACGCGCGCGGGGCCCGTCCGGCTGCGCGCAACCGTGCAGACTGCGCCGCCCCTGACCGGGTCTGGTTTCCGGATGAAACGCGATTTTGGACGCGAAAAGAAATGAAAAGGAAAGAGAGGAAAAAAAAAAAAAAAAAACCGAGGCAAAAAACCGCTTCGAAACCTAGTCTCGGGCATTATAATAATATTATACCGCGGGAAACCCTAATGCGAGTTTTATGTACCCGGCGAAATGTCCGCGGTTATATATTTTTACAACGATAACTTTAACACCACCGCGGCCGCAGTAAAGCACAAATGGTATTGTATAATATAATAATGTAGGACTCTGCTCACGTATTTTATTCGAAACGTTCAGAGATCTCTCTTGTATATACGTATGTGCGTATAAACGTTTCGGCAAGCCATCGCGAGTTAAGTATTTACAACCACGGTCGTGCGATTTATAACCGAAAAGGCCGCGGCGAGCGCTCGGCTACTAAATCGGCGTTATCAACATTCCGCCGAAGCGATCCCGGTGACGTTTAGCGGTGCGCGAACATGATCGGCCTTTTCGTTAAATACATCGGTGTTTTCGCCATCGATATATTGTTTTGGAGAAAACATCGAGGTTTCGTTTCGATGTATTTGTATTATTATTATTATTATTATTATTTTTTTTTAAATTAATTTTAAACCGTTTTTATAAATTTATATAACCTTACCCGGTTCGAGCCGGTAATTGGCGGGCGATTTGCTTGCGCGAGGCTCCCTAGTCGTCCCTAGTTGAACGTTTATTTTCTCAAGCGGAATTGCTATTGAACAACCAAAGAAATCGGCGAACGTACAAGCATTTAAAACACACTTCTGCTTTTTTAAAATCCTCAGATGATACACTAAATAAATGTATTATGTATTATTCAGTATATGACTTATTTTTACGAATTACTCGCACTTTAAATAAAATACATTTAAATATACCCATACTTAAAATAAAATTGTTTTTTTATTATGGTAATTTAGTATTCATCTAATTTTGTTTTGTTTTTTTTTTTCAAAAATAATAAGGTTTGAAAACTCGAGGCTTATAAAAATAAGCGATTGTCTGTCATTATCAGATGATTTTTTTTGTTTTTTTTTGCTTGTTTATGCTATGGAAATACTTTATGTTAAAACATCGAAAATCCGATGTATCGACACTATCAATATTTAAAATTTCAAAAATGTTTGCCCATCTCTAGTTAGTAGGCCGCGTGCGTCGCTCACAGTATTTCTAAATAAAAACTTTCTAAATCGGAATTTTCCCAGGTAAATTGCGGATTTTCGATAATTTCGTATGATCTAAACGAGTTACACACGGTGAACATTGTACCAAATTTTCAATTGCCGAACAAATGAAATCCGCGCAAAACCTAGTGAAACCTGAATAAACCTCAATAATTTCGAATGGTTATAAATAACTGAATAAAGGCCGGAATGATTAATAATTTGTATGGCGTTTAGAAAGAGACATTAAAAAGTATCCGTTGAAAATTCCCTGCGATTATTGTTGATTAACTGAATAACAACATCGAAATTAAGAGAAAACCGTAACATTTGTGCAAATCCCACCGTTTCACCCCCCCCCCGATTATTAAGAGAACTGCGAGGGGAAAAAAATTACCTCCTTAGAGCACGGGAACAAGAATAAAAATGCTATCTTGTCGTTTTTTAATAAGAGTAATATTTCCGACAATAACGTTGAGCCCTTTAAAACCGTGCCGGAGGATTACCACAAGTAGCGGAAATGGGAGTCATATTACCGTAAGCAGACTGTTGAACGTAAAAAAAAAAAAATAATAATAATAATAATAATCTACCGACTCACAATGTCGTCGGATCGAACGAAATGTCTGGAAAAAAAAAAAACGTTAAATACCATGATTCGTCGATTCAATTAATAATACATAACATACCTGTAGTTAAAATTGTTGCTCGAGACAACCGTTTAACGTAATCGGATCACGTTCGAGTGGTTCGGCGGCGGCGGCGGCGGCCTCTCAACAGATTTAACGATAAATTCAATTAGGATTTCACGATAAAAATCGTCAGTTTTTACAGTGCGCATACGCGTTTTGATACGAGGTTCTAAAATCGTTTGTTACACATAGTACGGACGAACGAATAATAATCAATACTAGGCCGCGGGTGCTCGTTTCCGACGGTGCCCGCTCGTCCGGACGGCGAACAACTGTTGACTAAAAACCGTTTCGTCCGGACCGAATAACCGTGAAGAAACGAAACTGCCGAATAAACGACCAACGGCCGTTTTGGCGGATATCCACTACGCGACGAACAAAGGTCTTTGAGAAATTTCATCGTAACAATTTTCGGCGAGGATTTCTCATTCGTGGGTAGGGGGGGGAGGCGGGTCCAGAGGGTCCGGACAACGTAAAAAATGTCTTGAATTTTTTATAAACTATTGTTTATTTTTACACCAACTCAAATATTTTCAGTCATGAATTAGTTTATTACCGTTTAATTTGACTATTTATTGTTTTGTATCGTACCAAACGTCAAAACATAGATCAGGTGTCGACTAACATTTGCAATATAAATGCGTTTTTTGGACCCCCCTCCCCCCGAAAATAATTTCTGGATACGGACTTGGGTTTCACTTTGATGTGCGCTTTTTTTCTTTTGTCTGTAAACAACTGTTATTCCAGTAATCGTTAAACGTAAAACATTTAAAAAAGAAGTCGAAGATATGCCAGTTGACGAAGATGATCCAAGCTATTATGAAACGTAGTATTTATATACGAACATTTAAACTATTTGCTTATCTAGAACGTAAAAGAAAAGATCACGGAGCAAGAGAACTTGCAAGAAAGAAAACGGAAAAGGGAACAAGAAATCGAAGAAGAACAATAAGCAACAATGTCAAAGGAATGGCAAAAGAACTTTGACGAGAGTTTTGTTTTATTTATAATTAAGTCAATTTCAAAAATAAAAATATTTTAACACGATAATTGTGAACTTGGTATTGGTAAGGGTTGTCCTAACGTGAATATGATATTTATTATCCTTCACTACTCCTCCGGTCTACATTTTAAATCGTTATCACTCATAAACCAATCATCGACCCCAGATGTTTCTGGTGGCAAGTTTTGTCTAGACAGTGTATTGAGCGAGGCCTTAGGCCCGTGGTTTAATAATTTTGACGAGCACGAAAAATCCGCGGAGATCGTATTTCACTAACACACGCCGGAGGTTTCTCAAGTTGATAAAGGACAACGGGAAATGTTTGCGTTCTCGGCGAGGGATTCCGCGGGACAACGACCCGGACACTCCGGGAAAATATTAATACTCTAAGAGTGCCGCCACTCATTACGTTCCCGCAGGACATTTACGTGCCACTGTTCGTCCGAGGTATTGATTTTCACGACGTTCTGCCGGGGTAACATACCGTGAGCTTAAACGGCCGAAAAAAAAAAAAAAAAATAATAATAATAATAAAAGAAAAAAAACGATTTAAATATTCCGTCGATACTTATTCCACACCGAATCGAAATAATATCGCATTACTTATATATTTCTTTCAAAATATTGATTACACCAATACCTACGCGGAAAACCGCATAAATCCGGGCGGTCGGACGAACGAACTAAAAATTCTGCAAATCGGAAAGGGATTTAGTAAGCGCACTTAACTATACAGCGGTATTTATTAAAGTGGGCGACAGCGCACGCCTGTGGGACGGCGGTTTGCGACCCGAAGAATTTTTTGGGGGGGGGGGCATGACCACGGCGGAAGCGAAAAAGAAAAAAAAAAAACGGCATTACACTGCGGATTATATTCGATACGGATTTATCGAAAATCCAACAGATCTATCAGCACCAATCTGCCTTACTCGTCGAAAAACATTTTCAAATGAATCGTCGAAGCCTTCTGGACTACACGACGATTTAAACAAAATGCACTCGGTTAAGACGTGAAAAGGGCGTACGTAGCTCAGCCAACAAGATCAAAGCTTTTTTTATTATCGAACAAATATATCTGTCGGTAATGTAGTAGTTCAAGGACATTGATACATCACACACATTTGATTAAGTTTATCAATTTAGATATTTCGGTGCCTCTATCTGTGGTTAATAAAGACGTAAACCCCATTAACAATGCACAATCTGCTTTGATTAAATTTGTTTAACCAAAGCTATTCTAGTAAGAGCTAAAGTGTACTTTTCCGCGGTAATTATTAGACCAATCCTAACTAGACCAACTAACCGGATGAACAGTACAGTGTGGTGACGAATCGAAACGCTGGCCGTGAAGGAAAACGAGGAGATCTGCGATGTGATGAGGATTAACAGACATAATAAATTTCGTTTGGCCATAGAGAATCCGTCGGTTTACATATGCGACGAGGAAATTGGAATCAACAAACTTAAAAGCGGCAGTGAAGTGGCGAACGACCGGGAATAGGCCTAGAGGATGTCAAAATGAGCAACAAGAACCGGGGAAATTAGGTGTAGGGAATTTACAAGAGAGAGTAGTGCAAGAAGACGGTATCCGGGTGGCAGCGCAGATTCACGAGGAGATTGAAAAAGAATAAGTTTCTATTACAACTAAGATGTGTTCGGCTAGGAAAGCATAATGTCATAATAATTACAAATTGTATAATTGTAATAGTTTTAGATAGAAACCACTAGACTTATATTGTGATCTTAATCGTTTACTGCGTTATGTGTTATTTTGTCGGGATGTTGCGTATTTTCCGATATTACATAAAAATCTGTTCGCCGACAGAAAAACCACATAAAAAAAAAAAAAAAATTACTGTTCGCTGGTTTTATATTTCGACGCGTAGATTAAATACGATTAATAAAAAAAAAAAATAAATAAATAAACGAATAACTAAACAACGGAAACGTTCAATGAATTCACCGGGTTTCTTGCGAATAAAATAATAATATTTTCCGCATACCGTGTTAAATTAATTGAATTTGTTTTTCGAATTCACCGAGGGTGGTGCATTTCCTGGCCGTCTTCGTCAACGACAGTCGTACGCTAAAATAATAACGTTACGAACGAACGAACAAAACAAATAAAAAAAAAAATAAATAAATAATATAACGGTTAAATTGGTTTTATTATTCGCGACCAATTTCCAATTTGTCATCCGATATTAATTTCGAATTTTCGATTATTCTCAGCTTTCGATATTGTATGTAATTATTGTTATTTCAGACGGAAACTGACGACGGGGAAAATTAATTTGCAATTTATACAGGACGGTTCTGGTGTCTTTTCCACTGACAATAATCCGTTGTAATAATATTGCAACAACGACTGGCCCGTTAGAAAATTACTTTACTATTCAAACAATACTAACAATCGCCGCCGGTGCAATAAATACAGGGCGTTTTTTTTTTTTTTTTTTTTTATTCGGTCATTATTGTTAGCCCCACTAATGGGGGTCGAATGGGGTACCTACCTACGAAGATTTCGGTAATAAACAAAAACAAAAAAAAATCCTCGACCCGATCCAGTAACCCAATGTTTCCCAACCTTTTTACCACCGCGGACCACTTGGACAATATTTTATAGGTCGCGGACCACCTCGATTTTACGAAAACTAGGAATACCTTTTTTTCTTTGCTCATTAACAAGAATACACAAAATTTATCGAAAAACGTTAATTTTTATTATTTTACTTTAAATTTGATTACTGCACTTCACTAAAATATAATTATACTTTACTATACTAAACAATTTATTTAGTGTGATTTTTGCGACTGATACCTACACACTTGTAAAAGCGGAAAATACCTATCGGTCTACAGCAGCTGTAAAGCTGCTCACAATATAAGCTCTCAATAAGTCGTAATTTTTTTCGCTATTCAAAAAAAAAAAATAATAATTAATTTGTAATAGAAATCGAAGAAAAAAAATCTACGGGACCGCGGACCACCGGGTTGGTAAACACTGCAGTAACCGGACGGCAGAAAAACCAACAAAAATGAACGGCCTGGATTATTGTACCCTGAGCTCAGTGAAATGTTTCGATTATCGATATCATTACAACCACTCGTATGTGGAATACCTGACGCATGGCCTGCGCATGAGTAAATTATTAAAAACTATATGAGTAAATTGAAACCACATTGACCGGGTGCGTGACTACGGTGCGGAGAGAACGATAAAAAGCCGCGGGAGGTTAAAATGCGACAATCCGGACGAGATTATTACAATGGTTTTGGAACAATTGTCGCACAATTGAGAAACGACCGAGGGGTCGTGGCGTTTGCTAAGCACAGTGTTGGTCGTCAACACGTCAATGTACAGATTAGTTTATCTCATTGAATATTACGACTAAAACGAATAAAAAACCCCTCGATCCCCCGTATAAACCTACTCGGTTGTATAGTTTTTCTGCACAGCGGTTTATTTTTTTTTCCCCCCCATTTTTGGAATGTCTCTTCCGTGTAAAATTTATAATCAAACTCGTCCCGGGCGCGTAGTCTCCGCGAGGTTTTTAAGGCTTTTTTTACGTTACCTAACGCGGAAATGTCCACGTATGATATTCACGTAATATTATTATTATTTTGCGATAATTCCGTCGCGATCCATAACCGATCCGTTCGATCGGTTTCTTGCCGTTCCCTACTCCACCGGTCTTAATTACAAACCACTCTGTAAAACACAAATCGCCCGTTATATCCCATTTCAGCGATATGCACATAAAAACGTTTAAAAATATATATATATATATATATATATATATATATTTAAAACTAAATGTAAAAATATGTAGAAAATGAGTGTTTTATTGGCCGTGGGCGAATATGTAATGATAAAAAAACAAAAAGAGTGACCGGTTGAAAATCAAACGTTATCACGTTATTTTAGGTGAGTATTTGAAACCCGTATTAAAATTGCTCGGTCGTAATAACCGAACCGTTCTGTATGCTCAATGTCTTCTTGGCCGGTAATTGTATCCGTTTTTTTTTTTAAAATTGTTTTGCTTCTCTCGTCGGAAGTATGTCAAATCCAACTGACAAATGACCGGGGACATAATATTATTATTGCAATATCTTCGGTTATCGTTTTGAACCAATCGGGTGTCTGGAACCAAAAACAATAATAATAATAATAATAATAATATTCACAGTTATTATAAATTATTCTCTCCGCGCGGTAATTGTTTCTTATTTTGAAATGCTAAAAACGTCCTGCAATACCTTTTATACAGGTGTCATTACGTTGGGAAAGTTAAAAAAATAGATGGGGGAATTCAATTTCTATCCATTTGCAACGATAAATCGAGATTGCTAATGAAAAACGATTCTAAGCCGATGTTCGCCGACGATTTTTGTAAAAAATGCCTTTTAGTTTTTATATAACAGTTTAAATGAAACAAAAAAAAAAAAAAATATGATTAAAAGCGGTCTTTTTTATTTTTTAATTAGTATTTTACGTCGTTTAGTGGATATATCTTCTCACTTAAGTACTTCTTAATTACTTCCTAATCATTCATTCTGAAATAATAATTAAAAAACATATATTTTTACATAAGAACTTTTATTTTTTTTTTTTTTTTTTTTTTGCTGGTTATTACCTGAAGTAATTGTTGTTGCACACCGCAATGGAAATTCACTGTATTAAACAATTTCAATAAATGCTCTTAAAACCGAGACAATACTGTAAAATCGTCAATATACGCCATGAAAAAGGTATTTTCGATTAAATATGTCAAAAACTTACAACAAATGTATGCAAAATAAAAAAATTACATTAAAATAACCGGGTACACGCAAAACACATTTCCCATTTACGGATCTACGTTTTGGAATGCCGGCAAATTATGTTGCCAGTGCATACAAAATGTCACCCCTAATTATCAGTCTAATATCCGCAAATAGTCTTAATTCCAGATTATAGCGGTAACACAAAGAACCGAGTGTCCAGTAGGACGCGATTGAATTCCGCCAATACCGATTGGTTTTTTTTTTCCACCAAAATATACGTAAATTTATTGAAAGAAAAATTATTTTCTGAACACACTATTGCATAAAATTTCGAGTATTTAGTCGAACATTTTTTTTTATGTTTTTTTTTTTTTTTTTCCGACAACTCCCCCATTATTTACTTATTCATAACTCATCGAAAAATACGATATATTTACAAACGCGTTAAATCCGTATTACGGTCAAATCACACGTAATATGCGAATTTCAATACTTGTTCTTAACGGTTGCACTCGAAAATGGGAAAACAAATTTCGAATTTCAGAAAATTAAAAAAAAAAAATGATTTTTTGGCGAAAACTGAGTTTACCGAATTCATTGCCGCCAGCGTTTCAATCGTGACGGTAAAACGTCGTTTTTTCGAAACAATTTATCCCTGTCGACAGAGTATTATATTTTTTTTTGCTTTAACGATTTGCTCATAATATCGTATGATTTACGTGCGTCCGGGTATTTTACGGGTAACGTTGATCGAATGGCCGCCTAGTCGTAGACATTGTCGCGAAGAAAACGATCGAACCGAAAACATTTTTACGGGACATCCAATCACATTATTACAGGGCGTGGCGGTACCGTCCGGTGAGTTTTGAGGAGCTATAAATAACCAACATTAATACTTAGGCGGAAAACTGTGTGTTTTATACGAATCATCGGAAAGTCCCATTTTCGAAATTATGTTTCGAAAATTATATCTTACAGATGGCGGCCGTCATCAGCAATAGAATTCCTGTAGGCTATCGTCGGAGTTTCGGTATGATTTCCGGCATGTTGCCAACATGTTATGGCCACGATTTCGTCAGTGATTCTCCACTTCGGGTCATCTATGGTTTGAGGGGTGCGACGTTTGAAAACCTTATCCGTAAGGAACCACCAGAAGAAAAATCGCACGTGCTTAGTATCGAGGGGCACGCTCCCTCAGAGAGACCACGGGAATGTCCGGGGAACGTTTGCCGCAGAACGGCAAGTGAAATTCGAACCGTTTGTTCTGCATTGTTGAAATCATACGACTTTCATGTCGCGTTGTTCAGCCGTTTCCTCCGACCTGTGCTGCAGCACAAGTGTCCAACATCACGACGCTCCCGAAGCAACAGCGTGCTTCCCGGGCACTGAACACCGTTCTTACCGTTCTGGGGTGATCCCGTATCCACGACCACATAAGGTGCACATAAGGTCTTTTCCATTTGTCGAAACCAAAGTGTTCACGGATCCGAACAGTGTTGACATAATGGACAGATTCGTTGGGTGGTATGCCGGACGAACAGCCCTCTGTGTAGCGCAATCACAGAATGTCCATTTTCATAATACGAAACCTCGATGTACGGTCGTCCAGGCCACGATTGCGACCAAAGACGGCGTAGCTGTGTAATTAAAAAACCGACCACCAATATAGGGGTGCGGCAGAGCCGACTGACGAGTTTTAAAGGGCTATAAATAACGAACAGTTAAACTTAGAGAAAAGGTTTTTTTTTTATTTAAATCAGTATTCATTCCCATTTTTAAAAAAATGTTTTTGAAAATTATACCTCCTAGATGGCGGCCGTCAGCATTTATACACTGTTGTAGACGATCTCTGAAGCTGTCATATGATTTTCGGCACATTTCGACTGGTATGGCCTCGACTTCCACGGTGATTTTCTGTTTAATTTCTTCTATAGTATGTGAGCGATGCCTGAAAACCTTATCCTTAAGGTAACCACCCCAGAGGAAAAAATCACACATGCTCAAATCTGTGGACCGTGCTGGCCAGCAAGAAGAAAATTTCTCCGCAATGAACGGTCTGAGATTCCCAAAGCTACAGCGTGTTTCCGGGCTGAGCGTCTTGGTGACTGCTCAATTGACTCTCTCTAACCAAATGCACGTTTTCGGGGGTTCTTGCCGTTCTGGGTGCTCCGTGTCCAAGTCTACTCCAAGGGTAGACTTCCAGGTCTACTTCCAAATGCCGTATCCACAATTTGGGTAGTGCAAGCAGAACGAACAGATTCAGCACGTGGAACGCCAAAGTGTATACGAAAAGCCCTTTGCGTAGCGATCGCAGAACGATTATTTTCGACCACGATGTACACCTGTCCAGACCGTGATTACGAATAAAAACGGAATTACCGTACAATTCGAAATATTCCACTCATTAAGTCCCGCTCTTAAGTTATCCACAGGCTAATGACCTCATCGAACGCGTCGGTCGGCTCCGGCGCACCCCGTATAACGGAATATAATATTTAAATCAGTCTGCCGCGGAAACCAGCGGTCAAATGTCCGGTCACTGTCGGTCGGCGGCCGTTATTACCCGCGGGAATACGGAAACCGAAAGCCACCGGAATGCGAATAATTTTCGAATATTATACTAATAGCAGTGGTGCGTATTCCGGAAAAGTTCACCCGGCCACACCGGACCGGACGATGCGACAAATTTTTCTATTATTCCGTTCTCGCGAATGTTATGTCGGGCGGTAGTGGTTTTTTTTTTTTTTGGTTTTTTTATCGTTTTCAATCGTATTAAAATTAACGTACATTAGTCGTAGCCCCGCGGCAGGGGCGTTTGGGCGCAGGCTGCAGCAGCGCAGTTCCCGATTGCGACGGGTCCGGCACCGAATTGATTCGTCGTCGTGTCCAACAGTAGAAAACCCGAATAATAATAATCCGTCTTGGCGGTGAGGGCGGGCCACGTGGCGGTCACATTACAGCCGGACCGGCAAAAATCTAAAACTAATTCAACGTTCCGAATACGCCGGGCACAACTATTCGAAACGGTAAAAAATTGCCCCGGGTTTTTGTTGCATTCGTTCGGTCAGACACCACGGTCAGATACGGAACACTGGCGTTGTCCGCCGATATCCAGTGAAACGAGACAATTCCCCCGCAGTGATTATTTATGAAATTCGACTTGAGGTTCTCGTGTTTTCCATACGACAGCCGGTTTTCTTTTACGGTGCGTTGTACAAATTTTTCTATTTTTTTTTTTGATTTTCACAAGGCGTTTATCTATGAAAATCTCTGAGATAATATCAACGCAAACGGAAATTCGGTTCATTTAATAATATTGTTAGCCGGAGAAATAGAAATTACGGATAACGTCGAGATAGAACGTACGCGCGTACGTTCAGATTTAAAAAAGACTACCGCAATTCGAATATTTGGTATCAAAAATAACGCTCGAGGACACTAATATATCAAAGAAAGGTGAAGACAGTTGGTGGCATTGAGCGTAAAATTATTTGTATCACGTTGTTTGTTTGGGCAACCTTCCTGTATAGTTTTATTTTTATTGTTTTAGTTATTGTTTTTGCTTGGCGATTGCGGCATATTATCTCGGGTAAAGGTCGAGTTTCGCCTTTCGCGACATCGACAGCGTGACTTGTATTAAATAACGGCGCTGATATTCTTATATCGGAAAAATAAGCGCTTTTGGCGCACTTGCGGGTTTGTATTTAGTATTAAAACATCGTTGAAATAACGTGTTTTTTTTTTTTTTTTTTTTATGTATACATTTAATAAATTCGGATACAGAGTCGAAGCGGGAACACATCAATTTAACGGAGCATAATTATAAGTGTGCATCGTAATTGTTCAATTGGAGCATGCCACCGCAACTGTTTGTTTAAATAAGTCAAAATTAAAAATCTAAAAACCGTATTATAGAAAAGTTATATTAAAATAATTACAATTAATATTTTTTATTCAATAATAATGGATATCGAAATACATGTGAGAAATGAGAAACCAAAGTTTTGGGGTCGATTTTATTTTATTCCAGATCAATCCAAACCATGTTCCTCACTATTGGAGACTACAATCATCCGACGATGATAAATTGTATTAAATTTATAATGAAAATGAATGTGTAAAATACTTTTTCAATATGGCATAATTTATATTGAATACTTGGATCAAGGATTTTCTCCAAAAAGCTAGAAATAAGGATGTAATTTTTTTGAAATTTTTTTTATGATATATTATGAACAGTGGATTTATTTAATTTGTACGCTTCTGAGACGGTTTCGGTCGCCAGAAAAACCGATGAACTAATTTTGGTGATAACTGAAGACTGACAATAATGGCTGACGTGTCTATGGGTCGTGCCTATGGTAATCGTGGAATTTGAAATCAAGTGGACAATTGAGGAATACGTCCAAGGCCCATTGGTATGACCAATGCGGGACCAGAGAAGATTGCGTTTTCCGAAAGAATTTTATACGGTGGAGCTGGATTTAATACAATTTTTTTACACGTGCCGTTTAACGTCGTCCGAAAACAACGTCTGAAAATAAATTAAGATTAAGATGTTATTAATTTAGGTTTGATTGTAGAATAAAGTACATAAAAAGTGTGTTAGTAATATATTTATTGGATTATTCGATTCCGTGCTTATAAAACCACAATCACAAGTCGATCTCGGTAATATTTTCAAGTCTATTTTTCCTAGGCGCTAAAAACGGCAGGAATTTGAATTTAATTTTTACATTAACCACCAACGGCAGAACGCATCAAACAATGAATAACGATTCACTTTATCCATATTTTGGCTTGTGATTATATAAACGACATGTGCAGCGTTGTTGCTCTTTCGTCGAAACAAAATCCATATCGTATATTAAAAGTAGGTTTTTTTTTTTTTTTTTTTAATTAAAACTTAATGTTTTAACAGCAAAGATTATTGACCCACTTAGACTGGGAGTGCAGGCGGTAAGAGGCGGAATACATTAGTTAACAATTATTTACAATTATTTACACATTTTGTTTTAAATTTGTATTATTAAAAAGGTTTAGTATATCGTTTTTGCATTATCTCCGTCGAGAGCTCGTTTCGGTGAGGTGGAATTCTTTTTTTTTTTTTTTTTATAATGGTAAATATTTAAACTTTAAAAATTGCGTACCGTCACCGCCATATTTTACGGTAAAACGTAAACCGATAGAAATCGAGTTACTCGATCCGCGTAAAACTGTGGCCTATATTTTCTGCCGTATTTTCGTTACGTTTAACAAAACCATTTTTATAATTCATAATCCTTGTACGGGTCGATACGTTTTCTGGAGGTGGAATTAGCGTCGCTCCGCCCGGTCGATACTGTCAGGCAGCGGTTCTCAAAATGTGTTCCCCCGAGCCCCGGGACACGGCCACGGTAAACTAGGGGCTCCGCGGGACACATCTGGATCCGAAACAAATCAAAATCGAATAATTCAAAGTTCATCGTGTATATATTTAAATTCAATTGTATACCGAGTCCGTTTCCCGGCGTCAAATAGTTTTACTATGTTAAACGAACATTTAGAATCGGTTTATGGAAATATCGAAGCGTTTGTAGAGAAATAGCGCAAAAATTAAACGAAATACAGTTTGCATAAGAAACATTTATTTTTTCTCCCCCGTGAGTGAAGATATATCACTGTCCAAAATAATTGGATTGAAAAAAACATTTTGTGTAGAAAAAAAACCAAATGAAATCCCTGTGACAGAGTGCGAACAATTTATTGAAATTACCTGTTCATCATTAAAAACTTTGTTCGGAGAAATGTCAGATTTTTGCTATAAAAAAAAAAAACAACCAGTACGGATACAAAATACCGCAAAAAATTAGTAGATGGCGATGTGCAGACACCGTGCATTCGATTCATTCGACTGTAAATTGAAAAAAAAATTAAAAAATTCGATATCATCGTACAAAACGAAATGTATACATTTTAAATATAATATACTTGTTACGTACGTTTTTTGTTTTTTTTTTATCAATTAATAAATAAAATATTACGAGCGTTACAGTGTTAGTAATTATGAAGCAAATCGTTTTTCGTGCGTAATTTTCAACGAATCAGGTGGTTTTCGGGTCTCCGTGGATTTTCGTTAGCCACACAGCGGAACCGCGAGCTAGAAAAAAAAAAAAAAATATGTCGTGATTGATAATAGACGAGGGCACGCGTACGATTAGCCATATAATCCCCGTAAAACATACGCGATTGTAAGTAGTAAAAATGTCCGTAAGCAATAACCGTGATATTCGGCGTATATACGAGGTGAGACAATAAAATAACGAGACTTTTTGAATAAAAGTTGTTTATTTTAAAAATGTTATAATTTAATGATTATCACCTTCAAAGTACCTTCCCTCAGCATCAATACACTGTTGCATACGTCGCTACCATTCTTGAAAACAGTGTTGCCAATTGCTTTCATTCAGCCCTTTTAGAAGTTCTGCCGTTTTCATTTTTACGTCATCAACTGTTTGAAAATGGGAAAAGAAATAAGAAGGAAATAAAAAGAAGTCACAATGAGCAAGGTCTGGCGAGTACGGGGGATGTTGAAGTACAGAAATTTTTTTTTCAGTTAAAAAACGTTGAATTTAAAATGCACTGTGAGCTGGAGCATTGTCTTGGTGAAGAACCCAGCCATTTTTCCATAGATCTGGTCGCTTCCTTCTGACACGTTCTCTTAATTTAATTAATACCTCTTTATAATAATATTGATTAATTAATTTTGTCGATTTTTTCAACGTTTCCGTTTGTTGAAGACGTGGTAGGACGTCCAGAACGATCATCGTCTTCGACGTCCTCCCTTCCACTACAAAACCGTTTGTGCCATTCAAAAACACGAGCTCTTGATAAACATTCTTCACCATAAACTTCACATAACATACGAAACGGTTCCGCGGCAGTTTTTTTTAATTTAGCAAGAAATTTAATGTTAACACATGTTGTTCGATTTTTATATCTGACATTTTTCGGCAGTATAGTCGAACTCGCACTAATAACAAGGCTACTAACGTATAAGAAAATGAATCGATGCCATCAGTGTTCATAGTACTTTTAGATAAGTGTTTTCTAATCATATTTCAATAATCGTTTTATAGATAACGTTAATAGTTTAGGTTATATTTAGAAAGTCTCGTTATTTTATTGTCGCACCTCGTATAATCCCGGACAATCTCCCGTTCGAAATGGTTCGACTACTTACAACACCGTAATGTTTTACTGTTTATGACAGGGGCGGCCAAACTTTTTTTTGGTCACGATCTACTAAAAATATACTTCACCTTTGAGGATCGACTTTTATAGAAAATTATTTTATTATTGAATAACTGTAATTATTAAGAAACATACTTGCAATAAAGTGCATATAAACATACAATAAGTATTATAAACTAACATTACTACTAATTACTAAAAATAATAATTTCTAAAATCTAATTAGACAAGTTTAATTATGTTGTTGATCTGGGCATTGTTGAAGTGTGACATTGCATGTCGTTTTCTACCGATTGGTCGTGATCTGGCGAATAGTTGCTAACTGCTAATCGAAGACACTGCTCCAAATGGTCATCGGAGAGCGTAGATCGGAATTCATAAACTTTATGAGTGGAGCTGTGTCGTGTTACTACGGGCCCCGCGGCCGTAGAACACCTGGCGAAACCGACCGTCGCGGAAATAGGGAAAATCGCGTTGCCGGTAAACTAACACGATTATTATAATTTATTTTATTTTTTTTTTTTTGTTTCGTTCTGTATTGTCGAAATCGCGTTAGACAGGGCCGCCCGTTTAATTTACGTATTCCGTTCGCAATGCCCGCCTCGTCGGCGCATTATCGCCGTAATCGATCGGCAACAAGTTACGGGGTCGGTTTCTATAGGTAATGGCACACGGGCTAAAATGTCCCGGGCCTTACGCGTAGACGACGCTAGTGTTTTGGAATCCGCCTCATTTTTAGTTGGTACTAACCCGCAAAAGCCAGACATTTCACATTTCGTGACAATCTGTTCATTAGCGCGCGAGTGATAATTGCGCTAGGAGTGACGCCACTTTTGTTATTTTCGAAATAACGCGTCAAAAACATTTTCGTGTTTTAATTTTACATTGGATCTTGATGGGAAAAAATACCCCGTTCGGGCGAAACAATGGCTCGAAAAGTGTTATGGCGGGGAACTCCGGTCCACCAGAAAGAAAAAAATACACGTTGCTATGCTGACTCCGAACGTGGTCGTAGAGACACCGGCGATGCAGAACGCAGTGGACGTCCAAATGAGGCGGTAACACCAGAAAACATTGAATAAAATCCACAAAATCGTTTTGAATGATCGCAAAGTGAATATCGCGTGGGCTGACCGACATCGTAAAGATATCAACGAAAAAAGTGTTGGCTTTATATTGCATGTCCATGCGAAAGCTCTGTTCAAAGTGGACGCTCACTGTTGAGCAAAAACAACCACAACGTGTCGATGATTATAAGTAGTGTTTGGCCACGATCAAACGTAATCAACCGGGATTTTCGCGTCGACACGTGACAATGGATGAAGCGTGGATCGATCACTTCACTCCAGAATCGAAACGATCGTCACCCGAGTGGACGGGCAACCGGTGAACCTCGACCGAAAGCACAACAATCCGCTGGAAAGGCTATGGCCTCAGTATTTTTGGACAAGCAAGGTATAATATTCATCGACTACTTCGAGAACGGAAATACCATCTACAGTGAATATTATATAGAGTGTTATTGGGGCTTTTCAAGGTCGAAATTGCAAAAAAAATCTACACGCATTGTTTCCGTATCCACCGTGTACTCCGGATTTGACTCCCAGCGACTACTGGCTAGATACGCAGATGTCGAAAAAAAAAAAAAAAAAAAAAGAAAATGCTGGCCGGTAAGAAATTTCGCCCGAATGAAGAGGCTGTCGGTGACCTATTTTGAGGCAAAATACAAATCGTCCTACATGATTGGTATGTAAACGTTAGAGGGCCGTCGGAACGATTGTGTTGCTCGCAATGGAGATTAACCGTCGATGGACAAAGTAAATTTTTAACCGCGTTTTCATTGTTAGGCCCGGGTCTTTTCAGCCCACGCGTTACAATAAAATATTACGGACGGATCTCGACAATAATACTTAACGCGAACGACACGACGGCGATAAATTTAATTCAACGGATTACGTAGTTGGCGTTACCCCGAAAAAGCGGTGGGGTAAGCTTGTTCCAAGCCTTCGCGTTTGCTAAACAAAAAAAAAAAAAAAAAAAAAAATGAACATCCCGCGATAAACAATCGCCGATTATGTAATAACACCGTGTGAAATTCGCCGGCTGTACCGAATAACAATATGAATATATTATTACTGCCGGCCGGAAAATATCGATCTTAAGCCGATCGGCCGACAATGCGAATTTGACGCGGTTTCCCCGCAACTTACGTGTACCGACGGTGACATCGTTCTGTTCGTACACGACGATATTCCAGTATTTCAATAACTACGAACGTCCGGGTCGTACAACAAACGCACACCTAAGTGTACCCTTAGACGTTATTTTTATTAAATACAATTACCGCCGAGCGGGTGGCGGTTTCGATTAATTCCAGGGGTCCTGCGTACATAGACGATTTTACCGGCACAAATTCGGTTTGTCCCGGTTTGCAGTAAATGTTCGCGTTAACGTCGAAATCAACAGTGGTCCGGTGCCGATGATAACTACGCACTAATCGTATCGCCACGTTTGCCGGTTTCGGGCGGGGAACACTTTGAAAACAGCGGCCATCGCCCCGGTTAGTGAACCAACTGAATTACTGCCGGATTCCGGTCACCGGCGTGGCTAAACGGTTGTCACGTATCCAAAATCGATACGCCTAACTCAATCGAACGATGAGAATCATTTATGGAAGAACACTCCTCGAACTATCCGTGTTTTCCTATATCTCATCGCCGTACACCGGGCGGAATGATGCCATCGGGATCAGGTGAGATAAATATCTTAAGACACCGCCTGACCTAACCGATTAACGACGGTATCCGAAATCCGTGCGTCTACCGCAAACTGAATCCACGGAAACCTAGATGACCGGACAGACTGGCAAGCATTTACCACACCATTAACGGGAAAAGAAAATGCTACAAGGATAAGCCACACACGACTGCGAACCCGATCAAATTCTCCCGGAGTTCCAACCTAACCTTAGGAAAGAGCTAAACGGCACTAGTGGCACTAGTTTTACGTAAATTCACTTTAGGGAATATTACACGAGGAATCCCAAATTTCAGTTTGGTCTACGGGCCCTCGGTTACGCCACTGTTTCCTCCCCAATACACAAATATGCTCGAAAAAGGCGTATTTTCGAACGTATTTTTGGTTTTTGAGTTTTTTAATAGAAACCCGTGTTCCGTTAAGGACAATGGTTTTATTGCAATTTTCCGAACGCACTTCCGACTTTGAAGTATACACTCGACAGTCGAACGTATAGTGTAAATACGCTTTTGTGCGCTCGTTTCCCCGACTTCGTAATTGTCCGGAGGAAATCCGTTTATTGTGAAACACCGTTAGAAGTGCGTCGTCTAATATAAATTCCTCTTTAGCGTTAAAACCGTCGTACTCGGGGTACGGGACTTTTAATTTTCAATCCCGTTTCACCGTAACGAATCCGCAGTATCGCAGTAACAACGCTGTTATGTATGCCAAAGATAAAAAAAAAAATAATTTATATAAAAAAATTAACACAAAACGACGGCAATCCCTTTGATGTGCCGTACAATAGCATTGTACCGGCGGCGCGCGTGTTTTCACTTATCGGGAAATATACAAAAATTGAATATTATTACGGTGAAACGTTCGTGTTTACCGATACCGACTCCGTTTCCCGTCGGAAAATGTCCCAAAACGAGAATATTCCAAAATTACCGGCAAACAATGCGCGCAGAGCATATTTTTAGGAATTTACACTGCGTGGCCACTTGGACTGACCGACCGATTGATTGCCTACGTCGAGTACATTTTTCGTTGACCACTCGCTTAAAAACGCGTTCTTCCGTGCTTCACTTAAAGCATTAATTCGTATTATACCCTGTAGCCATAAACCGAAATATACTTACGTACTTTAATAATAATAAAAAAAAAAATAACAACGATTTGTGCGGCTCGGCATTTTCCGTCCGATAATGATTGTTCAATCGTAACAAACTACCCGATGACGATCAAGTAGAAAAAATAAATGAAAACAATTACTGGACATATTCGTCGTTAGGCAAAAACCGATCCGGTAGCGAAGAAAACCTGTTGTCGATTTACAAAAAAAAAAAACGCAATTCTCGAATCGTTTTTGATTGGTAATTCGGTGGTACTGTTCGACGGACGACGAAAAAACGACAGTGAATTCGGGGGCGACGATAACGGTTTTCGATTTTGTATTTGGCAAACTGGCCAGTGTTCCGTGAATACGAGGCACGTCCATTAGCTACTAGGTGACACTAATTTTTTTTTTTACTAGGTGGCACTAGTACAACCTACTTTATACGTTAAATATACACTGCCTAGACGTGTGTAGCCGGGTCTATTCTTCATACGATTTGGAAATCCGACTACGCGGGTGTACTATGTGGTCGGTTCTCCTATTTTTTACTACGACTTACGGCTAGTCTCAATTAATATTACATTACAATGTATAGAATATAAAAAATATTTGTATATACTAGCACGGCCGTTGTCCGTGAAAAATTTGAATTGCCCGTGGATTCAACCGCCTACACCTCGCCCAAATGTGTCGGCCCTATCGCGGCGTTTTACTGAAAATGTAAAATCGATACGCAAAACGATCGTTTATCGTTCGTCACTCTTTGGCTGTTGGGCACCTACACCATACGACTTACACCGCCGAAATTCCAAGTCCAGCGGATTGGGTGTGGGCGTTGATCAGTGAACGACTGAGTGGTATTTGGCTTTTATATCTATAAAATAACGAAAAATGAAAAAAAAAAAATGTTTTTTCGTACCTAAGCAACGGTTGTTTCCCTAGTAACGTATAAATTATTGATTATTTGTGCATATCTATATATATATATAAATAGAACCCATTTCCTATAAAAAAAAAATCATTAAATTTGCAATGAATAAAATTGACCGTCACTTATACAGGTGAAAAAGTGTCCTATATTTTAACTTGCACCAAATCACATGCATGAGCATAATCTTATCAAAATCGGTTGTGTAGTTTTAGAGCGTATTGCACTTAATTTTTACAAATATATATAAGATATACTTGTATAATGATTTTTTAATGTAGAAACTATACAGGTAGTAATAATAAATTATATTTGGTTAAGTAAACCCCGTTAAAAAAAAAAAATAAATAAATAAAACCAGAATCAAATTAGAACAGTTTATGAATATTTATCGGCTATATTAATTATTGTTAGAAGTCGGGGGAAAAAAACACAAAAAGCGAACAAAGTAATCTGTCGAAAAACACCGCTAGCAATAATTAACATAAAATAATTACTCGAGAATATTAATAGTCATAAAAAATTGTTAATGGAACTTATTGTTTTTTTTTAAAATAGAATTCGCGACGTTGACCGATTCGACTGATGGCTTCTACGGTATTATGTACGTAATAATTGTTCAATTCGAATTCATTGTCCAATCGAATTAAATTTCGAGTGCCGTTCCGTCTTTTGATCGGTATAATAACAATAATGTTTCGTACAAAATATTACTCGCGTTTTTGTTTTAATTTAAAACTGAAATCTCTTATGATAATACGTATCGGTTAATTATTTTAACATGAAATCGTCAATATTTAAAATTCCACCGCGGCTGAATACATCACGGTGAAGCCGTAACGGGACTTGACGAAAGTATTGGTACAAAACCGCGTGGTTTGTAATTTCGATCGATTGTTTCGTGAGGACACCGAACGAGCCCAAAAATTGAGGTTAGGTTAGATGTCTCCGAGAGCGAACGATATGCGACCGAAACGATTATAAATGAAAATCAACGAATGGAAGTGATAACAATAAATGTTGAGATCCAGATTGAAACGGGGAATATTGTGTTAAGGATGACATTAGTGAGCCGGAAACCCGGTGGGAAGGAACTGAGGAAAACAGCAACAGTAGTCGGGTGGTCTTTGAATTTATCAATACTATTAGCTAAACGGAAAACGTACGAAATTGTTAATTACGGTTGGAAAAATTGTATACACTAACGATATGAATTCAACCGTAAATCATAAATCATTTGTGTGTATCAATAATACTACGCAAACTTGAATGATGTATATAAAAAAAAAAAATACTAAAAAAACAAATTTAGAACTCGGAAATTTAATTAATATATATATATATATATATATATATATATATATATATATTCTAAAGTTATTATGCGGTATCCGAACAACATTTCCATTTACGGAAATATTAAAAATCCGTCTGTTTCATCTTAAAAAAAATACGCATTAATGGGTCCGTAAAAAAAATTGTATGTTGTGCGTTGCGAGTATACCACACCACAATGCGTAATTACGCACAAAACCGTAAAAAAAAAAAAAAAAAAAATTAAAAAAATAATAATAGGTTGGCGCGATAAATTATTATTTCGACCGACGACAATAGAGATTTTTCTAACACTGCGGCGGTTTATTTTGCTCGTGTCGTATTTTTCGCTAGATACCGATATTTTATAATAATCTCTCAAGTAAAAAAAAAAAAAAAAAAAACAGGGCTAACCGAACGAACCGGAACGAAAACGAATGAATGTCTGGTCCGGAGCCTATGCGAGTTCTTTGTCCGTTAAAATAACGTAATACAAATAAGTATTTTTTCCATTATCGGTGTTCGATTTTTGTTTTCTCGCTATTAATAGGCGAAAATTCTCCATAAAAGCGCGACACGCGGCCTCCTGTTGCCCGGGCGGAACTCACAGCAAAACCGTTTGGATTAATATTTTACAATTTTTTTTACTTTTTTTTTTTTAAAATTATTACTGTCGTCGGCAAATCGCCGGTACACGCCCGGGCCCGGCGATTTCCCTCGGGTATCCCGCGGACGGAGGGCCACAGCCCGCCGCCGTACCGCGAGTTCGGCAAACACTCGGCCGGATTATTACGCTTATTGGTCCGGCTGTTTGTTGTGGCGTATCAATTTCTCGGCCCGGTTCGCCGACTCGGCGGTACCCGGGGCGAAAACCGCCGCCGCAGTGTTCGGGTACTGATAACCGCGTTTTGTTTGTTCCGCGGCACGGCGCGAATAACGGTAATAATAATTACGGTAAAAAAAACGTATTGCGAACCGGCCGCGGGCGGAATAAATTCCGCAAACGAATTGCCGCATTTCAGAATGTTCGGAAAGTGGTTGGTTGCATAACGCGGCCGAACAATAATGCACCGACCGTGATATCGGCGGCAATACAAACTGGAAAATACGGCCGGCCCTCGTCGTTGAGTTGCCAATGAAAACGAAAATCGTACAAGACTTTAGGACGATCCGATCGCGTCCGGCCCTGGGTTTCCGCAGTCGACGGCCAGCGAGTGGAATTGTAATTTTCCAAACATTATTTCACCGTCCGATTGGATTTCGTCCATTGCCGCCCGTGTACTTACATTTAAATGCGGTTATTACGTTTGTTCTACGGGGTTTCGATGTCCGATCAACCGACGAACGGGGAAGATTAACAATAGGCGATTTGTACGAGAAATTCCGCCTCTTGGATGAGACATCTGCACAGTCACGGTCATTCAATGACAATTCGCTTAAAGACATTATTCATTTATAAAAGAAATCACACAAAAAGAAAACGATAACATAACGATTATCGTAGTCGAGTTTTAATCGTAAAACCGCATGGAAATAATCAAAGACAATTAAAATGCACGTGGCCAAAACACGTAATCAATAAACACAACGACATTATTGAAAAATACTCGTATTGCATACGGAAATCGTGTTACAGGGTCGTTGAATTTTTTTTTATAGAAACGGGACTCTTTCGGGCATTGAGAAATTTCGGTTTATCGTTTAGCTATTCGAATACCATCGGGTTTTATCGCACGCGTCGCGACTAGGTACATAATTGCTTATAATTATTTTTATAGACTTGGTATTTAAGGGTGAAGATTTATTCTACTCATAAAAAGTTGCGATTGGTTTGGCTGAAACAGACTCTCATTTTTCGTTGTTGTATGATTATCTAAAAGAGCCTAACCTGCTCACGAATGTTTTGAGGATAAATATGGTAAACTCATTTGTTCCGCCTTTCGGAGGAGACATCTACACAGCCACAGTCATTTAAAAACATAATTAATTTAGAAAAAAAATTACACGATAAAAAAACGATTATCGTAGTCGAGTTTTAATCACAA
The DNA here is from genome assembly GCA_956483605.1 of Tuberolachnus salignus. Lineage (NCBI taxonomy): Eukaryota > Metazoa > Arthropoda > Insecta > Hemiptera > Aphididae > Tuberolachnus > Tuberolachnus salignus. The sequence goes on along the minus strand of OY101429.1, from coordinate 37,881,043 downwards.
AACCGCATGGAAATAATCGAAGATAACAAAAATGCACGTGGCCAAAACACGTAATCAATAAACACAACGACATTATTGAAAAATACTCGTATTGCATACGGAAATCGTGTTACAGGGTCGTTGAATATGTTTTATAGAAACGGGACTCTTTCGGGCATTGAGAAATTTCGGTTTATCGTTTAGCTATTCGAATACCATCGGGTTTTATCGCACGCGTCGCGACTAGGTAAATAATTATTATTATTATTGACTTGGTATTTAAGGGTGAAGATTTATCCCACTCATAAATAGTTTGCGATTGGATTGGCTGAAACAGACTCTCATTTTCCGTTGTTGTCTGATTATCTAAAAGAGCCTAACCTGCTCACGAATGTTTCGAGGATAAACTCATTTGTTCCGCCTTTTGACTAAGACATCTACACAGTCAGAGTGGCATTTTAATCACAAAACCGCATGGGAATAATCGAAGATAACAAAAATGCACGTGGCCAAAACACGTAAGCAATAAACGCAACGACAATATTAAAACATAACGAGTATAGCATACGGAAATCGTGTTACAGGGTCGTTGAATTTTTTTTTTGTATAGAAACGGTACTCTTTCGGGCGTTGAGCAATCTCGGTTTATCGTTTAGCTATTCGAATACCATCGGGTTTTATCGCACGCGTCGCGACTAGGTAAATAATTGCTTATAATTATTATTATTATTATTATAGACTTGGCGGCGGGAATTTGGACTTCTCGGCGGAACTGGAACCGGCGGCGGGGTTTCGGTACGGCACCGCGTAATGTAATAAGCCGATTTAAATCCATCTCCACCGCCACCGCCGCGCCGCCGGGCCGCGGTAATACGCGCGGCCCGCAAATCCTCCGCCCCCCCGGGCACCGCGACCTGCGCGCACCGCTTTTACGTTAATATTGTAAATACCCGTCCCCGTCGTTCTGCGGCTCCTCGATGATAAATAGTCCGCAAACAAAATGCCGCGCACGCGTTAAAACCGTCGTATTTGCGTATACCGGTGCGCGGTGCGTGCGTCTTTTTTTTTTTTTTTTTTTTTTACAAAAATCGGGGTATTGTGCGCAATGGAGGATAACGAAAACCGTTAATCGTAGCAAAACGGGGAACATTGTTACTGAGCGGAGTTTTATAACAAGTGTTGCACACGCTCATATTTTTCGAGCAAAAAATCTACGGCTTTCTGGGGAACGTGCTTCATATCGTTCTCGAACCAAAGGCGATCGTAAACAGCGCAGGAAACACCGAATTTGTTATGGATAAAACGAAAATGGAATTCAATATCAGCGACGGGAAATTCGTCAATACAGACATTTCGCGGCGGTTCGGTTATCGGAATGACGATTTTGAGCTTGTTCTTTAAACGAGCGTCGCGGTAACATTCTCGGTGTCGGACAAATTAACAGAATGACCCCCCAGCCATAAGACATATACATGTCAAAATTAACTCTAATCGACTAGTCGGTATTTGAAATTCTGAACGTACCGAGGAACGCGCGTGTTTTACTATGACGTGTGCGGTTTTTTTACCGCTTTTAAACGACTTTTTAACTGTACTATCTGTAAAACTTAGCACACGGTGTTTTTCGCACCGTTTCGGATCTAGTACGTGTACTTGGTGGTGGTGATTTTTCGGTTTTCCTACGCATTTGTCTATTTATAATAAAAAAGAAATCCTACGCGATAACGATTTCCGTTAATTTTGATTCCGGGTTTTTGGTTGTAATTCCGGTAAACGCAGTCGTCGACAACTGTATCGTAACTCACCGAATACATACGAGGTGTGACAATAAAATAACGAGACTTTTCGAATATAACCTATAAACTATTAACGTTATCTATAAAACGATTATTGAAATATGATTAGAAAACACTTATCTAAAAGTACTATGAACACTGATGGCATCGATTCATTTTCTTATACGTTAGTAGCCTTGTTATTAGTGCGAGTTCGACTATACTGCCGAAAAATGTTAGATATAAAAATCGAACAACGTGTGTTAACATTAAATTTCTTGTTAAATTAAAAAAAACTGCCGCGGAATCGTTTCGTATGTTATGTGAAGTTTATGGTGAAGAATGTTTATCAAGAGCTCGTGTTTTTGAATGGCACAAACGGTTTTGTAGTGGAAGGGAGGACGTCGAAGACGATGATCGTTCTGGACGTCCTACCACGTCTTCAACAAACGAAAACGTTGAAAAAATCGACAAAATTAATTAATCAATATTATTATAAAGAGGTATTAATTAAATTAAGAGAACGTGTCAGAAAGAAGCGACCAGATCTATGGAAAAATGGCTGGGTTCTTCACCAAGACAATGCTCCAGCTCACAGTGCATTTTCAATTCAACGTTTTTTAACTGAAAAAAAAATTTCTGTACTTCAACATCCCCCGTACTCGCCAGACCTTGCTCCTTGTGACTTCTTCTTATTTCCTTCTTATTTCTTTTCCCATTTTCAAACAGTTGATGAGGTAAAAATGAAAACGGCAGAACTTCTAAAAGGGCTGAATGAAAGCAATTGGCAACACTGTTTTCAAGAATGGCAGCGACGTATGCAACAGTGTATTGATGCTGAGGGAAGGTACTTTGAAGGTGATAATCATTAAATTATAACATTTTTAAAATAAACAACTTTTATTCAAAAAGTCTCGTTATTTTATTGTCGCACCTCGTACGTAAATACAAATTTAGATGAAATTTCCTAACCTACTTGTATTGTTTTTATAAACAAAAAAAACGAAACAATAACCGAGAGTCTCTTGGTAGGTAAAATTATAATATATTTATTTGTACCCATTGTCGTACCAAGAGGACCGAGGACGTTCACAAACGTCGTATGCGCAACGTCGGCAAAAAATAATAACAAACGAAAAAATCGACTATATAATAATCGAGACGATTACGTTATTATCCAAACCGATATTGATTTTGTACGGCCCTCCAGTGAGCAAGAGGCGGTTTACGGTTCGATAATAAAAATATATCGGGTTTTATCGATTCGATACATAATACGTATTAATGTATATTGTTTGTGCGTGTTACGAAGACATGCTAACCGACGATGCAACGGATGTACAAGAATTTACGATTTTCCGACCTGTGGAATGCACGGTAATTAATATGAAACAATTTCGTCTGCCGGCAATCGATTTGTCCGAATATTTATCGAAAGGAAAAATTGTTCTTCCAAAACACCGGCGTAAATGTGACGGTGTTCGGTTAATATTTCCAACACATTTCGGATCGCTGAACGTTTTTTCTTTTGTTACGTAATTTACGATTTCAAAATAAATATCCTATTGAAATCGGTAGAAAAAAATCACACAATATTTTTTATTCGACTACTGACAGTGTGACCATTAAGTATAGCGATTGGTCTGAACTTTTTGCATTTGCCCAGCAATTTCGAGTTTTCGAATTTTTTTCGTTGTTGTCTTGCCCCGCGTAGTAAACGTGTTTGCCGCAATATAATATTGGCCTTTTTTTTTCTCGCGAAATTCGTCTTTATATTAACCGATTCGAGACGATTACGTTTTTATCCAAGCCGATATCAATTTCATACGACCCTCCAGTGAGCAAGAGACGGTTTACGGTTCGATTAAAAATAATCGGGTTTTATCGATTCGATACATAATACGTATTTATGTATGTTGTTTGTGCGTGTTACGAAGACATGCTAACTGACGATGCAAGGGGTGTACAAGAATTTACGATTTTCCGACCTGTGGAATGCACGGTAATTAATATGAAACAATTACGTCTGTATCGATTTGTCTGTTACTCACTGTGGAAATGTAACGGAAAGAATTCAAATTTTTTTTTTCTTGTTGAATATTTATCAAAAGGAAAACTTGTTCGTCCAAACGACGGTATATTTCCGATCGCCGAAAGTTTTGTTTTTTTGTTACATAATTCACGATTTAAATACAAATATCCTATTGAAATCGGTAGAACAAGAGAAAAACAATATTTTATGCGAACACTGACAGCGTGACTATTGCAATTATAGCTATTGGTCCGAACTCTTTACATTTGCCCAGCAAATTCGGGGTTTTCGAATATTTTTCGTTGTTGTCTTGCCCCGCGTAAAAAAACGCGTTTGCGCCAATACAATATTGGCTTACTAAGGGAAATTTGAACGGAAATACCTAATATAGTTAAATTGTGACCGTTGAACGCTTTATCAGCTTAACGATTAGATAAATTCCGGCAGTGTGTCGTTAAAAATTAATTTCGCCTACTTTGTCAACTTTTTTTATTTGGAGAACCACTTGTCGGAAACATTATTAGAAGCCACGTCTATGTTGCGGTATTTGGCAGCCGATTAAATGGTCGTCGTTATAAAACGGCGACCCAATAAAAAAAACTATTGATCAACGAATAGAAAATTGTATAAATTTAAAATTGAGGACGCAACTCCGATGTGTCGCGAGTGAACCATAGACGGGACTCAGACTCAGAAATATCATTTTTGGACGCGCCGGTTATAAAACATAATATAATGTTTCTCCTTTCTCGTTAGATTTGGGACATTGCAATTTTGCCGAGATGTGTTTTTTTACATTATTTTTTCGATTGAAAACAACGCTGTTCCGATTATTTCGAACGATAGGCAAACGGTCGTAATGATTAACGATATCGTGACTATTGCGAATATAGCTATTGGTCCGAACTCTTTGCATTCGCCCAGCAATTTCGAGTTTTCGAATTTTATTTCTTTTTATCCATTTATTTCGTTTTATATGGATAAAATCGCATTGGATTTAACGGAAATTTAAACAGAAATTTTCAGAAATAACAACGCCATAGCCCGTACAAGCGGGTTTGACTTATTATAATTTATTCCGTTTTGTGTCTAACCGTAACATTATGATATTATATTATCCGAAGAGGTCCCCCGAAATAATATTATGACGATTAATCTTCCGTCTGCGGGAATCGTTACGCGCGTATTCGGCTCTCTGAGCGACAAATTTTTTTTTTTTTTTTTTATACATAATTTCCATGATTATTTATCACTTTAAGCAATAGCTTGTGTTGTGATAGAGAAGGGTAATACATTGATAAGAATAAATACAACAAGAAAGATATATGACTGCGATTAATACGAAAACTTAGAAAAATTTACGTAGACAATTTTAGGTATGCACATTTGTCTTATAAACAATAACAAGAGAAAAAAAAAATATTAAAAATAAATTTGACTAGTAGTTGAGAAAACAACCAATTTTATATTATTTTATAGGGATTTTTTATTTTTTTTTTTTGTACAGTAAACATTTTTGTTTTGTATAAATATGGCATAGCGTTGTGGATAAAAAGGCCTTAAACAATGAACAAAATATTGCCCAAGGGCTTTACGAGTGTATTTTATCGGAATATTAAAAATTCTACATTCCCTCTTGCATATATACAATTTGCTTTTTTCAACATTGTTGATGTTTCTTGGAAATAAACACAATTGCAGATTTTTGTAGCGATACTTAATCGGAAGAACACCCGAATACTTAGAGTTTTGTCTCGTGAATCCATATAGAGAAGACTAATAATACAGAAAGATTCTTACGATATTATGCGGATATTACACGGGAGTTTGCTCATATAATATTGTCACCTTGTTCACCCCAAACTAACAGTACATATTGAAGAATTGCCTGGTAAAAGAAATATTAGGTACTGAAATATAAAAAAAAAAAATAAAATACATTTTACATCCAAGTGTGATAACAATGAGAGTCGATTTATTAGTACAAAAAGGTAATTTAGTCACAGGGTGTTGGCGACTGTTTTACTAATACACAATATTATCGTGCGACTGGAACCTAACCTAAAAACCGTGTATTATTTGTATACTATTCTCGTCCTTCTATTTTTTTTTTTTTTTATGTTTCGCTCACTCCGAGATGTTCACGTTGGTTTTGAACATTATTAAATCGATTGGTCGTATCGAATTGTCGTAAACGAATTATCGAAATAAAACCAGGCATGTTGTGTTCGTACGCGCATAATGAACTTTACGCATTTTTTTTTGTTTTATTATTTTTACGTTTTCAAATTGTTGAAACGAAATCTAGACGGGTAAATAAAATATATCGATAGGAGCGTGGTGGGCGGGGGTAGGATGAATTTGTTTCCTAAATTGAAAATTGTGAACATTTTACGTTTTTATGTCTACTACGCGAATACTACAACTCCGGATGTTTCATTAACAGTATTGTCCGGCGTAATAGTACGTTAATTGCGTAATTCGTTTTTAATTATATAACAAAATATCCAATTGAAAATAGGTGTGTTCGCTCGGAAGGTAATATTCGCGTGTAACCATAAAAAATCGTACGGGGTTCGTAAAACCGCGTTGAAATTCCCGAGGATGTTCATTTTTTTTTTGTTTAATTATTGTTATTTTTAACGATCCGGCCGTTTATTATTACGCTCGCGTAAAAACGGTGAAATGTTTAATTATCGTAATCCTCGAAGTCCCGTCGCTGTCATTGCCCATCCACACACCGTCATCGGTCGTTTGCAGATTATTCTTAATTCTAATACCCGTTTAATCGTTTCACCCGGATGGCCGCCAAGCACGACCATGTCCTGCTATACGGGTCCGTTATAAATGCTTCTTCTCGAAAACCGGAACGAAAATTCGCCTCGGCACATTCCGTCCCGTTTACTTGTAATAAATTTATCGCGACCGCCTTTGCCGGTTGTCGAGCCTAACGCACGTACTACCCCGGGTTATATTGACGTGTACTTATTCCGTGTAGCGTTTTGTCACACAAGCATCGTTCTATTTTCCTCATTGTGAATCCTTAGTCGAGCACGCACAATCCTGTCAACCGTATGGACAAGAGGACCGACTCGCACCTCTACAGAGACAGTTGTAACTCAACACCCATGTGTCCACCCCCGTGCCCGTTCCCAGTATTGTCGAGTGTACGTTTGTGTCTCTTCTCTCGGGCGGACTACTTAAAGTTCCGTCCGCTTATTCACTACATCGGAGGTTCTCAACCCCGTGGTACGCGGAGAAATTTTTTTTATTACTATTTGCATTCGATATTATTTACTTTAGTTTAGTTTATTTGATATTAGCTGATTTAAACAGAATTATTATTTTATCAAAATAATATTTAATGTCGATGACGTGGGGTTTTTGGAATCGTAGCGATTTGGAATTTTAGATAACGATAAAATCTATTATTTATTATAGTCCGGATCGATAAATTCTCTTATTCGAAATATAAGTACAGAATTACGCTCGATATTCAAAGTGAATTAAGAGTGAAAATTAGTTCCATTCAGCCCGATATTGATGTCCTTGTACAAAATAAACAACAACAAATATGGCGTTAATTTTATTATTATTTTTTTTTTATTATTATTAATTTGAAAATTTAAATATTTAGATTTCACTAAAAATTACTTACTTTTTACTTTCATAAATATCGAATAATAAAAATGTAAAGAAATGAATGAATACAAAAAAAAAAAAATATACGCTAAGAAAACCCGACTCCTAATTTAGTTTTAGAATTGAGGTGCGTACGCGTATTGATTATAAAAGTGTCTGGTGGTACTCAATGATAAAATGCTTGGGAACCCCTGCACTAGATTATTAATAAATTTTTTATCGTACGACTTCTAGTCGATTTATGCTATTGTTTATTCGTTAACAAGTTGACTGCCGGAGTATTTTTATAGGGTTGTCCCCACACGCGCCATGAGTACCAATACTGGTACTCGCTGGTCGAACACCTCACATGGAATAAATCGTCTTTTTCCGTACTTTCTGTTCCATTAATCGATTGAGTACCAATAATGGTGCTCAGTGACGTAATCACGAAAAATTATGAGTACCGGAATTGACCCTCAAAGCCTGAGAGCCAAACAATGTTGAGCACCAGTACATTGGTACTCAAAGCGTGTAGAAAGAATATGTCAAAACAATTAAAGCCCAGGGTGCATACCACGTGAGTACCAAATACGGTACGCACGGCAGTCGACTTGTTAAGTAGCTCCGAATGAACATTGTGGGTTTTTCTTATTGCTATGCTCGGACGACCGCGTGTTTCGAACAACTCGTAAAACCGATGTGTAGCGTCGTTAAAATATTTCGAGTCCGTGCGCAGTAAGCCCGTATCACCGATTGTCCGTTGACGATCTCTTTCTGGATTCGCGGGTGACCGTCGCCCGTCGCCCAGCTCAATGTGAAAAATATTTTTTTTTCTGCCTAAGAGGCATTTTTATTTAAACGATAAAATAATCTTTATAAATATAAATAAATGGATTATTACATATACAATACACTATGCATATATATATATATATACAAAACTTGTGTGGGGATTTACTTCCATTGAAGCAACCCCATACTTAATCTAATAATTAGACCAAGTCAAATGGCTTCAGACGTTTGAGTCGTCTGATGTCTTGCGTGTTGTCGAGGAGTTGTACGGCAGCTGTATTTGTATGGAGCTCTAGTCTTCTTACACGTTTGCGAGCAAACCGGGTGATTTCATCCTGCACGGGAGAAATTTTCAAATCGCGGCGAATGACGTCGTTCTTATCATACCTATATAATAATGATAAAATTAATAATATTTTCCCGTTTTGCAGTTCACCGTCTAACGATGCGTGACGACCAAGGTCGCAGTTGACATGGATGGCGAGAACAGGATCATACTGAACGTGGGCGGTATCCGTTACGAGACATACAAAGCGACGCTGAAGAAAATACCGGCCACCCGGCTCAGCAGACTCACCGAGGCCCTGGCCAATTACGATCCCGTGCTCAACGAGTATTTTTTCGACCGGCACCCGGGCGTGTTCGCCCAAGTGCTGAATTACTACAGGTACGCCGCGCTAATCGTACGATTTTACATTTCAAATAGATTACCCGTAGACGAACGCAGAAATGATAACTTCGCCGTAAAATAATATTCCAATGCGAACACGTTGGATAATTATTTTATGCTCGTTGACTGTAAAATCACAAAAGTATTTCCGTTGTAGTATTCAAAACACGTATATGAATACGACGTGTTCGTTTATTTTCTTCATTAAAAAATTGACGGTTCGTCATTGACAGGACGGGCAAACTCCATTATCCGACAAACGTTTGTGGGCCGCTGTTTGAGGACGAACTGGAATTTTGGGGCTTGGACTCGAATCAGGTAGAACCGTGTTGCTGGTCGACCTACAGTATCCACAGAGACACTCAGGTGAGTAGTAACATAAATGACCAATGTGAAAAAAAATTTAAAAAAATGATTTTATTTTAGTAGAACATTTAATTATTTCCTCTACTGGTTTTTTCACGTATGTCTATGCGACTTAATCGGAAAATTTGAATACATTTTACTCTGTGTGTTCACAAAGAAGTTTTCGAAAATAATTTCGATACGTCCAATATTATAATTAGAGCAAACAATGTTTCTCTCGATATTGTCCTATAGCATTTACGACGACATAGTCGTATAAAAATTGAATGGTTTTTTGGTTGTACAGAAATTTGAAAACTTAAAGGGACACGGGCATATTCCCGGACGCGGGTAGGATACACAATATAAAATATTTTCCTCGTTTTTTACATTATTTATGTAAATACTCGGGAAACACGCGGTGGGCTACAGTTCGAAAGTTTTTCTTCACGGACGATACTCCGTACACGCGTATATCCGTTCGACATCCGGCACACGTGACTTGTGACAATTCGATTAGATGAGGTGTATAATCCGTACGATACTCGCTGTGCGCCGCGGTAATCGAATTAATTTTCGTCTTTTTTTTTTTTTTTGATACGTTTCGAAACGAATTTCCGACACTCGTTCGCCTTGTTCCCCGCGAAAGTCCTCGGTCCGGCCCGGAGACAAGGCCGCGAAGGGGAAAAAAAAAAAAAATGGTCTCGAGAGTAACTGATAGTACTCGGTTGATGGATTATCCGTTTTCTGTTTACTGCCACTGATTAATGGTATATGCGAAACAGTCACGTATACGAACGAATGTAACTTGCTGCAGAAGAGGGCGAACGACTAAAACGGGTTAACCGTTAGACCGTGTCACCCTTTATATGTATAAAAGAAAAGAACTCGTTGAACGACAACACGGGTACGGGACACCCGGAGTCAGTACTTTATAAATTACTCGGCGGTAATATTTTTTTGAACAAAAAAATAAAACGACCGTCGTAAATTTATTATTTTTTTTTTTTTTGTCCCGAACCGTATACGTTAAATACGCGTAACGCCGAAAACGGTCCGGGCGTGTATTTCGTTACGAAACACGAATATTAAATAGACGCGTATAATTTACAGGCCACGCTGGCCATCCTTGACAAGCTGGACATCGACTCGGAGAAACCCAACGAGGAGGAGATCGCCAGGATGTTCGGCTACGAGGAGGAATACTTGGCCGGGACGCTGACCCCTTGGCAGAGGACCAAGCCGAAACTGTGGGCGCTCTTCAACGAACCGCATTCGTCGTTATCGGCCAAGGTTAGTTTGGTTAGTGCGCACCGTTAAATATTATTTATCCGTATAGAATATTATAATGTCACGGGAAGAACACGATTATCGTGTTATAAACGATTATGCAAATACGTCCGACGGGCCTCGTGTACCCTGTATTATTCAGTACGAACACGACACGGGACCGCGTTCGAATTCAAAAATATATCGGCCGAGTCTTGCACGCGGAATGGCTCCGGAGGACGGCACCGTGCGGCCGCCGGGTTTCGTGGTCGCGGGGCAATGCGACCCGTTGTCGTCTTGCCCCGCGTAAAAAAACGCGTTTGCCACAAGACAATATTGGCTTTTTTTTTTTTTTTTTCGTGAAATTCGTCTTAATTATAACCGATCCGAGACAATTACCTATTTATCCAAGCCGATGTCGACCCTCCGGTGAGCAAGAGGCGGTTTACGGTTCGATAAAAAAAATAATCGGGTTTTATCGATTCGATACATAATACGTATTTATGTTTGTTGTTTGTGCGTGTTACGAAGACATGCCAACCGACGATGCAAGGGGTGTACAAGAATTTACGGTTTTCCGTCTTGTGGAATGCACGGTAATTAATATTAAACATTTTCGTCTGCCGGCAATCGATTTGTCCGAATATTTATCGAAAGGAAAAATTGTTCTTCTAAAACGCCGGCGTAAATGTGACGGTGTTCGGTTAATATTTCCAACACATTTCGGATCGCTGAACGTTTTTTCTTTTGTTACGTAATTCACCATTTCAAAATAAATATCCTATTGAAATCGGTAGAAAAAAATCACACAATATTTTTTATTCGACTACTGACAGTGTGACCATTAAGTATAGCGATTGGTCTGAACTTTTTGCATTTGCCCAGCAATTTCGAGTTTTCGAATTTTTTTCGTTGTTGTCTTGCCCCGCGTAATAAACGTGTTTGCCACAAGACAATATTGGCTTTTTTTTCGCGAAATTCGTCTTTATAATAATCGATCCGAGACGAATACGTTTTTATCCAAGCCGATGTCGATTTTATACGACCATCCAGTGAGCAAGAGGCGGTATACGGTTCGATGAAAAAAATAATCGGGTTTTATCGATTCGATACATAATACGTATTTATGTGTATTGTTTGCGCGTGTTACGAAGAAATGCTAACCGACGATGCAAGGGGTGTACAAGAATTTACGGTTTTCCGTCTTGAGGAATGCACGGTAATTAATATAAAACATTTACGTGTGTCGGCAATTGATTTGTCCGTTATTTACTATATGCTATCAGCAAACATGGCCGACAATTTTTCCACTTTTTTTTCTTCCGATACATTAATCAAACGCGAATAAATATCGCGAAATCGCGTGTAACGTCGGAATTCGTTTTCAACGTCTCGGGTATATCGACAGTCTCGTCCGGACGGTTGGCGTGCTCACGACCAGCGGACTCCGCGTTATCAGACACTTGTGTGGTCCCCTATCCGATTACCGCCGGGCGGGTGTGGCGGGAAGGTGGGACGATTACCGGGCTCGGGGACCGTGATAACAATATAACGTACGCGGATTTCCCATTGTCTGTTCGAACGCATTGTGCGCGAACGATAATAATTAATTGATCGGTGCGAGCCCCGGTATAATAAGCGGGAATATTGCGTGGATTTACTACACAAATAGTCACTTCCGGCCGTCGTGCACTGTCCGGGGACGGGCTTTGGGTACGGGCGGACGTGCGTCGAAACGGTCCGGAGACCGTCGGGCGGAATATTAATGGAACGCCCGCGTGTTCGGCCGGATTCGAGAATCTGCCGTCGCCGTTATGTTTAAAATATCAATAAATAGTATAATTCATTGACAACAATAATCAGTGGCGGATATGGGGTAATTTTTTTTTTTTTTTTTTTTGGGGGGGAGAGTAGCTACGATATACGGTTATGATTAGCGTCCACATAAATATACGTATGATATCCGATATTTGTTTGGTTTGACACTACTATATTAATTTTCCTTCGTTTTTACGCATAAAAATCAATTGCCGCACGTACGTAAGATCGTCATTTTCGAGAAGAGTTTGGCGGATTTTGTTGTTTTGTCGTGTTCACAATTGTCAGGACGAGGTTCGTACGAACGATAACCGTTCGATAGTCTGCCGGTAATGTCAGAAATTAGAACATTTGTTGCTTTACCACGAAAACCAAACATCGTATTAAATAATAATACAAAAAAACCAAACGTCGTGTGTGATAACCGTGGTAACCAAAACGCAACGCTAAATCAGTGTAATTTTCCTTCACAAAAAAAAAAAAAAAAAAAAAACATTAACCCGTCGTTGGTGACGCTATTGAGCATTTCGCTCAGATTATTGTTAATTTGGAAACCATTGGCTTAATATTATTTTGTTCATTTTAATATTATTAATACGCTCATACGAATGACTAATGGAAATAATAACGCAAAAAAATATCTAATTTATAAAATAAACCGTCCATGGTATTGCCGCTCGATTTGTTAGCGTAACGTTTTAAAAACAATTTTGTTTTTTTTAATTCCATACATGTTATAATGTTTTTTATTAAATATTTTTCGAATAGGCGTTTTATTTGTAATTATACGCCGAAAAATACACCGTTAACATGTCGATTACAATTTAATTGATTTTTTTGCAAAAAAAGGTTTTGACTGTGTTTATTTTTTTCTTTCTTTCTTTAACAAATTATTTACAAGTTGATGGGATTTATAAGTACAGCACAACATATCTAAATTGATGTATTTTATATTATATTATTTGTTTGACGCATAAATGTTTACAAACAAAGCAACTGACAGTTTTTAATTCGCTCGAGATGGATCTTATTTAATACGTGAGCGAAACGCTAACACGTCGCAAACGATTTAAAAATATTAGCGTCACCGATGACGGGCCAATATCATATTAAACAATACATTTTTTATCCCGTCATAGAAGCATAGGTTCATAGAGACAATCCAAACCATTCCCATTCAATTCCCAAACCGTCATTTAGACGGCTCCGATTTCCCATAAAATTATGCTCTTCAACGACCATAAATAATGCCCAGGGCCAAACGTTTTACGGTTAGACCTAACCGTCCAATGTTTATTTCCATGGACAATTGTACGTGTCTTATGCGAACGAAATCTATTCGGTGCTTGTCCCGTAAGGCGAGAGACTTTACGTGGTGTACCCAGAAATATTTATCGAAATTGAAACTTAAAATTTAAAATATTTAAAACCAAGCAACATTTAAAATACAAACTGAATTAGTTTTAGACAGAAATTTGTTTTGCAAAAAGAGAAAAAAACACAAACTATAATAAAACTAATACATTCCAAATTTCGGACAGTGTTTTTAAAACTATAAATTCAATATTTAATATCATCCCGTGTTTTTACGTAGTGATGACTTTTTGTGTTTACTCTGTATGTGTGTTTGCGCTCTTGCGTCTAAATGAAAGTGGATTTTTGTGTTTTCTGCCTATTTCAATCACACGAGCTCAGACAAGTTCGATGAAGAGGTCTCCTCGCGAACAGGTTGCTTCAACCTGCTGTAATCCGTTTTTGGCGGTATTATTTATGTTTTTTTTTTTTTTTTAATTATTCGTTTATTTATCGATTTGCAGTTAGGTACCGAATTTACATTTTGTGCATTAATTTTATAAATAACTAACGTAGGTTTTATACGGCTTTGTCGGATTGGTCTTGCGATCCAGGAAGGCGTCTAGGGTGATTCAGATGATGATACTCTGTCCTTCCACAGACTCACATCGGACATGCAATTTACAAGATCACATTCGCCGAAAAACGAGACGTTTAATTTTATTTATACAGATAGATAGATAGATTGCGTCAACTCGGTTTTACATTTTATGTATTTTTTATTATATGACACGAAAATGTCTCATTTTAATATAAATAACGGTTACGAGATGTGAGAGAGAGAGAAAGTGAAAAGAGATAAATAACGAATAATGATAATTTGAAGGGTCGAGAGAGAGAGAGAGAGAGAGAGAAAAAAAAAATGTATTAATATTTATAAGATTTGTTATTTATACCTCTTATATACATTAAATGAATAACATTTTTCCATTATTTCATTAAATATGCATTAGAATATCGTGTAGATTTCTCTTCGAGTTCTTCATTACGTGTTTACGTGCAATAAACGTATAAACGGAACTAAAATCAATCGGGTTGTAATAGATTGTTTTCGGTCAACGTACAATTTAATAAAATCCAAAAAAAAAAAAAAAAAAAATCAAATTATATTATATTGTTTGTACTAGAGAAAAAAAAATAATAAAAAACTCATTTACACTCAATCCGAACAGCGATTCAGCGTTTCGAACCGAATCACTGATAATATCAAAGGTATTTTCTTTCACTTAGCACCTACGGTGACTGGTGAGACAAATCTGATGAATTATTGCCATTGAAACTACAACGGCGGCCGAAAACTTTACTACTTCGAGATACATAAATCATTTAGTTTTATATTGCGGCGACCGAGCTAAAAAAAAAAAAAAAATATATATATATATATAAGAGTGTATATAAAAATTACAAAAATCCATTAATGGACTGATAATCCGTTAGTAAATGATTTATTTCGTTTTCGATTCGCACTTGTTCTTTTATACGTAATATTATGGTGTACCGGTTTTATACTTAGGAAAAAAAAAAAAAAAAATTCGAAAATTCATACGCATTGTCTTTTTATTTCGATTTTCATGACAATTTACTAATTAGCCCGTTTTAGACACGGTCAATGTTTTTCAAAACGTTGAAGCGTTTTTTGCGTTCGCGTTTTAAAAAAAAAATAACAATTTCGTATTGTTTGAACTATAAAGGCATACGGGTTTTTACCCCTTAAAAACACTCGACAATTCGATACAAGGTTCTTCATACATTTTTCTTAATGCGATTTAAATTAAAATAGTTTAAAATACGTTTTTAGTAGAAATTTACGATAAAATTTTTACAATTTTCAATTTAAATTTATTAAAAAAATGAGTGTAACCGAACTCCGATCAGAATCGTTTTTTCGTTTCCAATAAATCAATAATGATAACATATTTCTTTATATTCGAAGTGATGACGGCCGAGTACGACTGGCATTTGTGTTATTGTCATCAAACAAAGCGTTTTTATATTTCGGTTTTTAATTGTATTCGTTTAAAATTTAACAATTATCATTATTATGTTTTAATCAAATTTTTTTTTTTGATAAAAAAAAAAAAAGAAAAAAGCTCGTTTGAACTGCGTATTTATTTATAATCAACGGCCATAAAGGGAAATATTTTTAAGTTTAAACTAAATGCGAAAAGACAGAAAAGTAAAATGTTATTGTTCGTTTTGCGGACAAAGGATTCTTCATCTGGGCATAAAATAATATTTAAGATTTTGATAAATGCACACAAAGTGAACTCGCGGTGAAATTTATTCAAAAAACCTATTGTACATTTAAATTACGAGATATAAAAACCGTGTGCGTTATAATTAACTAAACCTTTTATTAATTTTTTTTTTTTTTTTTTTTTTGCGTACTTTTGTTTTCGTACTCACAATATTGTTTTGTATTATTCTTATCGTTTTATTTTTTCATCGAGTTTTTTTTAATCTAAATGTATTGTATCCCGACCGTTATAATATCAGATACTATAAATACAAAGCCTATAAAGGACCAGAGTAATATCGAGCTCCGAAAACGTACCAATTGTCGTTATTAAAACAAAAATTTAAAAAAAATACATTTGCCACTTATCAAACAAAGTATTGATAGTTAGGTTAGGTTAGGTCGGTCACTATTTAATTGGAAAATTGTTCGGTTTTTTTTTAAATAATATTATAATATACCGTCGGTTATCGTCCTAGTCAACCGTTTTAGATATTGAATTATTCATTTATTCTCGAACAGTTTGATTTGAGTACCGGTTACGATCGTAAATATGGCCCGGAACTCAATGCCTTTGCATTTTCTTTTATTTTTATTTTGCTCCGATACGTTGCCAGTATAGTATCTATATAGCAATTTGTTTCGTGTAACGTTAAAGGTAATGGTACTATTTTTATTTAGTTATTTATTTGTATTTTAAGGGAACGACGGAATGATTTAATGTATTTTTCATTTTTTTATTCCTGAAGGAATTTATTGCATTGTCATTGTACATTGTAGGAAATTCACTAAGTAATACCGCACATATTTATCGTGTTCGATATTCTATTATCTCCTCGATGTACGCCATTGTGCCTAAGCTATTAATTATTATTGTAAAAAATTAAATTATGGACATTATGGCGAATACTGTTTGTCCGATTCTGTTTCGACTACTATTACATTTCTTACCGAGAAATTCGACTAGAGAAGAAAATAAAAAAAAAATAAAAAAATAATAATAATAATAATTTGAACGAGATCCCGTATAATATAGTTTTTTTTTTCTTTAATTTCAAATGTCCAACAATTTATTTGATTAATCGTTAAAATAAGAAATTTTTTGCCCGTTTTTATGTTGTTGTATGCGTAATTTTTATCCCGAGTTTTTTCAGAACATCAAGTCCCGGGCCCCAGTCGTTATCAACCAGAGAGAGGTTCGTTACAAAATCATAAAATAATATGGAGCACTGGGATTCGGGTCACACGATTCCGGGGTGGTTTCTTTTTTTTTCTTTACTATATATAGAACAATTTATTTCCGTACCGCTATCAGGACCGGATGTGAGGATGGTCGGGGGCGATAAAATGTGAACTCTGGCTGTCATGTCGCCGGAATTAGATTTCGGATGTGTCGTGTATATCGGCCGGATGCGTGTTCAACCTAATTATTATATTCGTCTTTGCACGTCGTCGATCCGACAAAACTAATAATTCCGTTAAAAAAAAAAATATGATTATTTCTCCCCGAGCCCGTTAAAATACGATTCCTGGCCGAGTTGGTTAGTTAAACAATTATTTATTTTTGTGTAAATTCGCAACGATGATTACTGTCACACTTGCTCTTCCCGCCGGTATAACTTGGCCCGGTCCGTGCGACAAGTGTCGAATTTCAATAATCGAAAATGGGCTGCCGGAGACGGTTTTCCGGGATGATCATCGCCGCGCGTATAGGACTGACGGAATAAATTCCAACATTGATCTAATAAGTATGAAAAAAACAAAAAAAAAAAAATAATCAATCCAAACGTCCCGTCGGGCGTACACACAATTTTCCTTTCGTTTTCGATACCTTTCGGAATCCGGTACGCGTTCGACGATTGGACGATAAAAAAAAAATCGACCGTGCGAAAGCGTACGGTAAAATCTGTAAAAGACGACGAACAACGAACGGAGCGGAAGAAAGAAAACTTCTCGGCGTTATAACTGAGAAACCGGGAGGAATTAAGGTTTACGACTTTAACAAGATATCTACTTAAAGTGCGCGTGTCGGTAGTCACGTCGGACGTGGTTTATGTTTTTTCCGGCGACAAGAAAGACCTTTTTATTGGAAACCGAGGCGAATGGACCTAAAGACTAAAACAGTTCGTGTGCAACAAGACCGATGGGCGACGGCGACCGATTTATATATTTTTTATTTTTTTTTTTTTTTATCACAAGAGCTGGCAGGCGGAGTCGGGCAAATTTTTTTGTAGGAGGTATTTCGATGGTTGTTTTTATCTCATTTAATCGTTTGTGTATCATTTCTCGCAAAACCGTCCACGTCCGGGATTCGATCGAGAATTTAAAAAAAAAAAAAAAAAAAAAAACCAATATTCGTACCTGTTGTATTATTTTTTTTAAATAAACATAAATTTCCGACCAGCAAAGTTTAGTGTTGCGACGAAACCCGTTTTTCCGGAGGAATGGGCAGTGAACGCGGACGAAAAGTTTCACAAGTTCCCTTATGGGGTGCGTTTGTAAACTGCACAGAAGAATGATGATACTCCAGAGACGTGGTCACTATAGTTTTCTACGTCCGGAAAGTAACGCGAAAACCGAAAAAAAAAAATATTGTCGAGATTATAATACTTTACTTCGGGTCCCTGTCGGGAAGTGGCGCCGAACTATTTTTATTTTTTTTTTTTGGTGTGGCGAGAAAAATTGAACATCTACCCCAATCCTCTCATGGACGTATTCCTTAAGAATTCCTTTTAAAAAAAAAATATCAAATTACAACGCTAATTAAACTATATCATACATTTTAACGGACAACGTATAAATATCAACGGACGGAATGCTCTTGGAGCAGTGGCGAATTAAACGGTTTTTTTTTTTTTTTGCAATTTTTTACCACAAAAAAAAAAAAAAAAAGAATACATTTTAAACCGCGAACCGCAATAAAATTTACCGCAGCATAATATGGTACCGATACATTTTCTATGGATTTGTCGACTTTGATTGAATCGTTAAATCCACCACAGCCACAGAGTATTAACTCTGTGCGTTTACATGCTTAACGTGTTTACATTTTTTTTTCCTCCCCATAAAAAGGCACCATAATGTTTTTTATCAGTTTTTTTTTTGAATACACTATTATATATATATATATAGAATTTCATAAGCTACGACTTTGCGAGAAATATTATATTAAGTTGTTAAAACATACTTCAGTTCCTCCGAGACATCCGAGTATTTAAGCGCACGCCACACCGGCATTTGTCGTCTTCGTTTATAAGTGAGTAAGAGCTCGTTTGATTTTGGTTTTACGGTTAAAAGCGTTTTTTTTTATAAAATTAAAAGACAATAATCTTTCGGAGTGCAAGACTTCGGGGTGCGGTTTTTCCGTCGTTCCGAATATAACGCTAAATTTAACGTGCACATATAACGACCATTTCAAAATTGTCGAATAATATTATTATTTTCTATCAAACTCCGAAAATATACACTGTTGCTCTTCTAGTTTAACGATTTTATTCTAATAGCGAAATCGAGCTGGTTTGTACAATGTGCAACCGGAGTAAACGTGTATTTTGCCATATGGCCAGTGAAATGGACGCGGAGACGACGAACGGCAGGTGTGGGCAGGTGGTCTTAACTTCCGAATAGTTCTCGGACCATCCACCCGCACCGACTCTATAAAAAGATTCCAATTAGAAGTCGTCGGTTCGATAAAATCGTCGAGTGGGCACGCCGGTCGCCGTGTACAACGTTTAAATAAAGAAAAAAAAAACACGCCCATTAAAAAGTCACATTTAAATGCCACGGAACAGCAACAATCGACTGGCTTCATTCAACCACACGGCCCAATAATACGCTACACGAAATTCCCGGCCGCCCGACCGGGATGTAATTATCGGTAAAAAATATAATATAATACGTTTGTACCCCGGACGGTAGACGCCGCCGAGTAATTGCAAGTCGTTGGGTTCTCGATTTATCTCTATACTCCGCGCCACGAGAGAACGCATACGGCACGCGCATCTAAATGACAGTGCGCTGTCGTCTCGAGGCCAAATTTCTCCCACTATGCGGCAACTGGTCTCTGCATACAGCGGCCCAAGTAACAATAGATACACCAGCCAATGTTTTCATCCATTATATCGAATGATAATGATATGATCGTATTCGCGATATTAAAAAAAAAAATTGGTTTATGGAAAAAATAACGGGCGCACAATAACGACACGTTGTACGTAAACGAGAATCGGTAAAAGACAAGCGACGCGCGATGGTTTGAAAAAATGTTGTTTTTGTGATCGCAGTGTACACACCTGCCAATGACACCGACGAGCACCGAAGCTGTCCGACGGGTTGACGATCGTGCTGGTAAAGTGGTGGGAATGCGCGAAAAATACGCGTTTTGGTCGGCCGCCGTATGCATTCTCTCGTGGCGCAGAGTATGGAAACCGAACGAAACGTTCGAGCACGACGATCGCTGTACGTTTATTTTACCCGGTATATCCACTGGAATGTGAAACGCCCCGGCGGGCGTCGGCGTCGTTTTTTTCCGGACAGATGTTATTTGATTGGGTTCAGCCGATTTTTTCGGCCGATTAAATTAAATCGAATAAAATGGTATTTGCCAAACGTTTGTGCGATCTAAAGTTCGGGCTTTCGGCGTTTAAACACGGTGCGGCGGGCCCTACAGTTGGTTACAGACTGTTGAATAGGAAAGGTGAAATTTGTACGTGTACGCAAATCGTTTCCACGTAAAAAGTGAACGTTTAAAAAAAAATTGTGTATTAAAATAAAAAAAAAACCCGTGAATGGTGATCACTACTGTTGTCGGCGGGAAGTCGGGAAGGTTGTGCGCATAGGGTCATTTGATTTGATTCGATTTGATTCGTTCGTTGAGAACGAAAAACGATTCCGAGCAGCAAATCGATAAATAGAAATAAATTCGTGTTAATTTGATGAAAATAAATTGCAAAAATTGTTATCAACGAAATACGAACAAAAAATGGCTATAAAAAGCACACTAAAACCAGTATATTTTGAAAAATGCACCACAATTAGAAAATGATAATTCAAACATGTTTTAAGAGTGAAAATGTCTGGTCTTCATCTTTTTTTTTTTTTTTTTTTACTGAATACCGACAAAAATACAAAATCGAAAATAAAAACGGCAAACACTATTGCCGTTAATTTTTAGGTCGTTTTTTCCACATAATTTAGAAAACTTAAACGGAAATCGAACAACGACCTTCTCAATGTCTATACGAATTCCGCTACCGGAGACTACAGCCCGAGATCATCGGAGCGAGATTTTCGGTCGATTAGTTCACAGAGACGGTGAAAAAAAAACACCGCAGTAAAACTAATATATTCGTTAATAAATTTTTTATTTTTATAAATTGGAATAGTCACCAGTCGATATTTTTATGATCCGCGTTCCATCATTCGACGACATGAATAATTCAGTAACACATTGCTTATGCATTTGGTCCTAAAAAAATCATCAGTTTATTATTCTGGATTTTTTTTTTTTTTTTTACTCTCGACGATCTCTTCTCGAGACTGACCCGCGGATTAACAATGCGCGTTGTAAAATATGCACAACGGGCGTTTTATTTATACCACAAGATTGTACCGCGTACATAGATTTATGTAATTTAATTTTTATACCGGATATATATTCATATAAAAATAAAGTATTGTACCATAATGAGGGGGTCATATTTTTTATTAATTCGCTAAAAATATTAGCGTCGTTTACTCGTGTCATTAAATATTATAGTAATGAAAAAAAAAAAATAATAATAATAATAATTATAGAAAAAACAAATTAAATGAATAACGTTGAATTTGATTGAAAAATATATGTCGCGGAACGTCCGTAAAATAAAAAAATAAAAAAAAACCATTTTGCGGCAAGATTCAAAGCGATCGTCAACGAATGCACGGAAAATAGAAATCGTCAATTTATTGACAAAGTATTTTCGAGGAGAATATCGCCACGTTTTCCACGCCAAGTATACAAATAGGAAAGTATATGTGAAATGTGAAAAATCGAATCGTATTCCGACATATTGCGGCCGACGTGTGTAAATACCGTGGCATATCGACGAGGATTCGAAATTACGGCCGAACGCAAGAACCGACGAGGTTCTACACCGACCATCGGTGAAATGATTTGTATTTTATTTGACTCACGTTTGCATTGGGAAAAAACAAAAAAAAAAAAGAAAACGATTTTTTACATATTTCTTTACGATAATCCGATTATTCCGAAATTATAGAATTAGCAATTCGCGTTCAGCGTTCGATTGGCCGGGGTACGTTTAAAAAATATTTGTGTACACAATATAAAAAATATAATATCGTGTCGATATTCGCGCGACCCTCGGAATCGTTTTGTACTTTTGCAGTCCAATTTAGTTTAGATAAATATTTACACGACTAATAAAGGCCCTAGTAAATTATTTGCATGGTTTATCATATCGTAACGCTCGGTACAATTTTTCTTTACCATTGCATACAAGAGAAATCAGCGAATTAATAAATATTTAATATCGATACGCAATACGAAAACCCAATCTTATAAATTCCCGTTGCGAATTGTAATACAATACAAGTTCCAATGGTACGAATAATTTTCGATTGGAGTCCAACGAACAAACCACTTTGTATTGCCCGCGGGATTCCGTCGGATTGTTATTCCGATTATACAAATGTCGAAAACCGAGTTTATCTACCGAGTGGGTTCGGCAAATTTTTTAAAATCGTTGAAAAAACGCCAATATTCCCACGCGGAGATCGAAAGTCAAAAAAAAAAACGATTGTTAGTTCTCGTCATCCTGAAACAATTTATTCGATATATGTTGTTCGGTCGAGTCGACGGCGGTCCTTGGCAGTTTATTGTGGAAATCATATTGTTCCATACAACTGCTTTAATAGTATACAGTTTTTTTTTTTTTTAAAAATTATTATTCGTTTAATTTCTATAATATTTGAATCACCCTGATCCCAATGGGTGTGTTACAATCTCCCGTACGGAATAGGGCGCCAGTAAGTGGCGATTAACAATAGAATTTTTGCGATTGGGTATTACGACAGCTAACCGTATAAAAAAAATGCTCGTATTGTTGACGGTTCGTCGGGATTGATCAAGTCCTGGCTTTGAAATGGCCGAATGGAAACTACCGGATGCCTATAAAATAAGTCGATATTTGCCAGAACGTATTGAACAAATGTCCTCGTCTGCAAAAGGATTAATATTAATATTATAAAAAAATTTCAACTGTCTGCGATTTCTATAAAACGAAATACAAGGGTGTGCCGGCGTGTCGTTTTGTTTCTCCCCCGAAAATGACTCCTGTTATCCCGGTCAAGGGTGCCACCAGGACGATTATAACTGAATACAAATTATTAACGAAATCTTCTGTTTCACGAATTAATTTTGAGAACCATTACCATCTTTGTTGATCATGCCTAAATTTATCTCTAAATAACGAATAAACTATTCGATGACAAACAAAGTTTTTGTAAACTTTGTCACTATCGAATATTAAATATTGTTCTAAAATACCTACGATATTATTGTTTCCGATAAAGATAAGACATTGATAGGCAAGCCGGTTAATTTGACTGCAGTACCGCGTGCTGCAGTTGCAATACTGACGTAAACGTAAATCGTACAAAATGTGATGAAATCTAAGAAGATCGTGGCAGAAGAATTACCTAAACTCATAGGAAAAGAGATTACTAAACGCTTTTTCTGTTGTGAGAAATGGTTTTAAACAACAAGCAAATGTTTCGGATGATAGTTTTTTTTAAACTCGATGAAATCGAAACGTTAACGAAAAAAAAATACAATTTATAAAAACACGACAAACGAAACTCACTAATTTATTTTTTTTTAATTTAGATTTAAAAATATATAATATATATATATGTAGGTAAAATATGATATTTTATATTTATTTGTAATATAAAATATAGAATATGAAATTAAAAAACTGATACATATGAAACAAAAAGCATGTAATTCTATTTAACGATTTTCTCTGTATTACGAATTTTTTTGGTTTCCCATGAGACTTCGTTATATGGATGTTTTACTGTGTTATACGAAAATTTTAACTGTCCGCGATTTCTATAACACGAAATACTAAGCGTGTGGTTTTGTCTCTCCCCCGTATATGACTCCCCTGCTCTTCTGTTGGAGGGTGCCTCCAGGACGGTTATAACCGTCAAGTGGATAAAAATTGTTCGTATTGTTGACGGTTCGTCTGGATCGGTCAAGTCCTGGCATCGACATAGCCGAATGGATGCGCCGGATGCCTAAAAAATAGGTCGATATTTGCCAGAATGTATTGAACAAATGTGCTCGTCTGCAAAAGGATTAATATTAATATTATACGTAAATTTCAACTGTCCGCGATTTCTATAACACGAAATACTAAGCGTGTGCCCGGCGTGTCGTTTTGTCTCTAACCCTGCTCTTCTGTTGGAGGGCGTCATCAGGACGATTTACAAGACCACGAGGTCGCGTTGGCGCCGGATCCGATCGACAGGGCGCGATAATGACAATATTAATTGCGGACCGGAAAACCGCCGACACCGGAATCAGGATTTCGCGGCGTGCCGGACTCGATGGTATACGCACCGGAACGACGGTGGACGTGTCGCCGAAACGGAAATCGACGATGGCCGTCCCCAGATATAACCGTCGACCGTCGACGTGTAACCTTTATGATAATTTAATACGTATATATATATATATATATATATACAGCCGCGTGCGATACCGACCGTTGATAAATTATCACTTTACGGAATGTTTGGGTCCTATAACGTAATAGATGTTTTTTAATTTTTTTTTCGTGCTCGGAGGCCAAAGGTATTATTTATTGCCGTGAACCACCGTGACGACAACCCGCGCCGGGCCGGGGCAAGTGATTTCGAGAGCGCGCACCCGATTCAATCTAACCGCCAGCCAAAATTATAAACGCCGCCACCGTATTGGCCGACCGAATTATTAACCATCGGACAACGAATCGAGTACGAACAAGGCCGACAAACCGACGAAAATACGAACCGGACACGTGTAATTAGCCAGCAGGGACGTAGTAAACGATCGAGTCGGCTCACTTTACTCGCTCCGGGTGATACGTGCTAAACCACTCGCCAACTCCAAATATCTAACGGTTCCGCACCGCCGATTTTGCTGCACTTGTGTTTTAGGAGTTGGTGGAATACACGGTCGACACAATAGGAATTCGAAAAAACCCACACCGTTCTTAAGAAGCCACTTTAAAAAAAAAACAATAACACAAATCGACTGGTCGCAGTCGTACAGTAAAACTTTATCAATAATAATAATTTAGTAAATTTGTGGACGGAACTTTTAAGTAGTCCGCCCGGGAGATGAGTTACGACCGTGCACTTGACAACACTGGGACTCGCGGCGATTGTGCCCAGGTATTTCGAGACGGCGTAACGCATTGCGTCTCGGACGATTAATACAACATAAAAAAATACACAAATAAACTGGAAAAACTTATAAAAAACACATTTAGCGGGTAATTTGCCGAATACTCTCACGTAGTGTTTTTCCGGAAATTTACGAAACCGTCCGGCTCGCTGCCCACGGAATTCTCGTGTTTTCCGACACGACAAGATTTTTTTTTTTTTTTTTTTTAATTTTTAATCGAGTTTCGGATTACAGATAATATACGACGGATTTCCATAGCCGAGATAATTGCGAAACGCGAAACCGGATAATTAACATTATACTGTCGTTAACTCCTTACTCCTTACTCCTTACTAACCTTACTCCTGTCTAATAACGATTTTTTTTTTTTTTCACACGATTTACAATTTCGAAACCCCGACGACTTGCAAATCGTCAACCGTCTCTAAACACTATGGTCGGTCATTAAACGTACGTCACCGACATTATTAATATTGTCGAACAAAGTCGTTTTCCGTCTGGTTTCTTCCTAAATCGAACGCAATATCGGGTTTGCGCGGCACGAACAGAACTTAAGCCCCCAGGAAGACTATTTTTTCTTCTTCTAGAAAACGCATTAATTAAATTCGTATACGTATGGGGTTTTTTTTTTTTTTATACGTTTCAGCCGTTTTTGCAATAGGCTTCGGGTCGCCCGAACCTTTTGGTTTTTCCTTTTTTTTTTTTTTAGTCGCGACCTTTTTTAATCGCGACGGTCGTAAATCCGGAGCGGCTTACGGCGAATATCTGAACGTAGAGAGCACGCAGTAGAGCTCCTTTATAATTATTAATATTTTATTTAGTCGCTAATTGAAATAAGAGCTCGATATTCCAGAATATACAGTAAATATACCCTCCCCTTTTGTTATCAGTCCTGGAAATGATTTGCTGTAACTCTCCATGCTTCTCTCTTTTAGCTCAATTCTTTCGGGTCCTTGTTATATTTTTTATTCGTTTCCTTCATTTGTTGGGTCGTGTATTCCGTCAGGTTAGGAATCCCGCTTCCACTGCGCCCATCAACATCACCTAAAATTATTATCATTATTAGTAGACTTTCGGGTTTCCTATCGTCCTATCTTCCCTAGATTTGTAACGTTTCCACAGCTGTTTTTTTCTTTTATTATCCTGTTTAGTAACGACAAATGAGTCGTCCACACGGACCCGGATGTCTTGTGCATTAAGCCTAAAGGTTCCGACATATTTTATCCGCCGAGTTGATTGGCCAGGTTTCGCAATAAAAGAGCGCCACACTCCACGCATAACTTTTAAGGAATATCTTCTATAGTAAATATATAGTACGGTGAAATGTTCGAGAAAATTATTTAATCAAACGATTCTCTAATATTAAAATATGATTGACTGTTTTGAAACTGTTTTCCGGTTTTTTTTTTTTTATGTACATTTCGGCCGTCTTTGCAATAGGCTATCGGGTCGCCCGAACCTTTTGGTTTTTCCTTTTTTTTTAGTCGCGACCTTTTTTAATCGTGACGATCGTAAATCTGGGGCGGCTTACGGCGAATATCTGGACGTAAAGAGCACGCAGTACAGCTCCTTTATAATTATTACTATTTTATTTAATCGCTAATTGAAATAAGAGCTCGATATTCCAGAATATACAGTAAATATACCCTCCCCTTTTGTTATCAGTCCTGGAAATGATTTGCTGCAACTCTCCATGCTCCTCTCTTTTAGCTCAATTCTTTCGGGTCCTTGTTATATTTTTTATTCGTTTCCTTCATTTGTTGGGTCGTGTGTTCCGTCAGGTTAGGAATCCCGCTTCCACTGCGCCCATCAACATCACCTAAAATTATTGTCATTATTAGTAAACTTTCGAGTTTCGTATCGTCCTATCTCTCCTAGATTGGATACGTTTCCACAGCTGTTTTTTTTCTTTTATTATCCTGTTTAGTAACGACAAATGAGTCGTCCACACGGACCCGGATGTCTTGTGCATTAAGCCTAAAGGTTCCGACATATTTTATCCGCCGAGTTGATTGGCCAGGTTTCGCAATCAAAGAGCGCCACACTCCACGCATAACTTTTAAGGAATATCTTCTGTAGTAAATATATAGTACGGTGAAATATTCGAGAAAATGATTTAATCAAACGATTCTCTAATAATAAAATATGGTTGACTGTTTCGTAACTGTTTTCTGTTTTTTTTTTATTATTGTCATTTAAAAATACGGTTGTGCGACGTGTACGAGACTCGACAGAGATATTTCGCGTAATATTCTTTATAGAATTTCATATGAACGCAATAAAACTTATTATATATCTAATAAGAACAAAAATAACAATAAAAAAAAAAAAAAAAAAAAAACACTATTTTCCGTAATATAATATAAATACCTACACGGTATACGTCGTATTTTATTATTTCTAATATAGTACCTAGTCGACCTTTTCAAAACTATTGTATTTTATATATGATTTTTAATTTTTTTTTCTCTCTCTTTTATTATTTGTCAGAGATATTTGCGTTTTTTTTTTTTTTACTACCCTCGCGAAATCAAGACGCATCCAACGATTTAATAACTTACAATCTACAACGAATTTCAAAATTGAAATATATTATCGTTCAAATGTTATTACCATCTTGGTTCTGAAACATTCGGTTTGTTTTTCCGGAAGACCGTACTGCACGTTAAATTCTCCGTTTTGTTCCAACAGTGTTCGTTAATACAACGTTTTAATAATTGTACGGAGTTTTTGTTTGAATCTTAATCAAATATGACTCCGACCGCGATAGGTTTTCATCTCCCGTAAGCGATTTTCGATATTATTATAATTCGGTTTTTTTTTTTTTTTTTTTTTTTTTTTTTTTTTTTTTTTTTTTTTTTTTTTAGTCCGTTCGGTTCCAAAATAACTAATAATATTTTTTCGTATTTTATATTAAACATTTCTATTAAAAAAAAAAAAAATAATAAAATATCAATATTATAAGACATAGAAAAAAATATGACGAACATATTTACTAAAAATTACCTCTAGTTTAGAGTTCTCGTAGAAAGATTGTATTAATTATTATTTATTGTTATACAATTTAATATTAATTTTTACTTAAAAAACAGCAATAAACCTCATCGATTATAAATTTAAACACGCATTGCTTTAAAAACCTTCTGTTGTGTTGTTAAAATTGCGCTATTTGGAAATGTCCAATTTATCGTCATCATATTTTTCTTATTTTTCTATTGATGTAATAATTCTCTCTCGAATTTTGGCCATAGATCAACCATTCAGTCTTTCCATTCTTCGTCCATCCGTTAACTATTTTTCTCGGAGAGTTCCAAATGAAAAGCTGATTTTAGTGGTTCCACCGGTGGTTTGTAAAAAAAATATACTCTGGATAATATTATAGCTCCACGCTTACAAAAAAAAAAAAAAAAAAAAATATAAAAATATAAAATGAAATGAAAATAAAACTTCTTCTATTGTTTATTTAATGGCAAAGTTTAAATTTCATTTATTTTCTACTGTTCAAGTAAAAGACGCAATAAATTTCGTTTCTATCTGTAGTTAATATTTATCGGTTGCTCAGGGTCGTTAAAATTTTAAAAGATGATAAGACAACGTCCATCCTCGGTTATTTTCTTATTTACACTATTTTCGCCATTAAATTATATATTGTCGTTCACAGTCAGACTAGTAAATATATATATATTGTGTGTGTGTTTTTGTAATCTTTTATTGCGTTTTTCAAGTTTTTACATAGTAAAATATACCATAGGGTTAAACAATTCTACATTTTAAAGTAAAACAATTGTATTGTATTGTATTTTTTTTTTCCCCTGTCAACTAAATTCTAAATTTATCTGTGTCACAGATGGAACTGGTGTAATAAAATTGTAAATATTACATAGAAATCGACGGGGAAAAAAAAAATGTTTATTGAAACATAAATAACGGCTGAAATATTAAGACCCGGGGATTTACTGCCACTGTCATATAAACTCACATCGGTGCACAATTGCGTTGAGCAAAGACCATTTTGCTATGTTATTTTTCTCACGAGATATTCTAATTTTCAATCGAGATAACCGTTAAAAATCGTGATATTTCACAAGATTGACGCGCAAACAACGATAATGTTTGTTCCCTATGATTCGACAGTAAATTTGATAAATTCAACAGAACATTAACACTAACAGCTGAACTTGTCCCTGTAGAACCCAAATTTCCTATGCCGTGCGATTGTATGACGGCGAGACGGCACGTGTATTAAGTATCCGGTGCTCGTGCAAGACGAACAATTTCCATTTTGATAAAGATGAAAAAAAAAAAAAAAATGCACGACACGAGAGAGGCCGTCAGAGATAATATATCAAGAATTCGAAAACAAAAGTAACAGTCTCCTTAATTGCGGCGGACGTTAATTGTGACGGGAGGGTAAAAGGAAATATATCCTGTCAGTATCGGTATGCATTAAAATCCGGCTCGATTATTTCGGGCGTGAATTAAAAAAATAATATATTTGAATTTGAGTCGAGGTTCGTATTCGAGTAAATGAATGATTCTCATAAAACAAAAAAAAAAAAAATAATATATATTAAAAAAACCGAAAAAACTGTATATTGCGCAATCGATAGTACCGGATTGAAGTTAATTGTATAACAATACGACAAATGGAATATAAGCGAAATTCGATTTTGGCGAACGTGAGAAACCGGGTCGGGATTCGATGGCAATTCGAATTATGCGTTAAAAATGCGCTAAAAATATGCAATAAAAAAAAAAAAGAGGAAAATTGTATTTATCAGTAATTTATCATATAAATTCGATTGCCGATAATTGTGGTTATCCCAAACCGTGTTCCAGACGTCAAACTACATTCTGTTTTTTTTTTTTTTTGTAAATTTATTATTGTTTTTTTTTTTATTATTGAAAAACGATGACAAAGTCGTAATATCAATATACAATAGTAAAGTAATTGCGTCGAAACTAACTTTCTAAATGGTACGCAAAATGGCGAATTGAATTAAACTACAGCATATCCGTTCGTACGAAATGCACCTTAAGACGTGGACTTTGTCCTGACATAACTGTAAATAGTCTATCTTTTGGCACTGTTAGATACCCGAGCAATAAACCTTGATAAAAGAATAATATGGCAAAATCATATTAAAAAAAAACTAATGCTTTAAGCCCGTTCCCGATCATTAAAAATATACAAATCTCTTCTGAAACCTGTATGGACGTATGAAATCCAACAATGGAGATCGGTGAAAAAGTCAAATTTAATTCAAATACAGACGTTCCAAAATATTACACTTTGAATAATTACAAATGCTCCGCCCGTTGTCTATAACTCGGCCTTTCGAAAATGCCTAGGCATCAAAACAGTAGGAAAACGAGTTGCTTTTTTTTTATAGAAACGTTATTATATTAGATAAAAAAAAAAACCCCACAAAAGTCCTCTGATAAAATGCATACAAATCCCGTCACTTTCTGGAAATCACCGCCGCAAACTCAAAAGAATATGGTGAAGAGATCTTTTAACTCAATACAATAATAAAGTAAATTTCAAGTAAAGTGGCTCCTTACTCGCACAACCCCATTAACGTTTTTTCTTCTTTTCTCGTATAAACTTCTTTTTGTGCTTGATCAGTACGGATTGTATAGATTTTTTATATATATATATATATATATATATATATATATACACGAGGCGTATTCGAAAAGCAAAGGTCGCTCGCTTATATTTTTGAAAATCGACAAGTCGTAACGCGTTTGAACTAGTGCGTACACTAAACAACAATAATAATCGTTGCCGGCTATTTTGAAAACTATTCTAATTTATTATAATAGCTACGATTATTGGCAAAAACGCAAGAACGCGAAGCAATGATCTAATAAATGAATTAATATTAAGGATAAACAATATCGGGACACTCGCCGATTTGTATATGATATTCAAGAGTTATTAACCGCCATGGGCTAAAGCCGTGATTAAAACATCAATTATTAAAATATCTTAAATAAGAATTTATCAACGAAAAATATATATACCGAATGGAAACGCCGGATGCCTAAAAAATAGATCAGTATTTGCCAGAATGTATTGAACAAATGTCCTCGTCTGCAAAAGGACTAATATTAATATCATACGAAAATTTCAACTGTCTGCGATTTTTATAACACGAAATACAAGTGTGTGCCGGCGTGCCGTTTTGTCTCTCCCCCGAAAATGACTCCGGATATCCCTGTCAAGAGTGCCACCAGGACGATTATAACAGCCAACTGAATACAAATTGTTCGTATTGTTGACGGTTCGTCTGGATCGATCATGTCCTGGCATCGACATAACCGAATGGAAACTTCCGGATGCCTATAAAATTGGTCAATATTTGCCAGAATGTAATGAACAGGTGTCCACGTCTGCAAAAGGACTGATATAAATACAGTCAAACTTCTACATGACGGACTATCATTTAACGAAATGTTCTGTTTAACGAATTATTTTTGAGAACCATGACCTGCGTTGTTGATCATGCGTAAATTTATCTCTAAATAACGAATAAACTATTCGATAACAAACAAAGTTGTGTTGTAAACTTTGTCACTGTCGAATATTAAATATTGTTCTAAAATACATACGATTTTATTGTTTCCGATGATGATAAGACATTGATAGGCAAGCCGGTTAATTTGACTGCAGTACCGCGTGCTGCAGTTCCAATACTGACGTAAACGTAAATCGTACAAAATGTGATGAAATCGAAGGAGATCGTGGCAGAAGAATTACTTAAACTCACAGAAAAAGAGATTTACTAAACGCTTTTTCTGTTGTGAAAAATGGTTTTAGACAACAAACAAAATGTTTCGGGTAACATTTTTTTTTTAAACTCAATGAAATCGAAACATCTTACGAAAACACAGTAGAATTTATAAAAACACTAAACAAACGAAACTCACTGATTCATTTATTTTCAATTATGATTAAAAATTACATTATATATATATATATATATATATATATGTAGATAAAATATGATATTTTATATTTATTTGTAATATAAAATAAAGAATATGAATTTAGAAAATTGATACATATGATAAAAAAAAAAAAACCATGTCATTCTATTTAACGAATTTCTCTGTATTACAATTGTTTTTTTTTTTTTTTTGTTCCCCACGAGACTTTGTTTTATGGAAGTTTTACTGTATTGATAATCTGACCGGGCTCCGGTTCGACCGGACTACGTACCGGTAACCGGGACCGAGGTGATTTCACGGGCGTCGGGGGATGCGCGAAAATCGAATGCGTACAAAAAACGACAAAAAACACGACGGATCGTTTACTGTAATACAATACGCACTAAAATAATACAATTATTAATCTGTACCGGCTCTACGTTCAAATTGTCCGGCTACAGGAAAAATATTATTCTGACCGTCTGTGTGCGTCTCTGTGGAACGAGCCCCGGGGCGTAGGCCCGTGAGGTGTTTTTTTTTTTTTTTTTTTTTTTTTTTTGGCATTTAACGATCGTCCGGCGAAAACTAATTGTAAAAAAAAACCCGACCGTTTTAGATCGATTCACACACGCACACGTCAGTGGCGAGACGGTTGAGTTTCGAGGATTCCGGTCGTGGAAAATATTCATTTTGCTGGATTTAGACCGCGTTATCCGCACACGTCAGTCTCCGATCTGGATCCGATCAGTCGGTATCGCTTGCCGAGCTATTTTCCATAATCGCTGTAAAATATGATACGACACGATATTCGTTTGTTTTGTTCGACGGACGTCATTTGTGTATTAGGGATATTCGAAAAATTTAATATTTTCGTATTAACACCGTCAGACGAACTTAATTTTTACGCATTCAGAAGTTTCGTTTTTAAATCACATTTGTTTACCTATAATATTAGAAATTAAATGCGTTAAAATACAATTTTACGCTGTGTGCGCATAACAACAACAACAACAACAACAAAAAAAAACCAATAAAAAATACAAACTTATTTTATTTTTCAACAATATGACATTTCTTGTAAAATTATCAAATACAAAAAAAAATTGCCTTTTTCACGGTGCAAATGCGTCGTTTTGTTCAATTAATATTGGTAAAATGAAAAAAAATATAAATATATTAACAAATGCGCAATGCGTATAACACGCGCGAGCGGTAACCGTCTCAACACGACAGGTCCCCCGGTCCTTGGGGACTGAGCGGGCTCGTGACTGATACGCCTGATACTGTGACCCGATTGTCGCCGACCGGAGACGTCACTGACTCGTGACTGACACGTGCGAATCGACTTTTATTCGCGTATTATCGTTGGGACACGAATCCTCTGACGAATACCACGACGAATAGACGGGATTTATTGCGGAAAATAGACGAACAATTTCCAAAGGTTGTTTCGCTCGCGGTTTTCATGAGAATTGATTTTTACTATCAAATAAAAAAAAAAAAATAATAATAATAACCATTTGTTATTTACGAACAATTTCAAACGACTATAGAAACTACTTGTAAATATATTTATTTATTTTTTATTTTTTTTTCCCGGTTGACTTCGATTGGATCGATAAAAAGGCGTGTACGTGGGTGTGTCACCGTTGTAGGTGGGAAATCGGGAATGCAGTACAAGGCGCGGCGGTGGGTTCTGGCGATTAAATGCGTGCCGCGGTTGTGCACTAAAGTAAACAAGATAAACTAGTTTGGTGCCAGGTTTTTTTTTTTTAGTTTTACATTATCAGTCTTCGCGGACACTTGTCCTGTGAGTGAACGCGTTTTTTTTTTTTTTTTTTGAATCCTAATCCACCGTAATCGTACAACCGAAAGGTGGTCGTTGGTCGCGAATTCAATATTTCCGTTGGCGGTCGTGATCCGTCCGGGTGAATTCAATCGTCGTAGACCGGTATCGTAAATTGCCCAAACACTGTTTAAACAGCTTATAAAGGTAGCCAAAAACAGTGCGAGAACACACCGGGAAAACATTGAACGGGCGCGTCAAGCAATCGATCAACGTCCACAACGCCCGGGCAGAGCGCCATTCTCGGCCGGTGAACATATCGGACAGTACTGTTGGAAGAATTTACAACTTTTTACCGTGTACAAATAACGTACAGATTGTGCAACGACTCTCTCCGAACGATTGTGGCACGACAATTGAATTTCGAATCGCGGTTTCGGCAATTGTTCCGTTAAAGAAAAAGAAAAAAACACCACGAATTTGAACGAAAATGGGTTTCGTCAATGCGCGGTGTTGTTAATAAACGAAATTATAGTTTTCAAGTTTCACAACAGCCTACGGTCAACCGCTTTGCGTTCTGCAAAAGTCACTCTACGGTTTGGTGTTTCGCCGTTTCGGCATTCCGGGGCCCGTATTCAATCGAGACAAAACGACGGGACTATCCACGACACCCGAACGCCGCGCGGAAACTTCTTGCCGGCCGAACATCCAGCGGTCGGGTCAGCACAAGATCGCGGACTGCGGTTCCGACAAGGTGGCCGCTAACAAGACACGCGGCGCGTATTTCAAGGGCCGTCCTTCTCCAGGGGAATTGTCCCGAACCGAGGGATTTCGTCGCGAAACGGCGGTATTTGCCCGGCCACCACGTTCTCCCGGTTCAAAGCCATCCGGTTTGATTTCACGGTGATTTGTGACACCCGTAGTGTTCGGCAACAAAGCGCACGCCACAACCGGAGTTTTACGGAAAACCTTAGCCCGGGAAATTGCGGTCGTCGACGCGCGCACGCGGTACAGACAGTTACGGACGGTCCGCGTAAACGCACGGCCGATTTGTTGTACGCACGACGAAGGCGGCCACTCGGGCAATGCGATATTCATATGTTTGACATTTGGTTAACACAGCGGAGTAAATATAATCGTCGTGTCGAATAAAATACAATTTGTTCGGTTAGTCGATCTCTAATACTAGGCCTTCGATAAACTTCAATTAAAATTCGTCAGGACCCACGGCCGCACCATGTATACAGACGGGCTAGGGGGATTTATTTTGTATCTGTACGCGACGATACGAATTCGCCAGGTTTCATGTCATTTGTCGGTGGTTTTCTTTGCCTTGATAAAAAAAAAAAAAAAAAAAAAAAAAAAAACATCGAATAAAGTGACCTCTTTAAAGTATCGGCTAGTATAAAATTTTCCACGGGAAATTGAAAAACGAACGCAGAGATCGGATGAACTCTTTTCCGGTGGAAAATGGGTTTGCAGAAAAATACAAAAAAAAAAAAAAGAAAGATTTTTACATTAACGTCATTGTCGAACCACAAGACACCTCCTGTCCGTTCAGAATTTTAATTGTTAATTTTTAGTGTTCAAACAATGTGTAAATTGAGGACACTAGTTTCAAAGTGTACAATCTCCACGTTCACTACATTTTCAGAAAACCAAAAAAACGAATAACTTAATCGAAAAAATGTTTTTTCTCCATTCAGATTTATTGAACATTTTCATATAGTTATGCAGAGATGATTTACCAGTTTTTTTTGTTAAAAAAGACAAGATTTTGTCATAGTTCTGACAACATTTTGTTTGGAGATTGTACAGTATAAAACTAACAGTAGGAGATTGCTCGTTTTGAAAATAATTTTTGTAAATAATAAATAGGCATTGAGAAGCTAAAAATTAGAAGTCTTTATTCATTTTTTATTTAGTTTAGAAGTTTACGAAAAGAACTTAATTTAATATTAATAATCGTTAAAAATAAAAAATACCTAAGATTAATAAGTTAGTCAATTTATTTATTAGACTGCAACATTGATTTCATCTTCTATCGCACGACGTTCACATAATATGTATCAACGTGACCTGGTATTGCGTCTCCCTCTATGACAAATTTTTAAAAAAAATTAAACGCTGATCATTTTTCCACTCATTTCCGTATTGAACAGTTTGTAGGTTATTTACATCCGTATTTCTATTACTGTTGACAACATTCCGTATTGGAATTTTGGAGGGCTTGATGTTAATAATGTTCTTTGCTTTTTTTTTTGTAATTGGTTTTCCCATTCCAATATTTGAATTGTACGCGCCCCTACACCGCGGACTAACACTACGCCTTTTGAGTTCATTGTAATAAACATGCTTTATCATTTTTGAAAAAGCAAAATGCCAATGTCCTGGAGGCCTAATAAATTTGCTGGTTTCAGCTTTTCAGTCATAAATTTCAACATCCTTTCCGATTTTCAGGACAGTCGCATATTTAAAAAAAAATATCCAAATATTTCTGAGGTTCTAAAATTATTTCCTTCTTTTTGCACTCCACTTCGATGAGACCAAAGACAAGATCGGGAGGAATAAAAGAGTGCCCTCTTACTGAGAATACAACTAAAAATTTTGAAATTACTTTTTGTTTGGCGAGCCAGTTGCAAAACATCGAAATTAGTGTTGTGTTTTTGTTCTGGCTCGCGCAACCATCACACATCATAAGCTTAATAGTATGAATATCAGTAAAAGTTGACGAATTCAAAACGTAATGAATACAGGAAGAAATCTCATTTGAACCGTTGTCGTATTCATTTTCAGTCCAACAGAAAGTGGTGACTGTATTGGGATTTAATTTGCTTTTAGAAGTGTCTCTCAAAACAGTAAAGTTAAACATTTTTATAGTAAAACTCATAAACAAATATTATTTGATTAGAGATTGTACGTTTTGAAAGTAAATGTTATTTTTACGCTTAAAAGTACACTGGAGATCGACCATTTTGCATTCGGCAATAGTGATATTGTACGTTTCGAAACAAACTTGCCAAAGGAGATTGTACTTTTTCGAAACTAAATGCAATTTTCAATATTGAAATACACCGGAGAAAGACCCTTTTGCTCGAATATAGTGAGTTATTGGAATTCACCGCTGACAATTGAATATGCAACGATGTCTATCTCAATTATTATGGACCATGGAGGTTGTACACTTTGAAACTAGTGCCCTCAATTATCGATACAATAAATCCATTGATACCGAAACGACCGTTACGCGGTACAATTCAAAACTAACTTGTTTAGTTGTTAAACGATACGTGAGCCGGCGGTTGATATCCTAGTTAAAAATTTAATACCAACGTAAACGTTTTAACTTTTTAACTCGTTTAAAACCCTCCACCGTATTATGACCGTTTGATATTATCAGATTGTCTCACGTTATTACGGACATCGTTTAAGAAGTCTTTTAGATTATTGTCGCGTATCATACACGGCCGTGTCTTTGTCCTAACGGCTTAGCAGCGTTTCCATGCGCAGAACTTTAATAATAACGCTCGGTGTGTTTAATAACTTAATAATAATAAAAAAAGTAACGCTGTTTTATTATTGTCGAGTAAGTCGATTTTAAGCCGAGGCTACTGATTTTGTAGACTTGTAAGCGCGAAGGTCTAATGGTATAGGAATTTATTTTGTATTCCCAAAATTGCGTTGAATTTAAATCGGAACTCGGTTAGAGGTTTAGAGCCGGGATTTTTTTTTTTCTTTTTTGTCCACCTTTAAGCCAAAACAACCGAGAAATCGACAAAAACCTTGTCGTTCATGATCGGTATATTTTTGTGTAAAAACTGTTCTGGATCATGAATGAGTATTCGAATAAAGTACGGCCGTGCGAAAAATCCGCAAATTTAAATGCACGAAAATATCGGAGCAATTATTTTATTAACCAAAAAACTATTTTCCGGGGCAACCCAAATCACATCTTAGTAAAACGAATAGTTTTTTTTTTTTTTTTTGCTACACTCGAAATTGTCAAAAATAAAGCCAATAATGAAATGTTTTTCTTAACCTGTATAATATTATGATAAAATGTATTTTATTACATTATTCATCGTCAAAAAAAAAAAAAATAAATAAATATATATATATAATTAATACATTACGCGATTTATTTGCGCATTTCAGCATCTAAACGCAAACAAAAAAAAAGGAATGCGTTTTTTTAATGGAATAAATTATCGAGTCTGAATAAGACGCGCGTACGTCGGAACCGAGACTTGGGACCGAATTTTTTTTCGTTTCTTTCGGCAGAACGGTGAAAAAAAAAACACCGATCGGTTTGAACAAATACCGAATAATAACGTCTCCGGATTTCGAATTTTCCACCGTGTTGATTGTGGAGTGATATCACAACTCCGGGTCGAACGCAACTTGTTAGCGAGAAATCACCGTCGATCAATCCGTTTTCACTCCGGTGCCAGATACGATTTTTTTGACATTCGTTGACAAATACACGGCGGAGTATTTTTTTTTTTTTTTTATTATTATTTCTAATAACCACGGACCGTGTTACGACCCTTAATACACTAGCGTGCTGCCGGTATACTCGCGACACGTGTCGTAATGAGATATCTTCCAAACTATACAGAGATTACAAGTTTTCCGTGCAAGTTCCGCCGAGAACATGCTTTTATCCCGTTATACACGTAATCGCACCCAGTTAAATTATCGTTATTTTATTCAAAACTTTCGAGCGATTATTTACGGGACCTGACGATTTTTATTCGTACGCAAACAACACCTGCCGCTCTCGCCACCTACACTAAAACGAAACAAAAAAAAAAAACACCGGATTATTTCAATAATAACTATACCACGGACCGCCGTGTATTGGATGAGATAATATAAGCAAAAACGATTTTTTTTTTTTGTGTTTATCGCCTAATTGAAAAAAAAAAAAAAAAAAAAA
This sequence comes from Tuberolachnus salignus, assembly GCA_956483605.1. Classification (NCBI taxonomy): domain Eukaryota; kingdom Metazoa; phylum Arthropoda; class Insecta; order Hemiptera; family Aphididae; genus Tuberolachnus; species Tuberolachnus salignus. The sequence goes on along the minus strand of OY101429.1, from coordinate 37,842,032 downwards.
AGATCTCTACGGTTATGCCTATGAGAAATAAACGTACGGACGAGAAGTTGTGTGGCTCAATGGTCCCGGTTATCGTTGGACAGCATTTCGCCACCGATATTCACCATCAACGTTGACGATTTGAGCATTACAATCGTTAATTTCGAACAGGTGAAAATACGTGGTCGGATAATAAATTCAATTTTTAAACTATTTATTTGCCGCGGTATAAATCTCAAACATCGTATAGTTTAGTGGTACGAGATACCAGACCCCCGGGCCAATCCGTTTAACTTGATGAGAAATTCCGGAACGACACGACGGTTTGGCTCGACTTTGTCTGGTCCCTCGTTGCACTCAACTGAATACAGACCTACTAAACTCCGACTTCCAGAACTTCTCGAACTGACACGGGTCCCAATCCGTGGCCTTGTTTTTTTAATGCATTTTCCCGGTTTTCCAGGGTTTACCGGCCTCTCGCGATTGTGGCGCGACGCTTAATCGGCGATTTCGCAATTCGTCCGGACGCACGCGCCGTACAGGATGCGGCATAGCCGACTGACGAGTTTTGATGGGCTATAAAAAACGAACAGTAAAACTTAGAAAATAGGATTTTTTTTTTTTTTATTATTTCACTCAGTATTTAATCACATTTTTAAAAATTATTTTTTGAAAATTATATCTCCAAGATGGCGGCCGTCAGCATTTACAGAGATTTTTACGGTTGCCGTAGCCAGGAGCATTTAACTCTTGGACAAACATTAATTTATAGGGATGGAATGATAAATCTTCGTGAAGAATTCTCCTCAAAAAACGGTCTGAGATTCCCAAAGCTACAGCGTGTTTCCGGACTGAGCGTCTTGGTGACTGCTCAATTGACACTCTCTAACCAACTGCACATTTTCGGGGGTTCTTACCGTTCTGGGTGCTCAGTGTCCAAGTCTACTTAGGGCATTTCCAGTTTCTTCCAAATGCCGTACCCACAATTTGGGTAGGGTTAGCAGAAGGAACAGATTCTCAGCACGTGGAACGCCGAAGTGTATACGAATACGATTTGTTCCGTTAGTCGATCTCTAATACTAGGCCTTCGATAAACTTCAATTAAAATTCGTCAGAACCCACGGCCGCACCCTGTATACAGACGGGCTAGGGTGATTTATTTTGTATCTGTACGCGACGATACGAATTCGCCAGGTTTCATGTCATTTGTCGGTGGTTTTCTTTGCCTTGATAAAAAAAAAAAAACATCGAATAAAGTGACCTCTTTAAAGTATCGGCTAGTATAAAATTTTCCACGGGAAATTGAAAAACGAACGCAGAGATCGAATTTGTGTAGCGATCACAGAACGATTATTTTCGTAATACGCACGCACGACGAAACCACGACGTACACCTGTCCGGACCACGAATACGAATAAAAACGGCATTACAGTACAATTCAAAATATACCACTTGTTAAGGCCTGCTCTTATCTTATCACAGGCTAATGACGTCGTTAATCTCTTCAGTCGGCTCTGCCGCACCCTGTACTTTAAGCCATATCGTACATCGTTCATGTCAGTAATACAATAAAAAGTTGTATAGTTACGCGATATTAATTTAAGGCAGTATTACTTGTCCGTACTTGGGGCCCTGGACACGTTAAAAGACACAAACCGTAACATAATTTACAGACTGAGAAACAAAAAAAAAAAAAAAAAAGTTAAACCGCGCACATCCTGGGTAAAACTAATAAATCACTCGGAGTATACGAGTAGATTTCTTCAATACTAACGTTTCCCGTTTCTTCCTCTTTTCCAATACATTTTCCAGAATTTTTTGTTTACTTACGATTCGATTTTTCCAACGTCCCAGGTTCGTTTCCATCACTATTTTCAATAATTTATTATCAAATCGAATATCGTGAGTCTAGTAAGAAAATTGTACGTAAACGGTATACCGTATTTTAACGACTCTAGAAGTTGCCCGTCAAAAAGGAAACGATGCACTATATATCGAAAATCGCGAAAATCGTTGATTTTTTATACATTTCATTCAGATACACAATATTAAAATTTAAAACAATTTGCAATTGAATGTATATATCTATATGTACTACAATTAATTTGTGCAAACAAAGTTTTTCTCAAACGGAAAACATCAAATTGAAATAATAATAAAAAAAAACAGCCGTGTCAGACAGACATTTCGATAAGTGTAATCATTTCCATACGAACACAATACGATAAAATTTTAGCAGAACATCACCGATTTCATTGATTTAAACTTGACAATAAAATTTATAATGATTAAAACTTGAATACTTAATATTCAAGTAAATATTTCGAACAATTTCGAAAGTGTATTTCCATAAAATTAAATATATATATATTTATGTTTATATGAATTTTGATATTTTATCAAATGAAATTTCCATAATTTTGTATGTAATAAAGTTTCCATAATTTCGATTTTTTTTTTTATTAATTCTTCATTTTTTTTTGACCAAATATAGTTTTCAATTATTCTTTTCTCGTCCATATCTTTCCCATTCTTAAATAATAATTTTCATTTTTCTTTACCTGATTCGTCTTTTTCGTCGTTTGGCAAAACTGTTGCCTGAATAATTCTCTTAAATTTCAATATTTCCGATTGTTTGTTGTTAATTCTCGTTTTTTCGGTCAATTTAGTTTTCAATTATTCTTTTCTCGTCTTTATCATTCTCGTTCTTAAACAAAAATATGTATTGTTCTTTTCCTGCTTCGTATTTTTCGTAATCCCGGGATATTTATGACGTTCAATCCCAAAAAAATTTTAAAGTTCTATTACCTTTAATATTTTGATTGTCTGTCGAAGAACCATTAAAGTGACCGAAATCTTTTTTTGTGCTGTTTTCATTCCAGTACGTTTCTCGTGAACTGCTTTTTGAGTATGATCCAAGTATATTGTGACCATAATAAACGAGAGACCGCAGACGATTAGATAAACAGAGATCAACGTAGAGTTATAGCACGTCAATGATTATATGGGAAAAGCGATGAATATTACAAGAACGTCAAGCGAGAGTTGTGTCGACAGCTGATTGTGTCTTCGATTTATAATTTATCTATACGCGTGTAGGAATTAATATTATAATATATTATGATAGTATCTCGGTTGTAAAAACTCATGTTAAATACGATGAATTCACTACGCGGCCCTGGAATGAAAACCGTAGAAGACCCGGCGAATTGCCCAGTCGTATTTCCAGCAATTGCTCGGAACCGGTGCTGCTGTTTCCGTAGAGCCGGTCTTGTTTGATAGACCAATATTATAATTACACCCCGGAGGCAAATCCATATCGGCAAATATTACGACCCCGTCTCTTCGTTGCCGTAATGCAACCGCACGCCATTTTACCGTGCTAATAACGATAGTTACTGTACGATTTGCACAAGCCCGGCATATTGCCAACTGTACTGGCGATACCGACTTTTTAATTTTCATTTATTTCCACGAGGTTTCGAATAACTATCGGAGGTATTATCGTCCCATTATTTCCCTCACCAGTCGTCTGGTGTTTTTTTTTTTTTAAATAGTAGCAAATCAACTATACGCAAGACTAAAAAAAGGAAAAAAAAAAAACATTTAATTGAAAATAACGATAAGTTCATGTCCGTTATTTGTGTTGAAATATTATGGTTTTTTTTTTCTTTTCTTTTAACGAACAGATGTATAAATTACTCTAAAAGTTTTGTGAAACTATTAACGAAAAAAAAAAAAAAAAAAAAAAAAACATAACAAGCAAGTCGTGTTAGTACTTGGAAAAACACAGCGGAATTTGCTAGGGGGCAGGGCAGATCAGGAATCCCAAAACAAGAGGATAAATTAAAAAAAAAAGGAATAGTTAACTTTAGTTAAGTTTAATTAATTGTTTTTTTATTTATTTTTTTTTTTTTTAAAGGAAAAAAAAAATGTTCGAAAGCTGCAGAATCGTTAGCCCAAATACAAATATAATTTTAAAAAAATTACCGACACGTACGTATAATCGGCCGTTACAATTGCATTTACCGTCTTTCTTTCGCTCACGAGCAAATACAATCGTAAATCACATTTTTTTTTTGAAGTTTTACAATTCTCTAAATGTTCAACGTGTTATCGAAAGTACAAAAAATCGCATTTTAATTTTTTTTTTTTTATATTTATAATTAAAAACACTTAAATATTAACCGTATTAGTATTTAATCGTTTAGCTCTTTTCGGGGTTTTTCGTTTCTTTAGCGGAAATATACGAAAAAAACGCAGACGACGCCGCTGTTTATCTAATACGACCGTACGTTAATCATAATTTTTAAATCTGCACGAGGAAAATAACAAGGGGGGTGGGGGGCTGAAAAAAACTCATCCAAATTTCGAATAATACTTTTTTCCCTCACACCACCATTGTCGGGTTTAAAAAAAACCAACTGAACCGTATAGGCGTGCGATTCCGTTTCGAAGTTCACAATCGTAACATTTCACTACCAAAAATATTTCGGGTTCTATCAAAGCACATATATAAAAAGACACCACTCACTGTATCGTGTGCTCGTTTTAAAGAATCGTATAATTATGAGTTTTTTTTTACTTCCTCGAGAGATAATGAGAGTTCCTAGAGACAGTTCCGTCTGTCTGTTTTATAGAAACGTTTTTATGAGAACCGTTTCCAAAAAAAAAAATCTTTATAGATTGTCTCGCACAAATCGAATATTCGCCAATATTTGCAGAGAATTTAAAATCCTCTTTTTAATATAAATATCATGAAAAAGATTTATGTTGATAGACATAGATGGATAAAATGTAGACAATTTGTTAAGATGTTGAATTTTTTTTTCGAAATATGAAAACATTTCATGCGGCACGTAAGAATTCGATTATTGTTTTTGTAACCAAAAACAGTGGTAAAGTAATTTAAAAAAAAAATAAATAAATAAAATAAAATACAGACAATTTGTCATATTCAAACTTATGACGGGGAAAAATCCGGATTTGCCGATGTTCAAGAATCCGACTTTTGAAATCCAACATTTATTTAATATACGGATATTTATCCGAAGCCAAATTTCGGATTTGAAAATTGTAATTTAATATATTTTTTTTTTTATTCATTTCTCATAAAACTATTATTACTGAGGAGTTATTGGCTATAGTTTTAAATATTTAAAACACACGTTTTTACATTTCGACAAATATTACCAATATAAATTTATTAAAACAGAAAAAAAAAATCATTCGTAATCTATTATTAGCTGCACCGGCGAACGTTGTTTTACTCGTAAAAATATAAATTTTAAAAATCCGGATTTATTAGATTTTTGTATAATCCGGATTTATGTTACACCAACAATTCGAATTCCATATGTACACGCATTATAGCGTTTAGAATATTAATTTTTTTTTCGAGTCTACGGGCGTAGATTTTGTCTGTCGTCCTCATGTCCACGCAGTCGTCTTCTTTTCGGTTAAAAATTGCTGATCGAAATCGGCTCACACTACGAGTGGAATTGACGATTTTTTTACGTAAAACGTTTGCGTCTGTGAACTCTAAACGCAACGGCGCGTCGGGTAGGCAATTCGGTACATGAACGTCGTCGGTACGCGGCGGACGTATCTCGGCCGTATCGTACTCGGTTATAAATTCGCACCTTATTAATATTGAAATAAAACCTAGCTTTCCATTTTTTTTTTTTTTTTTTGCTCGATAACACGAAAAAAAAAAATAATATATAAACCCGATGTTCAACGCGTTCCAAGCACCGGGGCACAGAATTGTTTTAATTGTTAAGTTATTAATACCGAAAAGCTATTGGCGAGTAAAGTTAAATTGAAAATATTCAATTATAACGCTTGTAATAACGCCGGAAACGTTTTACTCTGCTGAATACAGTTTTTGAAGAAATTTCTGACAAATTTTCGACCTTTTTTTATGCGACCAATAACTTATTATAAAAGTGAAAATGCAATAAACAATAACTTAAACAACTCGACAATTTCAAGTGGTTTAACATAGTAAAATAATCACTAGAATTTGTTGGAGATAAAAAAAAGTGACTTGTACAAGTGCGTTCGGTAAATGTTTCAGGTCTCTTTTTAATACGTTTAATCGAACAACAAACAAACTCCAAAATTGAAAAATAACAGAAACCGTAATTGCGCGTATGCTACCAATTTCTGATATTTTTTTTCTGTCCGTGTAATTGAGGGAACTTCCAAATATGGTCTCCGTAATTCATGAACGATATTCGAAATTCTACAAGAACGTTTTCGTTTAGTTTTTGATAAATTGTATAGTGATAAAGAATAGCACACATCGTAGTAAAATCGACACATAACTGCGCTCGGATTCTAAAACTTTCTAATACTCGTTTTCTAAAGAAAAAAAAATCGATTTTTACCCCAATGTTCCGGACGAAAACGGTCGAGTTAGTTCTGAACAATTACATTAACCGAATTCGTCATGAACGATATTTGGCATTGGTATGATGTGATAATCCGGATTCATGTAAATCCGGATTATTCGAAAATCTAATAAATCCGGATTTCGTTGTCCGAAAATTTATGATTCGAATTCCAATATCCGACGTTTTGTATTTGTATCAGTAAAACAACGATTGCCGGGTCTGCTAGATATATATATATATATATATATATATATATATATATATATATCATACAAATTAGAGTGTTCTATGTATGATTTTTTTGGTTTTTTTTTTACATATATTTTTAAATAAGATTCTATTTGTGATAAGTAGTAATTTTCTTCCCGCTCCACAAGTGTACTTTCAATTTCCGTCCACTATTATTCGTTTCTTTGATACGCTCGCAGTTGAAATTGCTAAAAGTCATTGTTTTGTACTTTCTAAAATGATTCTCCGGCAGTTACGACGACACATACAATTCCAAACGGGAAAACAAATTCGCACTGAAATCGACACGGTGCGCACTTGAACAGTCGCAGCGAACGGGCAGATTATGACTGTTATTGGCCACGTTTTACTTTTTTTTTTTGTTCTAATAAGATTGGAATTATTACCCCTAGGGTTGGCCATCTCCGCTTTAAAGTTTACGCGGTTCGTGGCCTAGAATCCAAAAGGCACAAGTGTGCCTTCGCTTCCGACAGTGAAAACGAGAAATAGTTGCGGTTTTTTGGTGCGGCAATTCTGTCGCTAAAATTATGACCAACGTAGACACCATTGAACCCAATACACGCCGCTAAACGTTATCGTAAAAAACCGTGTACCAACGTCGAAACCGGAAAAAACTAGGTTGCACCCCATTTTTTAGATTTGTATATTTTATTTAGTAACGGCATAGGTAAGGCGGATTAAGAGGAGGAAGGAAATCACTGGCCGCCCGTGCCAGTTGTCTACCCACCACATCAAAAAAAAAAAAAAAAAACAAAACGCCACAGACGCCATTATTTTCATTTCACAGGTCGTATATTAAAAATACACTATAATAACGCAGACCCGTTTTCACAAAGTTCGATAAATAGTGTATTATAATATTACGGTGTGTCTAAAAGTATGGAAACCAGCCAAATTACTCTAATAGAAAATAAAAAATAAATAAATAAAACACCGTCGCGTTGATTTATATTTTATTTTATGGGTTTTTTTTTTGTTTGTTTCTGATTTATACTTAAATAATTGTTCAACTTTATATTTCATTATAAACCTTTTTACATAATTTCGATAATCGTTTCGGTGGACAGGATTATATAGAGTGGTACGCTCAGATTGTAGCGAGAAATTTTTCAACCGGATACGAGCTTGTCTACAGTTATAAATGTCGAGATAAACGACCATTGTTGCCATTGTTTGTTTTAATAATAAAAAAAATAAAACTAACCGAATCCGGAGTTAAAAACAATCGTGTTCTTTTAATGTGGTGCGAGTTCTAATGTGCGTGCCAGAACTTTGTACGGGTTCGAATTTGCACAAAGTAAAGCTGAAAATGTGTACATTAAAACCCTCCGAAAACAACCTAAAGACGATTTATTTTACTCCGAGCGGCTGAATTATTTTTTTTTTTTTTTTGCGTTACCATTCGAAATGCAGCGCATTGTTTTGTAAATACATTTTTTTTTTTTTTTTTTCCGATTTACGTGTTTTAGGTGGTGGCTGTGATATCGGTGTTTTTTATATGCGTGTCCGTGTTGTCGTTTGCGTTGAAAACCCATCCCGACCTCCGGGTGGCCACGCTGAGGAACGTCACGGTGCCCAAAGACCGACCGCCGGCCCCGGGCGAGGACCCTCCACTGGAATGGATACTCAGCAAGGACCGGACCGACCCTCACGAGGCCTTTTTCTACGTGGAGCTCGTCTGCAACGTTTGGTTTACATTCGAACTGCTCGCCAGGTCAATCGTGAGTACCGGCCGAACGGCGTTGAATGAACACAAATTTAAATATCGATAAATGTTCAATACGAACATTTTTTCACCGGGATAATTTCATAAAAATCAATAATAATAACCGAGCCGCGTAACGAAATGGAAATCGATACACGGACCACTGTGACCGTAAATCGACCGGCGATCGCGGGGAAATTATTGGCAATTTATTAGAATTACGTCCGGTCACCTATAGTGACTAAAACCGCACAAGAACTAATGACTGGCAACATTGCGCAATGTCAGTAGTTTCATCACGTTCAAGTGCGAAGTAAGGGGAACCTTTTTTTTTTTTTTTTTTACCTAAGTAGCTGCTCTTCGACATCGCATGACATTTTCTCAATTCGTGCCGTTATTGAATTATCGGAATGTGGCATATTTTGAATCTTTTTCTTGGCATCTTCACCGAAAATTCTCGAAGCTATTAGCGAGCAAGGCTTAATTAATGGTTCGCCGCTACTGCGTGCGTTTTTCGACTAAACGATCAGTTGGGAGATTTCAAATGATGCAGTAAGTACTTGTTGTGACTATGCAACACCTGCCCCACTTGGTCCAAGTTTCATTTTCTTTTCAAAAAATTCGGGTGGCCGGTCTTTGAGTGTCGGATGAACCGTGCGCAAATGCCGCTGTAGCTTTGCTGGTTTCAAAGCGTCATTACTAAGCACAGCAGTACATATCACACACTGAGGTCTTATTTCTCGATTAATTTCAATTTCAGTAAATCCGTATTTAATTTAACTATCATCATATTTCCTTTTCCGTGACATATTCCATACTAAGTCCAACTAGGTACCGAAAAAAAAAAAATCTCTTAAACCAAACCAAACCAAATGAACTCTTAATTTCTTTAAAATCGTACTGCGTGGTAATCGAACGCATAGCGAGCGCATACTAAATTAATATCCAAAACCCATTATTAATCGGTACTCGTAAACTTTATGACATAAAATATAAATATAAAAGCAACGATGTTTACAATTTTATTGACATAATTATTATCGGTCGGGATAATAGTATTTACTTATTACTCTGATACGTACATATAGGGTGCGGCAGAGACGACTGACGAGTGTTAATGGGCTATCAATAACGAACAGTAAAACTTAGAGAAAAGGTTTTTTTTTTTATTATTTAAATCAATATTTAATTCCATTTTTAAAAATTATTTTTTGAAAATTATATCTCCAAGATGGCGGCCGTCAGCATTGATACACTGTTGTAGACGATCTTTGAAGCTTTCCTATGATTTTCGGCACGTTTCGACTGGTATAGCCTCGAATTCTACGTAGAGTAGTCTTTCATGGAGCTGCCGTATCCCAGTATCGAAAATTTTGTTTTGAAAATGGGCCTCATCGCTACAGAAAAAAGTTGATATCGGAGAAATTTGCAGATGAATTTGCTGACAGAGATTTTTACGGTTGCCGTAGCCAGTAGCATTTAACTCTTGGACAAGCATCCGTGTCCAAGACTACTTAGGGTACTTCCAGTTTCTTCCAAATGCCGTACCCACAATTTGGGTAGTGTTAGCAGAAGGAACAGATTCAGCACGTGGAATGCCGAAGTGTATGTAGAAATTTTTTCCGACGTTTTGGACTGTTGGGACGGCTAGGTCTCTATGTAGAGTGTCGTTAGATACATAGTAAGGAGCTTTGGTTATTTGGCGGAGACACTTTGATTGGAAGATTTGAATTTTGTTTAAGTTGGATTTTTTGGCTGCGCCCCAGAGTTGGATATCGTATGTCCAGATCGGCTTGAGTAGAAGTTTATATAATAGTAGCTTGTTTTTTAAGTTGATGTGTTGTGATGTGAGAAGATAACGTAATTGGCGAGAGCGATTATTTAAGGTAAGCCTTTTGTTGTGGGTATGAGTTAGCCTGCGGTCTAGATGTAGACCTAGGTATCGGACATTTTGGGCGGTTGGGAGAGGTATATTGTTGAGGTAGATGGGTGGACAGACTATTTGCCTTAGTGTGAACGTACAATTGATGCATTTTGTTTCGTTAATTTTAATTCCCTAGTCTTTATACCAGGTTGATAAGAGATTGAATTTACAATATAAAATAAAATTGTAATATCATATATATCACCGGTCGTCAGCGTGATATAGACACGTCAAGATGTTGCCATTGATATAGATAATCCATTCGTTTTCTTTTGTATTTAAAATTTTAAAATTTACGATAAAGTGGAATTGTAATAACAAGTTATTTCCAGTATGGTTTCCGACGGAATCGCCATCCTCGTTTGAGTGTGTTCTTTCATTATTAGGCCGTCAATTATCCGTAACAGCGTACCGAACTGGGCCCCGTTCATCCATAGAATATTTCAGGTCGGCTGGCAGTGTCTTGGTGTTTTAATTCTTCTCGAACAATGTACTGGATGCACCGTATTTGCATTCGCCTTGAAATCCAACTTGTGATCCATAATCGGTTCTTTTCAATACCTTTTCTGTTCCAACTCCTGTCGCAATAAATGAGAGAGATCGCAACGACCGCCGCGCGAACTACGGCTCGATGTAAAATCGCTCGGTGTAATCGAGCCTTAAGTGTTTCTCGGACGTGCGCGCCTCCGGAGGACGCCAGTAAACGTGACGAAATCCTTCGACTGAAACGCCCCTAAGCGAACGGCGAGTAAACACTGAGGATAACACTAAAATAACATATATATATTTTTTTTTATTTTTTTTTTTTTTTATGACGCCACTCGTCGAAATTGTACGGACCAATGTTGCCGAATGCCGGGATAAAGGCGACACCTCGGACGGCCGTGGCGCTCGTTCGATTTGCTCTCGACCCGGTGCGGGATGCGTTTTTTTTTTTATTTGTCGTACGCAAGTGTATCCGTATGTAAACCGGGCGAGTTATTTTTTTTTTTTTTATCCGCCGGTCGCGCAGGAAGATTTTGAGTAAAATTTGATTTCGGGGTGACTATAATTTTAATACTATCGACGTTTTTCTCTACACTAAATACACGTATCGGCTTTTCAATTGTAAACGGAAAAAATATAAATTTTCTTTTTTTTTTCTAAAAATATTGCCATGCTCATTCACTCATAACGAATAAACCGTTTTCGGGTTGTAACAGTTTTGATGAATAATTGTGGACCGCAGATTCCATAAAAAAAAAGGTGTTTTACTTGTTTGAGAATATAATTTAGTATTATAATCTAGGGAAAAATTTTACTTTCTCCGTTTTTCCCGTCTCTACAAAAAAAAATATATATATATATAATAAAGAATAATGATTCAATTTGTCGTTTTGATATTTGTTTGTTACGTGTATTTATTGGTACGAATAACAATCCGTTGAACAATTAACAATATAAAATAGAATTTTTTTTTTTTTATAAAAAAAATACGTACATTTTCAGTTTTTTGTAAATTTTTGCACTTATATTTTACACTTTTAAAAAACTGAAAATCCGCTCTCTAGTTAGTAACTAATAAATAGTACATGTGATATTAGTGTTATAGTTTTCTTATTTTTTAATCTGTGTTAAAAATATAGGTAGGGGGGTGAGTAACTATTTAAAAATACAATTTTTTTAATGTGAATGATTCTATAAAGACTGGAAAACCAGCTTTCCTTTAGCTATCTTTTTAAATTGTATAACTGATATCAATCATTTAACACCACGCGGGTTTTTTGATAATTTTTTCTCGTTTTTACCTAACGATAGTATAACTGTTTAAAAAAAAAAATAAAAAAAAAAACCACTTTGTACAACTTTTAAAGAGCTTCGTTGTAAATGTTAATCGATAACCCACATAATCAATGAAAAATCTAGACAATATCGAAAACCCAATACTTTACGACAGATGTCTTGTAAAATATGCCAATAGTATTGTAACGGTTTGTCGGGCGGTGAAACGCGAAAATATAAAAAAAAAAAAAAAAAAAAAAAAAAAAAATCAATACTGACGACAGAAATATGATTTTTAAATAGGTTATTTCAGTTATTTTTGATTTTCAATTGCGGCGGAAGATGTTTTACTAATGTGCGTTAATCGTGTCAAACACATTTCTAATGGAATTTACAAGAATATTAATCCGAATAACGGCGGAAATCGAAAAACGACATAATACATATAACATATGTTAGTTATTTTAAAATCATTTTCACTCGAATATTTCGCCAGACGATATTTAGTGCGGGATCGTGATAGAAAATTTAGCGCAAATGGATTATTTTTTTTTTAATTTATCCTAGACCAATGAGTGTGTGATTCGATTTTTATCGTACACATACGAGACGCGTGTATTTACATATAGGTATGACGATATAGCCGAAGGGAACTCATCAATTTAAAATGCCCTTTTTTTTTTTTTTTTTTTTTTTATTAACATAAACGCGTCGTACGCATTTTATAACCTAGGGGCCCGGATTTCAATGCAAAGTGCATCTTTGTGCGTCTTTTTATTATGCATTTGTCGATGTTTTCTTTTTCGTATTTAGTGTTTTTTTTTTTCCTTTCTGGAATTTTACGGTTATATCGTTAGGTTTAACGCGTATTCGTACACGAAATAATTTAAATTTAGCTAATTCAAAATGTCCAGTATAGAAATATTGTCGCCTGGTTAGGGTGGAATAAGTTTTTTTTTTTAGGTTTTTCCATTAACAACGATCGATCGTCAATCGTCTCGATAACGTCGCCCGGACTCAAACGTCGAACAAACCAGTCGGCCAGTTAATTCCGTTGGTCCGTTTTGTAAAGTGGTATTATTTTATTTTCGTATTGTCGTGGCGCACACACGAATACTGTTTAGAGTATTTCGGATTTGCTATTTTTCGGATTTGTTTTTCGGTGGTTTTTTAGGGAATTCAAATCCGTTCCCGCCGGTTTTATACCCATACGAATGGCAATTGTAATATTAAGTCGACGTTATAATTCGTACGAGCCCGTCGCCCATACGATAATACCCCGTAGATCTCGGCTTGGAATATTTGAATGGGTTATTCGGTATCGGATTCCCCGTCGTTTTCCACCAGAGTTCACGAGCCGCGGATATAATGACAATATCGGCAGCCATCGAAAATATCGCCGGAAAACGTCACGTTTTATGTTCGTTTTTTTTTTTTTTTTTTTTTTTTTTCTTTTCGCTATCGTTCCGAAACCGCGGTAAATGATAGTGTAACACACGCGGAATAACCGTAAACCGTATTGTGCGGTTTTTTTTATTTTTTTATGTAAAACGCTTACGAATTGTACAGGGTGAGTTCGTTATTGGTTTTTTTTTAACGTGATCCGACGGTTTTCCCGGATATTCCGAAGTCAATTCGATTTATATTTATTCATTTTTTTAAATATATTGATGCTATCAATAATACATCAATGATGTTCGTACGTCAACTTCCGGAATCGAAAAAACGGGGGTGGTTTTTTAAAAACCAAAAAAAAACGATACGCGCATTACGGTGCGCGGAATTCGAGGCCGCGACGAATAGAGTAACGTTTCGGTACTAAGCCCATTTAAATGGGTTATTGTTATAGAAAACTGCAAAAAAAAAATAAAAAAATCTCATAATCAATTTTACACAAAATCTCCGTAATCGATCGCCGGATATAAAAAAAAAAAAAAAAATCACCCTGTATAATATCATTGATTCGGAATGAAAAAAAAAATATTGCTCACGACGACTACATCACGAAGATAGCTGATATCTTTAAGATTAATACGCAAATAGACTACGACGTTACATAAACTCTATTACGTACTACCGAGCAAATAAATCAAATTGCATTCATACGTGACAGCCTCTCGTACATATGATATTATGTAAAATATATATATATATAAAAAAAAAAAAAAAAAATTTGCACAAACGCTCGTATTATTAATATCGTTATTATTATCCGTGTGTGTTTTTATTTCCGTGCCGTACCTGCTTACGTATAAACGAAAGGGGGGAAAAAAAAAACATATATATACGTATATTTATTTTATTCATGAGTATAATAACGTTTCGGATAGACGTAAAAAAAAATTATTTTCCTATCTATCTGTCTGCATTATCCGAGACGTACATATTTGTATTTTTTTTCGTATTTTATTAGAATATACGATCTCGCATTACGAGTACGGTCGCGTGTTTGTTCAGTGTCCGCGTTTTCAAGTTGAAAACCTATCGATTTTCAACACGCGTACGTACGCGCGAGTAAGCGAATCGCATGACCGACCGACCGAACGACAAAAAAAAAAAATAAATAAAAAAAATTATTATAATACGATTCGCTCAAATTTCCACAAAATTATTTTCTCGTTCGCCTTTATCCGGCGTTCGTCCGTTCACCCCTTAGTCTTGCCCTATAGATCTCTCTTTTTCCATTTCTCTCGACAGCCGTTTCCTCATAGCCTATATACTTCTTGTCCGTGCCCTGATATCTCCGCGCCGACTGCCAATCCGAATCCCTGCTGCTTCCGTTCGTCTATACCCATCGATATTTTATCCTACGGCCAACACCCGGTCCGTAGACATACTCGCCACAGGTATTATTATTATTTATTTTTTTTATTTTTTTTTTCGTTATTTACGGCGCAATTTTATGGTCAGTCCCGCCCACATTGTCCGGTCACACCGAACAATTTTCGTTTACGAATAACTCTCTCTCTCTGTCCGGAACACCGCAGACGGCGATCGATGAGATTTCCATGTGGTCTCGGGCGTAGTTGCGCTGTCGCTCTGTATAAAATCTACCGTCGAATACCTGTAGACCGTTTTTCCGTGCTATTCCGGTATTTTATTTTTTATTTTTCTCCAACAAGACCGCGAACAAATCGTTTATAACAAGAGATATTTACGGTAACCCGACAAAAATGCATAACGCGCAGCCTGTAAATAAAAATAGTTTTTTTTTTTTCTTTTTTTATAAACCCCCCCCCCCCAATAAACGTACAGAAATTGCGTGATAATATTTAATTGTGTCGATAATTCGGTGTCGTAATCCAATGCACGCTGTCTCCCGCCCCGCAGGTGACGCCCAATCTCGTGCACTTCGCCAAGTCACCGGTGAACATCATCGACTTCGTGGCCACGCTGAGCTTCTACACGGACACGATGCTGCAGAGCACGCTGGCCCACCATTTCGACAACACCGAAATATTGGAATTCTTCTCGATCATCCGGATCCTGAGGCTGTTCAAGCTGACCAGACACTCGCCCGGGCTGAAGATACTCATACACACGTTCAAGGCGTCCGCCAAAGAGCTGACGCTGCTCGTGTTCTTTTTGGTGCTGGGCATCGTCGTGTTCGCCAGTCTGGTCTACTACGCCGAACGGTTACAGGTTACCGACGGCCCCGGCATTATTAATTCCACCGTGTAATCTCGTTTTTTTTTTTTTTTTTTTTTTTTTTTTTTGTCACCATACAGGCGAACCCGCAAAACGACTTCAAGAGTATTCCGGAGGGCCTGTGGTGGGCGATCGTCACCATGACCACGGTCGGGTACGGAGACATGGCGCCGAAGACGTACATGGGCATGTTCGTCGGAGCGCTGTGCGCCTTGGCCGGTGTACTCACGATCGCGCTCCCCGTTCCCGTCATCGTATCGAACTTTTCGATGTTTTACTCGCACACACAGGTCTGACGAAAATTCCTAAAAAGCTAAACGACTAGATAATATTTTAACGTTTTAATACGGCCGGCTAAAAGAGAAATCGATTTTACCTGCCGGGTTTCCGGCATTCAATATTTTCATATTTTTATTCATTTTTTGTCGTATATAAAATGGAAAATAATGTTTTATTTCATTATTATTTTTTTTTTTTTTTACTGTAAATTTAAAAACGTATAACAATGTTTTTTTTTTTTTTTTTATTGTCCAGGAAATTATTTTCAATTTTTAATGAAACCGTCGGGCATCGACCGGAAATCGGTAGACGTTTGCGCAGTAAATGTTATTATAATAGTTTTTTTTTCCCCCTCTCTCTTCTGCGCTATACGAAAGATGAGATTTTTTTGATTTTTTTTTTTTTTTTTAAGAATATCCGACGGCACCAAATGCCTTCAAAATCGTTAAAATCGCTTTAAATTATCAAAACTACCGACAGCCGTTTCTCAGTACGATCCGAAAACTGAGAAAAATAATAAGTTTCAATAATTAATATTCGTTGGTGTCGATTTTACAAATAATCAGTGTAGGCCAACGGTATCGTTATTGTGTGTTTTTCGTTTTGTATTCGTATCGAATACCCGAGTAGAGGATATATAATATTTATGGATTTAAAATATAAAACAATAACTAAATAAATAATTAAACGTTGACGAATAAAGTCGACGACGGGGCCATCTACGATGCCGATCACGAATTAAAATAATAAGTATAGGATAATAAAGATTGCACGAGGGTGGACCGCCGATTAGTAATGCCTCTTATCTCATGACTTTTTTTTTTTTTTAATTCTCAATAAGATTGTCATTTGTAGAACATTCGATAGACAACGCAATTAGTTAAATTTACGCGTGTTATGTGACGTTTTCGGTTTATTCGTACGTAATTGTTAAAAAAAAAAAAAAAAAAAAATGGCCTCACCGGACGTGCACGTTTAAACAGTGTGTGCTGTAATTGAATTTCTCGTCGGAGAAAACGTTAACCCGGTCGATATCCATAGACGTTTGCTCTCGGCCTACCCTTAGGAAACTCACGATCATAGTTCTTGCGGTCGTTGTGCCGTACGGATTGAAGGCATTGGCGCCGGGACAGCCCCATTCTTCCCGGACGAGGAGTGCCAGACAGACGAGGTTCACGATGAAAAAGTCGACGATTTGCTACGAGAAAATCGGCGAACCGGACAAGAAGACGTCGAAGATGATGGCGTCGGCGTTAGGGATCTCTACGAAACCGCATTCGGCACATTCTATCGGAGCTCGGGTACCGAAAAATGCCGAGAGACTACAGCTGAAGTCGAGCTGCTCAAAATGAACAATACGAATTGTACAGAATTACAACACTTGTTAAAAAAAAAAAACCCCCCATTGACTACGATGGGAGGTCAGAACGTCGGTAAAACAATATTACTCGAGACAATACAATCGTGTTTAATTTTTAATTTATAAT
This sequence comes from Tuberolachnus salignus, assembly GCA_956483605.1. Taxonomy (NCBI): domain Eukaryota; kingdom Metazoa; phylum Arthropoda; class Insecta; order Hemiptera; family Aphididae; genus Tuberolachnus; species Tuberolachnus salignus. The sequence goes on along the minus strand of OY101429.1, from coordinate 37,824,602 downwards.
TTTTTTTTTTTTTTCATTTATTTACGCGCGCAAAGATAGAGCCATTACTAATCGGCCCGCCCTCCGGTAGTCGTTATCTATAGAAAAGTGCACTGCGATTTGGCATTCGAAAGGAAATATCGCCGGCAATAAAAACGCGCTGAGGATTTAACAGAAATCTTGTTGCAATTTGTAATTTGAGATTTGAGACGGCCGGGCAACGAGCGAATGGTTGTACTGGCCCGGTATTATCCTGTGCCCGGTTTCCAGTAGACAAATAATATTAGGTTTCATTTTATTGTTGCGAATAATGTGTACGTAATAATTGCACACTCGATATCGGTATCGGCGGCAATAAAAACAACAGTCGACAACTAAAAAAAATTATACCGTTGGCCGGCACTTAGGAAACGCGTTTTACCGAAATATTTCCGTACCAAATGTACGCAACGATGAGGGATCGTATTTAAATGCGTGTGTTTCGTTCTTTTTTTTTTTTTTTTTCATTTGGTCCCCTGTTCTTTACGTTATGAAAATGTAATTTTTATACACAGATTCGTTCCGATTCCAAATAAATACGTTATTTTTGCACTATCGCCATTATTCCAGTTTTAAAATTGTATTAAACTTATCGTACCGTAATTATAAAAACGATTTCGATTTGATCAATGAGAAACGTAAAAAAAAAAAAAAAAAAAAAACGGTAACAATTACTAAAACAGCGTACTGTTTTAATTTTCACGAGTTCGGTACAAACGAAACGACGTGCACGAGTATGCACCGATCGCTGCCGTGGATGCAGACCGTTCGTTTTTTTTTCTTTTTTTTTTACGAATAATAATATTTTGTCTGGCACCAGATTAAGTATAACCGCAGACAATCTGACTAAATTAACGGTTGTTAATTATTTTCATATTTTTTTTTTTTTTTTTTTTAATTTAATATTTTATTATTGTTTAAGTTAATATTTTGTGGTGCTTTTGTTTTATTTTTTTTGTTATCTATTGTGATTGAAAAAATTATTACTAAATAATGTCTAACGATTTGAACGTTTTCCATGAAAACAAACAAACGGAAAACTGCGCAGATCGTTCGTGTAAATGTAATGGCGTTTCGTCGATTTTTAGGCACGTTCTAAGTTGCCGAAAAAAAGGAGAAGAGTGCTGCCCGTCGAGCAGCCCCGGCCGAAACGCTGCGACGCCGTCTGCGCGGGCGTCATGGGCGCTGCCGGATTAATAGGCAACCGCCGGATAGCCGCCACCGTGAATCCGGGTGCGATGCTCAAAGACACGTTCGGAGCTCCCAAATTGGGTGAGTATCGTAAAAATGTTATTATTATTATTGTCCTTGTGTTGCGGTATAGTAAAAAAAAAAAAAAAAAAAAAAACGTTTGATATAACTAGAAAATCCGTAACATCAACAATATTACAAAATTATTATTTGGACGAAACAATGAAAATCAGCGAACATAATTTACAAATGGACAGTAGCTGTGGTGGTTTTTTTTTTTTTAAATTATAAACGAAAAAACACAAGTATATTTGTCATTATTTAATATTTAATATTTCGGGTTGTAACAGTATTGACGAATAATTGTGGACCGCAGATTCCATAAAAAATAAAAAAATGTGTTTTACATATTTGAGAATATAATTTAGTATTATACTCTAGAAAAAATTTTTACTTTCTCCGTTTTTCTCGTCTCTACAAAAAAAAAAAAAAAAAATATATATATATATATATACAGTCGAGTCGCGATAACTCGAAGAACTCGACAACTCGATTGTTTTTTGCGATTCCCCTAGAAATTATAATAACACTCAATGTATTATAAGGCTAGGTTCACATGAGAGGCGTTTACAATTACTGTTATTAATTGCTGTTAACTGTACACACGGTAACGCGCGTTGGATGGCGACGCGCGTTCAACGCGGCGATAACGCAAAAAAACCTGTCGACGCGCGTCAGCCCAAGTTGACGCGCGTTTGAACATTGTACAGGTTTGCATTGACGTGTTTTCAGTTGCAACGCGTTTTTCAAGGCGTTACGTCGTTTTTCGTCTACATTGGAAGAATTCAATACTGAATTATTCATCGATGAAATCGAAAAAAGGCCCTCGATCTGGGACATGACCAGTCGTGATTATTCAAATAAAATAATAAAAAGAAATGCCTGGGAAGAAATAGTACTCATTTTTTTCTGAAGAAGGTTGTACAGAGGAAAAAAAGAAAGGTGCATTTTCGTCAGCCACAATTTCTTCTTTGATTTGCTCCAACAAGTCATCAAATGATTTAATCGACATCCGGAAATAGTCAAAGAATTTTAGTTCATAATTTCTCAAACTTGGATACAGCGTGATGTACAACCTTGTACTTAGTCTGTTTTTTAAAATAGGATGAACATCCAGTATTTCCTATTTCTCTGCCTACGACGCTGCATTCGTCTATATAAGGTCCATAAGCATACAGCTTCTGCTACGTCCATCTTCGCCGGAATAAAAAACACGACTGACTATAGTTATACGCGCGCTTAACGCGTAAAATCTGTAATTCACGTGAACACTGACTAAAAACGCGCGTTAGTCCGACGCGCGTCTAACGCCTCTCGTGTGAACCTAGCCTAAGTCTTGTTAACTCGAATATAAAATTGTGATGAATAGCTTAGTCGAAGTATACTTTTATATCTGCTATATCTGGATATCGATCAGGAGATTACATTTCAATCATATGCTACAATCGATGATGTACCTGTTGTAGTCAGTGGAATGTTAACTGATAACGAAATCATCAAATATCAAATAGTGATTCCGATAATAATGAAAACGATGAGCCTGAAACAACTTTAAATATGATTGCGGCGTACCAAGCAATGCCGTCATTACAAACTGTTAGGCGATTTGTTGAATCTGTCGAATACTTCTATTTTCGAATCCGTAGGCAAATTACAAGATTTTTTCAACAAACAGACAAAAACCCAAAAATTAATAACAAATTACTTTTCTACTGTATCTCATAAATAATACATATTTAGTTTTTGTATAGCATTTATGTATAAACGTAAATGTATTATATTTGTCATAACGTTTTTATCGTAAAATTTTAAAACGATATTTCATTACATAGGTATCTCGAAATATTTATTTTATTTTGATAAATTCGAGTTAGGTATCTCGAATAATACATAACTCGATAAAAAAATAATGATTCAATTTGTCGTTTTGATATTTGTTTGTTACGTGTTTTATTGGTACGAATAACAATCCGTAGAACAATTAACAATATAAAATAGAATTTTATTTTTTTTTATTATTAAAAAAATACGTACATTTTCGTATTTTAGTAAATTTTTACTATTTTTAAGAATTAATCGACATACATTCCTAACGATACGTTTACAATTTACCGGGCGGGCAAACACTATTCGACTACAACTATTAAATCCTTAATCGACAAAAATACATTTATAATTTGGACTAACAACAAAAATCGGGGAAAACAAATTACAAAACGGACAATTTCTATGGAGCTACGATTGTTTTATCGCGGATGTATTTACTCGTGCGAATTAATATTATTTTTTTTTCCGTTATAAAATTATAAACGAAAAAACACAAGTATATTTTTCATTATTTAATATTTAGTATTGCGGTGCATTGGCACGGGTCTTGTTACCTTTGCGCGAAACACACAAACACATAAATATATTATCAACGACGCGATTTAAAAATATAAAAAATCTATTTTATTTTAATATGGGTTTGTCGAAAGGTAAAACAAATAGATTTTTTTTTTTTTTTTTTTATAATTAATATATTTTTATATTTTTGCGCATCAATGGATATCGGCGATCTCGATAGTAAAAAAAAAGTAAATCATGTTGAAAATTAATGTTTAGATTATTGACGACGATTAACTTAATTTCGATATAAATATTGATTATTATTGAAATCATAATCGCATTAAGCTACAAGACCGTTCGAACCTGAGACCAGTTAACTGGTCTATTGATAAAATCGACATTAAACATTTTTTTTTTTTTTAAACCGTGTAACCAAGAGAACTCAGAACTTTGAGAATTTCATCAGTGTATATTGTATTTGAAAATACCGAAACCGTGAATTTCGGAAAACGACACGTCGTTTTGTACGCCGACAGGGTTAGAAGAACTACCCGAAACCCAGTTTTCTTTTTCATTTTTTTTTTTTTTCCTTTTTATCGCAATATCCCGATGAAAGAGAACTGTTGTATGTTCCTCGGTAGCCGCCGCCGGTCGGATTCTAAAAGGAACAACGTACATCGACTTGATCAATTATATGCCTGCCGTTATTCATATTGGCTTATAAGCCCGTTTTGATTAATTAAACTAGCGTTACAAACTAATGATTTTTTTTTTTGCGCATTTATTGATATCGGCGAACTCAATAGTAAAAAAAAACATGTCGACAAATTTATGTTTAATACATTTTTTAGATTGTTGACGACAATTAATTTAATCTCGATATAAACATTGATTATTGATAAAATCATAATCGCATTAATCTACAGGACCGTTTGAACCTGAGACCAGTTAACTGGTCTATTGATAAAATCGACATTAAACATTTTTTTTTTTTTTAAACCGTTTAACCAAGAGGACCCAGAATTTTGAGAATTTCGTCAGTGTATATTGTATTTGAAAATATCAAAACCGTGAATTTCGGAAAACGACACGTCGTTTTGTACGCCGACAGGGTAAGAAAAGCTACCCGAAACCCAGTTTTCTTTTCATTTTTTTTTTCCTTTTTATCGCAATATCCCGATGAAAGAAAACTGTTGTATGTTGTATGACTTGATCAATTATATGCCTGCCGTTATTTTTATTGGCTAATAGCGTTACAAACTAATGATTTTTTTTTGCGCATTTATTGATATAGGCGAACTCAATAGTAAAAAAAAAATTGTCGAAAATTAATGTTTTATACATTTTTAGATTGTTGACGACAATTAATTTAGTTTCGATATAAATATTGATTATTATTGAAATCATAATCGCATTAATCTACAGGGCCGTTTGAACCTGAGACTAGTTGACTGGTCTATTGATAAAATCGACATTAAACATTATTTTTTTTTTTTTAAAACCGTGTAACCAAGAGAACCCAAGAGAATGTTGAGAATTTCATCAGTGTATAATGTATTTGAAAATACCGAAACCGTGAATTTCGGAAAACAACACGTCGTTTTGTACGCCGACAGTGTCAGAAGAGCTACCCGAAACTCAGTTTTATTTTTTATTTTTTTTTTTTTTATTCTTTTTATCGTAATATCCCGATGAAAGAGAACTGTTGTATGTTTCTCGGTAGCCGCCGCCGGTCGGCATCTAAACGAAACAACGTACGCCGACTCGATCAATTGTCGCGTGCCGCTTTTCGCCGACTGGCAATCGAATGATTAAAAACGCCGGGCACGTATATGCGGACGGACAGTCTTGGCACCGAGACGTTTTCCGAAGACTTAAATTATATTACCGAAGAGCGCGGTAACGTCGGGTCCGGGTCGTGCCAAAATACGGTATCGGCGGCAACCGGCGTCGTTTGCCAAACAGTAACAGTGTCCCGCCGATACCTCAATAATAATAATAAAAAAAAAAAAACCAAAAATTATATCGGACCCCCCCCCCCCGGTCCCGGGAGTGTCGGATTTCCACGGAAACGGATGTTTTAAAATATATATAAAAAAAAAAAAAAAAAAAAACCAACGCGGGCCGCAAACCGTATTACGCTATTATAAATACTAGGCGCGTCCAGAACGTCAAGTACCCTAAATACCCAGGCACAAGAGGGAAATTTGAAAAACAATTTCGGTACGTTAAAAAATTCTATGTAACCGAGAGAATGAGAGGCCATTCACTCGAGCACTTCGCGAAACTGCGAAATTCGTTCGGTTGTTCGACGCGAAGGCGACAATATTCTTGAGTCATTTACGACGGGGTTTGAAACTTGGGTTTACCCACTACACGCCAGTAACGAAGCCCTCGGTAGTCCGCGCAGCCGCGTCATCCCGGTTCCCCATCAGCAAAAAAAAATAATTTCAAACGGATCAATTGACGAACAAAATCCGTTGGCTTCGGTATTCCGGGATAAAAAACTAATCGATTTGTACCCCAAAGTCAAACACACAACGCGGCACGTTACTGCGAAACCCTAAAAAATAAAACTTCGCGTGCCGATCAAAAACAAAAGAAGAGGACTCTGCTGTTGACCCTCTGGTGTTTGTCTTCTGCACGGCAATGCCCGTCCCCATGCCGCTCGTCTACCCGTCGAACTTCTTTAAGGATTTTGTTGGGGCGTGTTAAACCGTCCGCCCCACAGTCCGGGCTTGGCGCCTTCTGACTACCGGCTTTTTACCGATCTAAAGAATGTATTACGAGGGGAACGTCATGAATACGACAACGGAGTAAAAATTGGCCGTGTTGAATTGGGGAAAGGAAACGAATACACAAGTCGGTGGTCTCGGTACGAAAAATATATTTTACTTCAAAAAATAGTTAAATACCTATGCAAAATACCCTGTAAGTTTTTTTTTTTTTTTTGAAAATAATACAAAGTTGAATTTTTAAAAATGTGGAAACTTTATTTTCTGGACACGCCTTGTGTGAATCAACGGATTCGTCGCCACTGTTCGTTTACGGTTTCGGTTTTGCACGACGCTATAGCGAAAAATACTACAGGAGCAAAATTTTTTTATCGTACTAAATTTCCGTCCCGTAGTTTTTTTTAATTGCTATGCGCGGTACGTCCGCGTTTTCGTTTCAAAGTCGACAGTGTCGAGACGCAGATAAATAAAATTAAATCTAGATAAAGACAAACACATAAATTGTCCTAGATTGATGGAATTTATCTAGTTAAAAAAAAAAAAAAAACAATTTTCTTTTTAATTGTTTGGTGTTGAGAACATTATAAACAGGGAGATAAAAATGTAAACGGTTAAAATAATTCTGTAAATGCAAAATGGTGTAAATCGCCAACTGGTTAATTCGGATTTTTAACTTAGAGTAAAACAATACTAAGTCGAGTATTTAATATTTTTATTTGATGGGTAAAAAAATGTAATTTTGAATTTGTTATACGTATAGTTTACTATACGAGATAGTTACTAAAAACATCATTTTTTTTTTTTTATATAGCAAAACATCGGATATTTCTCCGAGAAATCGGTTTTTTATTATTATTATTTTTTTTAAATTTCTTTTGTATATCAAACGATCAGATTTTATCTTAAAAGATGCGACGACTCTTGTCGGTGTCACTTGCCTCAAACAATTTTTTTTAAAAATTCTGTACAGTTCTTACCGCCTAAAAAAATACATTGCACAGATTTTTTCATTTATTATTTTATCGGAAGATGATTTTTCGGTTAGTAAAAATACACTAAAATGTCTAGATTCCCAACGGTTATCAATATTAAAAACAAAACCCGACAACAATTATTTTCGAGACGTAGGTTTTGTATTGTATTTTTAAATTTTTTCTACTTCTAGGTTACATTTAAAACGATGTACCGTGCACGGTTTTTTTTTTTATTCGCAATGATTTATCGTGGCGTACGGTACGTAAATTATACGACCCCGTCCGTAACATCCCACGTTCCCGACTACCGACTTACAATAGTGGCCTAATGCGCTAAGTAAAGTATACTATTATAGTTTTTTCTTTGTTTTTTTACCATACCGAACTACGGAATTCCCATTGCCGCTATGGAAATCAAGCGAAATATAACATGCGTCTCCGACGGGTTGGAAATTTATTCTTTTTTTAATAAAAATCGTTATCCGATACGACGACGGCGACATATTTTATTTTATCCGATTTTAGAGCCCCCGACGCGGCATTCCCGTACAATGCGTTTACAATTTAACGAAAACATACGCAAATATATAATAAAAAAAAAAAAAAATATTATTTCCACAGACGCCACGCACGCGTGCACCGCGAACACGCGCCCGTTTTAACCCCGACGAGATTTCCAATCTTCCGGCGACGTGATTCCCTATTCCCAATTCTTTACGATTATTTGGTTCTTATTTATTATTTTCTCAACGGTATTATTACGCCGTCGATGGTTTTCCGAACGCGTTGCCGACGAAATGCGTTTTTTTTTTTTTTATGATATTATATTGTTCTATAAAAAAAAAAAACCACGTGTTCGTAATTTCAGTATTATAAAAATATCCGGCGACGGCGGACGATTAATCGCCGTTTACGTATTGTACGGCGTTTTATTCAATCGACAAGCGAACAAATTCGTTTTTTTTTTTTTTTTTTTTTTTTTTAATCCCAATCGAATTTCACGACTATTTAATACCAACATCAATGTTTCGCGCGATTAAAGTTGTGCGTCCGTTTCACTAACAATATAAAAAAAAAAAATGGGTAATAAAATGCCAAGGAAAGCGCGAGTAGTAAAAGTCTTGATTTGTATTTCTCGAATTCGTTTCGGAAAATTTTCTAATTAATTACTCGTGCCGGTAACCCGAGAAAATCCGAGTAAAACGCCCGGATGCGTCGACATTGTTGGTTTGATAAGTTTTTTTTTTTTTTTTTTCGAGGGAACAAATGTCGAAGTTACGCGTTCCCGTGCTCTGGTCGTGCGCACTTTTCGTTGTGTTACTCTATCCACGATACGGTACCGGGGCTCGTGTGGTAAATGCCTACAAAATTACAAACTAAAACTGTTATACGTTATAGTTGAATATCCCGACAACGTTTTAATGTAAAACGTACGCTTAAATTAGTTTAAGTTTTTTTTTTTTAGTATTCGTAACTCGAAACCATACGTTTCAAGTCGTAATACACAACGAATGGTTTTCATTGACGCCCAACCATTATAATTACACGCAATCGTATCCAATACGCGTCAATATCGCTACTGTCCCCCGGAATTACTCTTCCGGACGAATTTTATAAACGTAATCCTACGCACGACTAAAAAAAAAATCAAATAAAAAAAATCGCTCCTGCAAGCCGCATTACGTAATAATAGTAGAACAACAGAAGGAGTCGATCGGGGCCGAATTACCTCGAGCGGTCATTTCTAACAAAGACGTGCCTACTGTCATCCGTTGATCCATTTTTCATTTCCACTGGTCTGTTTTCTTTTCGGTTTTTTTTTTTTTTTTTTTTTTCATTACGAAATCCTTCGATTTTTCTTTTACAATACGGACCGTCTCTATTTTGTCTTTCTAAAGCGTGTTTATTTTTGTTGTCGTTTCGCGTCGTCCGCACCGAAACGATAATGTTATTTATGTCCATTAATCGTAATTTCGAGAGTGAAATCATCAATTTTTAATTTGACCCATTCAATTTTAGACGCCTTGCTGTGTGAGACTCGAACGAAACGAATTTAGACGATTGCGTGTCCATAACGATTTCGATTCCGATCTGAATTCCATCGATAGCAATTGAACAAACTGTAAAATTCAATAAATAATGAAGTGTTTTTCATTAATTGCGATTTTATATTACGCATATTTAGTATTTTTTTTTTTTAATATCGTGCAAACAATATAATTGTATATAAATCGTATCCGTTCTCTTGCTTCATATTAATATACTTGGTATGATTAAATATTGAAAAAATAAATAAAAAAATCTCGAGCAAAATAAAATTTTATTCGACGTTCGAATAGATAAAAAAAAAAAAAAAAAAAAATGTATAATTTAATATAAATAAATTACAATATGTGTAATATTATTCTGAACTTATTTCGCGTTTGGCTCGTTGTATTGTCTACTTAAATTAAAATAAAATAATAAAAATACCGTTACGGCCGTGTTCAACAGGTACTGTAAATCGTCGTCGGCTTTACTGGTTTCCTAACTTTCCCGCCGATTCCGGTCCGAATTCCATCGAAAGCAATTGAACAAACTGTAAAATTCCATAAATAATGAAGTGTTTTTCATTAATTGCGATTTTATATTACACATATTTAGTATTTTTTTTTTAATATCGTGCAAACAATATAATTGTATATAAATCGTATCCGTTCTCTTGCTTCATATTAATATACTTGTTAAGATTAAATATTGAAAAAAATTAAAAAAAATTCGAGCAAAATAATATTTTAATCGACGTTCGAATAGACAAAAAAAAAAAAAAATAAAAAATGTATAATTTAATATAAATAGATAACAATTTGTGTAATATTATACTGAGCTTATTTCGCGTTTGGCTCGTCTACTTAAATTAAAATAAAATAAAAAAAATACCGTTACGGCCGTGTTCAACAGGTACTGTAAATCGTCGTCGGCTTTACTGGTTTCCTATCTTTTCCGCGCGATTCCGGTCCGAATTTCTATTAACATTCGACATGATTTACCGCACTCTAAATTTCGGACACGTATACGTATTCGTCGATAAAGTCGTAAAAACCGGCACACAAAGGCCTCCCCGCCGCCCATACACGGTCAGTCATGAATGACAATCAACGTGATCGACAGTCAAGACTGATGGTGTATTGTATGTGAATGATAATGACTGACAATCGAATTTCACGACTGTTGGAATTCAAACTCGTTTGAATTTTTTGTTATCAATCAAGATGATTGGCTTTTAAGACGGTTGGCCATGTATGTCTATGAATGTACAATTAAACAGTCAATCGAGTCGGATTGTGTGAAGCAGTCGTGTCTTTTTGTCGTTGGTATATTTTATATCTTCGTCAAAAAATGGCAAATAAATCAAATAACGAAGAATTTCGGCGCGAATTTATACGCCTACACCGGTAGGTTACCGGCTACGTGGAAAATTAAAAGTGATCTGTACAAAAATTAACTAATAAATTGAAAGGAATCAATCGAACAGCTGATATCAATACTACTGATAAAAAAAACCAATACATTGACATCGAATTATCCTCATACAAGTGTCATGATTCTCTATCATTGGTGTGATCATTTTTAATAATTGCTGTAGTCAGAAGGAGAAGATAGTCCAAGTTCATCTAGAACATTATGATGGGATAATGTGTTTAATTTTTTTTGAACCAATCTTTCATCCAAACAGTTTTTTTTTTTTGTCTCTTGGTTTTTTTTTTGTTTTATCACACACAAGGTGAAATAGCAATACCGATAATACCTTCTGCGTTCATTTTAATGCAAAGTTTAATTTTAAATTTAACATATATGAAAATATTTCTTTTTTTCAATAAATATTGGATGACAACACTTTCAATAGTAACAATTGCGTTGACTATAGAAATAAAATAATCGAACGACTGACGATTTTGATTGTATGTGTTTCGTTTTAGAAAAAGATTCCACGCGCAAATAAATTATAGTACATACAGATAATATATTCAATTGCGATTTCGTATTGAATTTGAATATTGTGTATCTGAAAGAAATATACGAAAATCCACTGAATTCACTTCGCAATATTTGATTTTAAGTGCATCGTTAAATTTGCAAATCAACCGTCAGATTTTGCGGTACGGGATTTTATTACCACTGTTCGGACTCCGTCCTTTAGTGTGTCCATGGCCAAGTACGAATTGCTCAATTTTAAGGCCCCCCATACACGGTCAGTCATAAATGACAATCAACGTGATTGACAGTCAATACTGATGGTGTATGTATGTGAATGATAATGACTGACAATCAAATTTCATGATTTATGGAATTCAAACATGTTTGAATTTATATCATCAATCAAGATGATTGACCGTGTATGTCTATGAATGTACAAATTGTCAGTCAACCAAGTCGAATCGTTTTGTCTTTTGTAAATTTTATATCTTCGTCAAAAAATGACAAACAAATTAAATTGATTCTCTTATAACAAGTATCCTGTTTTTCTATCATTGGTGTGATCATTTGTAATAACTTCGAAAATGTCATGTGGTCCATGCGGAGATAATTTCTGTAGTCAGAAGGAGAAGATAGTCGAAGATCATCTAGAAGATTATGATGGGATAATGTGTTTCGTTTTTTTGAACTATTCTTTTATCCAATCATTTTTTTTTCTCTTGGTTTTTTTTTTGTTTTATCACACGCAAGGTAAAAGCAATACCGATAGAACCTTCTTTTTTTATTGTAAAGTTTAATTACAAATTTAACATATATTAAAATATTTCTTTTTTTCAATAAATATTGAATGACAACACTTTCAATAGTAACAATTGTGTTGACTATAAAAATAAAATAATCGCACCACTGACGATTGTCAGTCTTGATTGACCGTATATGGTTATTATCAATCGTCAATCACGTTGATTGCAATTCATTACTGACCGTGTATGGAGGCCAAAACGAATCATAATTACACACTGGGCAGTTATCACTCGTAACACCGTTATCGCTTTATAACGGTAAAAATCACAAAAATTGCCCGATATACCACTATTTACATTTTTTTTTTTTTTTGAGAAATCCATAATAAATTATATCTTATAATTTATAAAAAAAAAAAAAATATTTATCAGTGAGTGTTATTAGTGGATGACTTCTCGCATCAAGTGTAACCTGTTAATTTTTTTTCATTTTACACTTACCGCATAAACCTATCGTGCCCCTTAGGTATAGATAGTTTATTTCAAAAAAAAAAAAAAAAGAAAAAAAGTTATATCTCAGGAAATGTTCAGAGATAGACGAATAAGTCGCAGTTTTTTGAAAAAAAAAAAAACAATAATAATTATCTTCAGTTCCGGTAGTTGAAAATAGACGTTTCCATTTAACATTCTCAAATCGTTTATCGGGCAAGCGAAAACCACGAGAGTAATCATATTAAATGAAAATAATTGAAATATGTATTTCGTAGCCCATAATCGTCTGGAAAAAATCGCATTTTAAATTCATCTGGCTGAAATATTTCACGTTGCCGTTTGAAACGAATCACGGTTGTATTTTAATTTAAATGTAAATGTCCACGAACAGATAAAAAAAAAAAAAACGCTTTGTAATATATTTACTACTACGGTACTATAGAAATAAAAATACAAACATAACATTCCACGAAATCGTCTTATGCGATTTCTGTTCCGGCAGGTGTCGCCAGATATATCGGCGGTGTGATGATAACTATTGAAACGCAACGACAATTTTTTTTTTATTCACTGAACAGAGAGAATATATTATTCCATCGAAACGTCGTGTCTGCATAATAGAAATAACAATACAGAGACGGTCAACAAAAAAACTTTCGTGGCGGTGGTTGCAAGTCATCATTGAAAAAAAAAAAAAACCGTGTAAATCAAAATTCACGGCGACGTGACGGGACGACAATTGTTGATTTGTTTACGGCATTTCGTTTCGCGAAACTTATTTATTTTTTTTTAACATTAGGTAACCGAATGGCTGATTGTGTATAGCGGTCCGAATAAATATTATTTTGCATAATTTTTTCAAGTCTATACAGTCGAACGTGGGGTTTGGAATTCAAACAAATTGCGAACCGTATAAATCAACGGCAAATCATTTTCTTTGTCTTTTTTTTTTTTTCATCCTCATTTGATAACAATAATACAAGATAAAACAATATTTCGTATAGTAAAGGCAACTAGAGATCTATTGATTTTTACGGATTTCGACTCTGGCGCTGTGATAACGACGCCCGACAAGTCGCGTAGGCTGGATATCCATTGAAAAAAAAAAAAATAAAATAAAAAATCGAGGGATCATAGTTTTCAAGTACGTAGCGAAAGTTTTCAATGGAACAAATGAAACAAAACTTGTAGTTAATATTTCATTAACTATGGTAACCGATTTTTACCTTGCTTCCGTGACATCGGTCGATGTAAACGTTCATTCAGTACTCATAAAAAAAAAAAAAAAATTAAAAAAATACATATTAACGGACCAAAAAGATACAACGCAATCGTTCGCCGTATTCAAAAATAAGAATTTTATTTAACTTAGTAAACGAAATGTTATATTAATGTTTTTTTTTTTTTTTTTTTTTGGTACAATTTTCAAACAATAATAATATCAACATAATACGAGGCATGTTCAAAGAGTTCCCGAATTTTTCAATTTTTTATTTACAGCGCTTACCTACAAGCTATTGAGACTTATCACCCTCGAAGTATTCTCCCTCTTGGTTTATACACATTTGCCAACGACGTTTCCATTGTTGAAAGCAATCCTGGAAAGTTGTTTCAGGAATTGCTCGTTAGCGAATTTTCTTTTATTTCGTCTGTCGTAGAAAATCTTTATCGTTTTAACGGAGATTTTGGTTTTGGAAATAAAAAAAAATCTGCTGGTGCCAAGAATATGGTAGATGAGGAAGCACGGTCATATGATTTTTCACGCAAAAATCTCCAATTAACAGGGAAGTGTGTGCCGGAGCACTATAGTGATAGAGAAACCATAAGTTTTCCATCCACACTTTAGGCCTTTTCCTCCGCACATTTTCTCGAAGACGTTTTAATACTTCCAGATAGTAGGTTATCGGTTAACAGTTTGTCCTGCAGGTAGAAATTCGTGACGAATAACTCCCAGGTTATCAAAAAAAATAAAACCGTTAGCAGGACTTTGACGTTTGATCTGACTGACGAACTTTTTTTGGTCTTGGAGAAAATTTACCAACCCACTGTGATGATTGGACTTTTGTCTCAATATCGTAACCATAGACCCACGTCTCATCACCCGTTATAATTTGCTCCACGAACATACTCGTATCATCATTTGCGAGATCTAACAATTCTTGACAGATGGTTACGCGGTAGTCTTTCTGATCTTGCGACATCAACCGAGGGACAAATTTTGCTGCAACGCGGTGCATTCCAAGTTTTTCTACCAGGATTTTATGACATGAACCAACCGATATGTTACAATCTTCCGCAATTTCTCGGATAGTTAAACGTCTATTAGACCGCAGAATTTCATTGATTTTTGTCACATGAACATCGTCTGTCGATGTCGACGGACGTCCTGAACGTGGGTCGTCATCAACTGATTCCCTACCTTCTTTAAAACGTTTAAACCAGTCGTAACACCGAGTACATCCTAAACACCGATCACCATGAGCATTTTACAACATTTAATAAGTCTCAGTAATAGATTTACAAAGTTTAATATCAATTCGTGTATGTTATTCATCATAAAAATCGCACAATACACACGACTCGTCTGCTGTGAACGCGCACAGTTAATGGTTAGATAGCAATAAACATTTGAGATTTAATTAAAAAGATAGTTGCTTATCTATATTTTATCTTAGTTTAATGACATTTACGATACTATAAATTTTTTATTTGCTGGAATTATAGTTCGGGATCGTTTTGAACAGACGTAGGTAAGTATTTTAATATTTTTATGTAAATAAATACACAACAAATTATTTCAGTAAACTAATACGTCGTAATTCATATTAATAAAAATGTATAATTATTATAATTTCGATGACTTTTAGAAGAATATTTTCAATTTTTTTTTTTTTTAAAAGAATATTATCCTGATATTTTTGCTATTCTAAGAGAATTGTTATTCCGGCCTCTAGTTATATAATAATTTATGGCCAGTACACGATCGTATTTTGTTCCGACGTTTTCCATTCTCTCCCCGTAGCGAATGTACCCCGCGTATGGGTATTTTAAAATTAAATCGTCCGTCAGTCAGATTTGATGAATTCGGAAACAAATTCGTTTAACAAATCCCGGCAGCCAGTCGCAAGTGACGCACGGCTGCTGATAAATATGCCTGCCTACCTTGCGAGTATTTTATTTTATTTTTTTTTTTTCCGACTATTATTTACATTTAAATTTATTACCGACGTGATAAAAATTAATGTTTATTTTCTAATGCGAGCGCCCGGCCCACCGAATATAAGACCACCGACCATCGGTTTGTTGTTTTTTTTTTTTTAAGCCGAAAGCAGCCAATTATACGAGTTAGATAAACGTGTAAGATCAAGAAATAAAAAAAAAAAAAAAAAAAAAAAGAGCTTATAGCGGATAATATTTCGATAAATATTGTTTTTTTAGTATTTCTCGGCCGTAATCGTAGTTACGTCTAATGGAAATTCAGTATAATCGTGAAAATATGCCGAGTACGAGTGAGTGTACGTGTTTTAAAAAGTAACGAACCAATTCGGCTCGTCGTCCGACCAGTATAATTATATTACCAAGGAGCTTAGATTTCCGACATTCCCGTAGATATAGCAGCTGGCGATCGATTTGGAAAAGACTTTCCCGGGGGGGTGAAAGATTTGCCAATGAATTCCCCGCGTCTGTGTACGATGACGGTTTTATTCAGGAATGCCGATATCGATTACGCAAATGTGGAATCGCACAATCGCGTGAACCAGTGCAAGTCCGAGGAGAGATTTTTTTTTTAGGCGTGGGTCATGGTATAACGCTCCAATACTATTATCCGGATAGAAAAATAAGACGATTTGTCTTTGTCATTATCGGGTCACAAAACTACTTGTCAACATCTAAACACCGATAGATACGTTTATAATATATACGCATATGGCAGGCATGTACGGAAAATAAGATTTCTACATTTTTATAAATTTAATTTTGTTTTATTTTCCAAAAAAAAAAAAAAAAAAAAAAACGTGCAGGTTATTTTACATAGATATTTAACTATTTTATTCGATGATTAATTGCCGTTGCGTTCAATACAATTTTCGTACCGAGACAACAGCTTGTGTATTCCCCACTCGGAGAACTTTCGCTCCACGTACATTTTCCAATTTTCAACACAGTCAACTTTACCTCGTCGTCGTTTTTATGACGTTTCCCTCGTAAAACTTCCTTCAGTCAGGTGGAAATCAGAAGAGCTGCCAGGCCAGGACTGTGTGGTGGATGGGTTACCACGTCCCAACCAAAGCCTTCGAGAAGTTTGACTCTCAGACGAGCGGCTTGGGGACGGACATCGTCATGCAAAAGACACATGGCCATCCACTCTCCCTGCCTTAAACTCACGAACCCACTTCTTAACTTCATCATTACACATCACAGTTTCTCCATACACATATTATATCTATACACGAACGAGTTTAATTATAGTTTTACCCTTCGCAACAAAAAAAAAAGAAAAAAAAACGTATAACAGAGCGAATTTCATACCGAGCGTATTGTTGTACAGAGGTGGAGGCAAAATAGACAGATGCACTCATCTTGAAAAACTCACCGTGTCCACAGTTTCGCACGTAATGTGGTAAATTACCTCTCTTTCTCTTCAGTACAAAAAATCCTATCACGCAGTTGTACCGAAATTGTTTTTAACGTTAGCGTCTGTACGGTAGAAAATCCTACATTCTGGAAGTGCTTCGTACATAACTAGATTCGTTAAATTTCAAATTTAAGTTTAAAAACGCCGAAAATTTGATAAACAACTGTTTGATTTGTATATCGACTGTCTAATGTTCTTACATTGTTAAATATCTGTTTATGTTTATACAAAATATCCGAAAACTGATAACTCTACTGACTATGGAATAATATATATATATATATGTAAAATATAAGTTTTTGAAAATACAGCGACAATTCTCTTTATAACGAATCTTGTGGATCTAAGAGTTTCTTTTTTTCGTCATAGAAAGTTTTCGTAATTGAGAATAGTTAAAAAATAACAAGATTGTATCTATCGTATACGAGGTCTGTTCACAAAGTACCAGGACAAATGTTATTACGGCTAATCTACACACGATAACGTTTCAAATTGTAAATAGATGTATTCCCCGTAAATGAGTGAATATTTTAATCAAAACCCAAAGTCGCTATCTTATCTCAGTTAAATGTTACACGTGGTTAAATCCAGACAGTTTGTTTCGTTCGCCGTTTCCGACATGTCTGAAACTAACGAACAACGCGTGTGCATCAAAGTTTTGCTTGAAACTTGGTAAAAATTATGCAACATAAACGTACGGAAATGACTAAAACTGCATTTGGAGATGATTCATTAAGTGTTTCCGAGACTTTCGTGTGTTTTAAACGTTTCAAGGACAGTCGGAGGTCAACTGAAGACGATCCGCGTTCTGGAAGAACATCGACGTCATCCAGAAACGATGGTGTGGCGACAATTTGCGAAAAAAAATGCGACACGGCCGCCGATTAACCGTTCGCGAGTTAACAATGCGAATCTCAATTGAGTCTTGTCGTGGAATTTTACAGAAAAACGTACAGACGAGAAGGGTCGCGCTGCCAAATTCGTTCCGCGATTGTTCACCGCGACAATGCACCGGCACATTTAGGCGCTGTCGATTCGTGCATTTTTGGCTGATAAAAAAATTCCTGTGGTCATCCGGACTCTCCCTATTCTCCTCATCAGGTCCCATGTGATTTTCTTTCTATTCCGAATATTGAAATCCGCGCTTAAAGGACAACGATTTCAAGACGTAGAGGATATTAAAGCGAACGCTGCCACAGAACTCATAGGTTTAGCTTTGGAACGGTTCCAAAGGACTTTTGAAAAGTGGCAAGATCGCCGGGATCACTGCAAATCGTCCGGACGAGTGTATTTCGATAGTGATATCTTTAAATAATATGTAACTTCATTTTTGTAATTATTAAATGTAAAATCACGGTACTTTTTGAACAGACCTCGTATATACGAAATATAATTATTTTTACATTAAACAATAATGTTATTATATTTGATCTTACATATGGCACAATTACTTAAAACAATCTGTCGTCTTGTTTTAGAGCTTGTTTGCTGTGCCAAAACTATGAGTTTTGCCCATTTCCTGGGATAAGTTAGGAACGTCTTTGTGAAACAATAGATATTTTTCCTATAATTTAGCCGGGTCAAGTGCTCGTTGAATATTTGGCGGTTCGACTTTGTCGGGTTGTTTCGTTATTGAAAGGGACTAATTGTATGGGTTTTAAAGCAACCCAACCATTATTATGTAATTTTTTTTTTACGTTACATAGAGTCTTTCGTTAAAAACAGTTTCGTTTTAAAGAGTTTTCTTTAGTATTGCCAAAAATACCTGGCACTTTCATTTTCACTCAAATGCACGTAGATATTTTAAATACATTTTCAAACAATGTGTTTATTTGAAGATCTATTGAAAAAAGTTTTTTTTTTTTTATGTTTGCGTATACGTGTGTTTAATATGCGGTCCGTGCCGATGAAAATCGCCCGTATTATTTTTCGGCATTTTCGGGCCGGTCGGGACAATTTATGTCTTTGTTCTGGCATTTTGGAAATCCGGTGGGATGGAAAAAAAATTCGTTTTCGGAATTTCGCTTCCGGGCCGGCGTGTGTATCGTCTCGTAAAACGGCTCGGTCCGCAACTTTGAAGGGTCCCGGATTGGACGACGACGGTGCGAGTTTTCAGAAAAAAATTTCACCGGAGAATACGATGGTTCTGTCTATTATAATGGTATTTTTTTTTTTTTCTTGTTTATTTCGTTTCGGTTCAAAAGTTTTGATTAGCTATGGGAATTTAGAATGTCGTCGCCCGACCGGTCGTTCAATACTTATTTTAGGCCGGCAGGTGGCGAGGGCGTGTTTGAGATTACTCGAGATTTAGAAATTACGCGGTCCATATAACACGTACGGTATCCGTGTAAACGAATATTCTTATTCCCCCTTGGAATACAAATCGTCGTATTCATAGTCGTACCTAATCCGGCAGTAGTCGGTCGAAGAAATACGGGCGTTTCTTGTTTTCCAACGGAATTTGGACCGGGAATTTCCGGGCTGGATATCCGAATTGGAAACGATTTGCCTTATCAGTTGTTGACCGGACAAGTCGAGACGGAAAAAAAAAAAAAATTGTTTAATTTACACCGTACATGTATTCGTAAGCTGATCGCTGGCGACAATGGGCCAACAATAGGGAGACTAACGGTTATAAGCGGGTCTAGGATTTATATCCAACGTCCACGTACCGATTCGATTTTTATAAATTCTTCGGGAAAGACCAAGAGAAAAAAAAAAAACGTTTGTTCGGTTCGGATATTATTAAATTTCGAAACGTCATTTTGCATTTATGATCAATATCGTTCTTATATATATATATATAAAATTGTTTTATAAAAAAAAAAAACTATTTTTTATAATAGATCTTTATTTTTCTTTTATTCGAGTTACGATTTTTTGTCAATAAAAAAAAAAAGATACTAGGTTTTTCCACTCGGGATTAATCGTATGTACATCATAAATTATTTATAGCACAGTATTGTTTTGTATAATATTAATAGAACAAAAACACGAATCAAAATTAAATTCAATAGGCATATGGTAATTATATAAATTACGGTACTAAAAAATAGTGTCCAAAGGTAATAATATAACAAAATTTGTTCCGAATAATATAAATAATGTTAAGTGATTTATTGTTTCGATAAGTTTTCCTAAAAACTACATGAGCGTTTCGGAAGTACTAGTTTCAGCTCTTGTAGATGCTAGTATTTTTCAGTTTTTATTTTAATTTGACGTTTGTACAATGGGGGCAATTTAACGGATAAAGAATTATACGTTCATGTTTGTGGCATTTATTTCCATTTATAATTTTAATTTATTTTTAATTTATTAAATCCATTTTCATATTGTGCATCGGTATATTTTTTTTTTTTTTTTTTTGAAATGTCCTCGAATTACGTCGTGATGAAGCAAATGGTGGTTATTTTATTTTGCATATTTCGTATAAAACGCACATATTATTGCGTATTTCAACAATAAACACCTAAAACGCGTGTTTTATGGTTACATTTTAGCCGTGGTGGTTGGATAAAGAAGAAAATATAATATTAACATTCCGAAACAGGGTTTAGGAAAAAAATCGACGACTAAAATCTAATGTTTTGTATTAAATGAAAGTAGTCCGTATGAAGATTTCCATTACAATCTAAAACTCCTGAGGAAATTAAAAAGTTTAAAAACTCAAAAATTATGTCACGTAAATGTTGACCGTAGGCCAAATGGCCTAGTATAAAAACATACACCAAAATCTAACATCTATGATCATTTATTAATGAACATTTTAAATACCTCATTATTTGCCCGTGTAATGCTGTTGAATAACATTAATAAGTTTAGAATAATATTTTTAATATTTTAGAATTTAAAAAAAATGTACTTTTTGTATTTTGTGTGATATTTTACCGGTTTTTCTTGCCTCGTAAGTCCTAGCACTAGTTATAAGCTAGGTCGGGCTGCGCGAAAATGGAATTTCGGTTCTGCCCAAAGAAAATACGATCCAATAATACTTACTACAACTCGAAATTGGCTCGTTACAATATTGACATTGTTTTGTGTTTAACTGGAAAATACTTTTGTAAAAATCCTCCGATTTCCGTGCGCGTAGGCAAAATAATTGTAAATTATAAAAAAACAAAAAAAAATAAATAAACCCGACTCTTGCGGGAATAATATGTTCCGATCGATATTGCCGAATTTTAGAAATTATTAAGTTCGCGGTAACGTATGAAAATAAAATTGCCCAACAGAATGTATGGAAATATATTTTTTTTTTTTGTTATTCTGTACGCGTGTTGTAGAATATATTGTATTTGTAAAAAAAAAAAAAAAAACGTATGTATCCAACAACATTACTGGAAACGCGAGTGGGTAGGTATTTAAAAATGAATAATAAAGTGAATATTTCTGCGATTTTTACGTTATTTATTTTTGAAATACATTATAATGCCTTCAAACGTTCAATTAACTAAAGGGGTTGGTTTTTTATTATTATTTTTTTTTTTAATATAAAAGTATTGTACCGTTTTTTATACGAAATGTTAAATAGAGTAAAAAATAATAATAAACCGGGGGGGGGGGGGGTATTGCAGTTAATAACATTTTTTTTTTTTCTTTAGTAATTCGTTTAAAATTGTAAATACGCGTATTTATGTATACATATTTAATTTACAAACAATGTATACATAGTCTTGTCTTGTGTGTTTTCGTAAAGTTTCTAATTAAATGGGTTTTAGTTGCAAAACTATGAACTCAGACGAACGTGTAACACGTCGCGAAGCTTGTAAAATACAGTCGTGTAATCGAATTTTAATTTAAAACGGTAAAAATTGCAACGTTACCGTATCAGTATTGCGATCACGTCGATATTTTGCATTGTGTTGAAACCGAGAAATAAAAAAACAAAATCAATCGGTTCTCGTGGCTCGTCTAGTGTGGCCCACGAGTAACAGCAAACCCCGTTTCATACGATTTCACTAATTTTTATGTTCCCACATTGTGGTTATTAATTTGTATTTGTTTGTTTTTAATTTTTTTTCATCCGACAAACAGGTGAATCATAATTTCCAAATTTAATTTGATTTTTTTTTTTTTTGATTTGTCACCGCGACATCAGTAAAACGTCCGTCGTTTATTCATTCGACTTGACGGTACAATAACTACGACAAATACAAATAAAACCGATGGCGGTGACCAAGTGTCAAACAAACTGCGGAAATTTGAATTGTAATGTTTTGTGTTTTTTTTTTTTTTTGTCCCATACCCCATAGGCAATATGAACGGGATGAACGTGCTAAGTCTGGCCTTCCAAGCGCCGCAAATACCGGGCATACCGACTCCGTCTTTTATGCCGTACAATTCTCCGCCGAGGTCATCTCAAGGTCAGTGCGGTTTCAACGACGAAATCAACGTTTTCCCGTTGATATAATGTTGTTTTTATTATTATTTTTTTTTTATTATTTTACGCGTACATTTAACAGCATTTTCAACGCGTATGTTTTGCTTTTACAGGACTACAAGACGCGTTTTCCGGTGGTGTACTCAACGGCAGGGGCGGTATCGTGGCACCGGCACCGCTCCAGCCCAGAGCGGCGACCATCGAATCCGTTTTCCTTCCGCTGCAGGTAAATCTCGCTTTAGAAATACCTATCGAAATATTAACACGAAATCCGTGCCAAGATCAGAACTGTTGCTTAAAATTCTCGTTGCTTGGTTTTCCGATCCGCCTTTATCCCGTGCGAGCCGGGTCGCCTACTATTGGTTTTTTTACTCTGATTTTATCACCGTTACCGTAAATCTTCTGAATAACATTTCGACTTTTTGCCTAGATTCTTCGACCTGCCCGTTGCCCACATTCCGTCTACGTTTATCTCGCACGTTTTCTTAAAATGCGCTACCTAAATACGGGATGGGGTTGCGTACAGACATTTTTAAAAAATAAAAAAATTGAAGAAGATAACAAAAATATTCCAATTCACTGTGGAATACGTTTAAAAATAGTCGCGTAGTGTCATTATCCTAAGTACGTATTGTACAATCTAATCGAATAAAACTAAATTTTTTATCCGAGAGACAACAATTGAACGCGCGTTAAAAATAGCACAGGATTCGATTTTTAAAAGTAATTTCGACGGACTGATAAAGTTCTAGTTTTGACGGTTTTCTCATTATAACCGTAACACATTTGTATTATAGTTATTTATTTTCTTTTTTAATCCTATTAAAAAATTGTTTACACCGCGCACCCACAACCGCCGTAACGTTATTTCTCTTATTTTCCGCCCGTTTCCATTTGCTCCGGCGTCTCGTATGTTCGTCTAGCGTCCGCGAATTATTACGTCCGGCCTCGCCACGGTTTTACGCCGTTACATTTATCATTCATCGCCGGCGAAATCGCCCAAAAACTTTACGACTAGTGTAATAATATGTACACGGCCGCGGCCGATGCATTAACGAAAATGTACTTTTATCGCGCCCGCCCGCCGAACACGGTCGTAATATTTATACGCATCGCGAAATCCGTTTCTCGCCAGCGAAACATTAATTTCGTTTCCGGCTAATGGGGGCGTTTACGTATACGTAACGACGACCTCCGATAAACGGCCGGACCGTCGTTCGAAATCATTATTTACCGGCGTTTAAACGTGTTCGGCGAAACCGCATTTCCATCACAACGCCGGATTATTGTTAATATTATTATTATTACTATTATTATTACTATAAAACCCCACTCTATACGATAACATCCGCGTATCCCTCGCTATACAATAAGAAACGACTACAATGTACCCCGGTGCGGTTTATAGATACTCCGGGCTCTATTCGCGAACCCCGAGGTTGTCGGGAGCCAAGTGAACGCGCGATAGGAATCGATATCTCTAGGCACCGTTCGCACAATCGAACCGTTTCTATTAAACATTATTTATTTAATACCGCGTTACCCGCGGTAAAACAAAGAAGGTTTGTGATATAAAAAAAAAAAAAAAAATAAAAAAAAAAAACCGCGGTAAAACGTCGCAGTTCCTTTGTTTTCAAATATCCCGTCAACATCTGTTGCTCCTTCGTGTGACGTTGCCTCGCGGTTTCCGGAGCCTCGTGACGTGGTCAATACGTGGCCAACGGTGTGTAAATTTTAGTTTATAATCGGGTTTCCTTACCAAATCAATTCGATTACTATATTACGATCTGTTGATATTTTTAACAATAAACAACAAACAAATTGTACATTGCATCGACAAATCAACAGTGTAATATTATTGATTTGTTTTCTAATCAGTTAACAAAAAAAAAAAATTGTAATTGTCTACCCACCGTAAATCGGATTGAGTCAACCGAAATATACAAAATGGCTCTTTTTTTGTTTTTCTTTCGCTCACAATTAATTCTAGTAACAATATACGGTAACCGGAATCCGGAGCAGAAACCGGCTAGAAAAAAAAAAAATAGCCGCCAAACGATACTAAAGTTCTATAAGCCACTATAACAATATAATAGTTTAACATTTTCTCCTAAAAATATCTCAACACAAACCTATTGATCGTATAGCCTAAGGATCTTATATAACGTAAGGAGAAATGCCCTATTTTTGAGTTTACGTTTTTTTTTTTTTTTTTTTTTTTTACGTTTGAGTTATAAATGATTATCAATAATCGTAACCAAAGTCAAAAACTCTAAGTGTGAGCACTGCACCTATACGTAGACGAATTTTGAACGTTAAAAAAAAATGTTAAAGATCCGACAGGAGCCTGCCCAACTTTAACGCTACGCTTAGTCGGGTGTTCGGAGGTTCGTTTCCAGACGCATCACGCGGATTGTCTGCCGAAAACCGTTTGATCGTAATTTAAAACCGCACGCGTTTTATCGAAATGCGCAAAACGGCGACACAATTTAATTGAAAACCGCGGCCCTTTAAAGTTATCTGCGAATGTCGGATAATTAATTAGTATTGTTTTTTTTTTTTTTTTGACGTTTGCAGCACTTGTACGACAAATCGTTCGATAAAACAATATTGCGAAACATTTGTACAGATTCGTTGCAACAGTAATGTAATTTCAAATTGCATATTAAGATTCCGACATTTTCAATTATTACTAAATAATCAGTTGTAATTTATTTTTTTTTTTTGACATGTATATGCCTTATGGCTGGGGGTCATTCTGTTAATTTGTCCGACACCGAGAATGTTACCGCGACGCTCGTTTAAAGAACAAGCTCAAAACAGTCATTCCGATAACCGAACCGCCGCGAAATGTCTGTATTGACGTATTTCCCGTCGCTGATAACGAATTCAATTTTCGTTCTATCCGAAACAAATTCGGTGTTTCCTGCGCTGTTTGCGATCGCCTTTGGTTCGAGAAAGATATGAAGCACGTTCCCCAGAAAGCCGTAGATTTTTTGCTCGAAAAATACCCACACTTAGATTCTCATAATATGAGCGTGTGCAATACTCGTCATAAAACTCTGCTCAGTAACAAAGTTCCCCGTTTTGCTACGATTAACGGTTTTTGTTATCCTCCATTTCCATCTGATTTACCGCCTCTCGGTCCTATCTCTGAACGGTTAGTGTCACCGCGTCTTCCATTTAAAAATTTAGAAAAATGTATACTCAATAAAAATAATTCCTGTCTTTGAAACTTGTTTATTTTTTACACGTGTTAAAAATGTTACCTACAGTTTAATCCTCGTCTCCTCGTATCTAATACCAAATTGACATCGACATTCATATGTCAACTATATTCAGTAGAAACAAGACAAATACATGTACCGATGTACCTGTATGTAGTGTAGATACTCTTAGTTTTAATTTTTTTAATAAAACTATGACAGAAAATCGTCGTCATCGACAATTGACAAAACGTCCCGTTTGTAAAACCTAAATGAAAAAAAAAAAAAAAATATATATATATATATAAAAATCAAAAACCAATCGCCCAACAGTTGGCAACAGTCGCGTAAACGGAAATAAAAATTACGACTATCGATCGGGATCCCGACCCGAGTGCACCAAAATATTCTTATCGCCGTGTTATTCGGCGACAATATATATACGAGGTGTGACAATAAAATAACGAGACTTTTTGAATATAACCTAAACTATTAACGTTATCTATAAAACAATTATTGAAATATGATTAGAAAACACTTATCTAAAAGTACTATGAACACTGATGGCATCGATTCATTTTCTTATACGTTAGTAGCCTTGTTATTAGTGCGAGTTCGACTATACTGCCGAAAAATATTAGATATAAAAATCGAACAACGTGTGTTAACATTAAATTTCTTGTTAAATTAAAAAAAACAGCCGCGGAATCGTTTCGTATGTTATGTGAAGTTTATGGTGAAGAATGTTTATCAAGAGCTCGTGTTTTTGAATGACACAAACGGTTTTGTAGTGGAAGGGAGAACGTCGAAGACGATGATCGTTCTGGATCGTCCTACCACGTCTTCAACAAACGAAAACGTTGAAAAAATCGACAAAATTAATTAATCAATATTATTATAAAGAGGTATTAATTAAATTAAGAGAACGTGTCAGAAAAAAGCGACCAGATCTATGGAAAAATGGCTGGGTTCTTCACCAAGACAATGCTCCAGCTCACAGTGCATTTTCAATTCAACGTTTTTTAACTGAAAAAAAATTGTCTGTACTTCAACATCCCCCGTACTTGCTCCTTGTGACTTCTTCTAATTTCCTTCTTATTTCTTTTCCCATTTTCAAACAGTTGATGACGTAAAAATGAAAACGGCAGAACTTCTAAAAGGGCTAAATGAAAGCAATTGGCAACATTGTTTTCAAGAATGGCAGCGACGTACGCAACAGTGTATTGATGCTGTGGGAAGGTACTTTGAAGGTGATAATCATTAAATTATAACATTTTTAAAATAAACAACTTTTATTCAAAAAGTCTCGTTATTTTATTGTCACGCCTCGTATATATTGGATTATGCGATTGCATAAAAATGGTTTGTTTTTCGTCGCGTAGAAAATTACAATTGGAAATTCGGATGCGGAACAGTTGGAAAACGCGTAATACTTTCCACCGGGCTCGGAGATGAACGACTGGCGGCAATAACCGCGCATTCGACGGTCTCGTGTCGCGGACGGGCGGGCTCGTGTTTTACGATGTCCGTTTGTTATTTTCCGGCCGAAACGTGAACGCATTTCACGGCGAACTATTTACATAAATAACGATTGTCCGGTTTAGGATATCAGCACAGCGACGATTAATCATAATATTTTAAATGTATAATACTATTACGGTGTACACGCCGAGTGTTAACGCCCCGTGTCCCATATATCACGATCGCGGACGAAAACGGTTGAAATTTCTATCGGTTTTTGTCGGCAATACATACTGTGTACGCGTTTGTACGGTAATCGCGATTTTTTTTTTTTTTTTTTTTAACGAATCGGCCAGAAAAAAACCGCTTTCGTATTTCGTTTTCGCGTCGTAACGGTGAAAATACAAGCGGACGTGGACGTTTTGTTCGGATTAAAGTTGAACACGGTGATATTTATAAAAGAAACGTTCATTAACAAAACGATATAATTGTAAAATCGGTTAGGTTATTTAGACAAATGTTCGAATATTCAAAACGGAAACGATTTGAACGGGGATTCAAAAGGCGGTATTCAGTTTGTACGTACCGTAATCACGGACCGGAGAGAAAATCAAGTACAGTAGAACTCCAATTATCCGAACGCCAATCATCCGTCCGGACGTCCAATTAACCGGACGAGAAAAATACGGCACGTGCCGAAGGAACGAGGAATCATTTTTATCTTTTTTAAAAAAAATTAATCTGAAGGATTGCTGCTACATGCTTGTTGGAGCATGGAAATGTGTACAAAATTGTACTTTAGAAAGGTCATGGAATAAGTTACTGAAGCAAGTTGAAGATACCCAAAATGTGGAACCAAATGTTGAAATAGCTGAAATACAAGAGTGTATAAGCCAAGTTCACGTATTTAGCGATTGTGATGAAGAGAATATAAGTGAGTGGTTGCTTATGGATACAAATGATCCTGGATATCAAATACTTTCGGATGATGAAATAGTTCGTAACTTATTTGAAGAAGATGAAACTGAAACTGACGATTTGACTGAAGGTGAAAATGGGCCGTCTCATTCTGAAGCTTTTGATGCATTGGATTTGGCGTTTAAATGGTTTGAGAGACAAGAAGAATCAAACACCACTCAATTGTTGCAATTAAGAAGATTAAGAGACCTAGCTGCTCTAAAGAGAAAGTCA
The DNA here is from genome assembly GCA_956483605.1 of Tuberolachnus salignus. NCBI lineage: Eukaryota > Metazoa > Arthropoda > Insecta > Hemiptera > Aphididae > Tuberolachnus > Tuberolachnus salignus. Next base: position 37,796,230 of record OY101429.1, on the reverse strand, counting down.
ATTATGAAGCAAACTAAAATATCATCATTTTTCAAAATAAAATAAATTATGTGCCAAGTCAGCTTTTTTTTTGGTTTTAAATTATGTCACGTGTGTACTTTAATTAAAGCTTATTTTGATTCAGTTGAATATCTAATAAAATTACATATTTGTTTATGGTTACGTGTGTATATAACTTTTGATATATCATATGTCAATCATCCGGATATTTGCTTATCCGGACCACCCTTGATATTAATTAGTCCGGATAATTGGAGTTCTACTGTAAATTGACGTTTATTCGGTTCGTATACAATCAAATTTCATTAGGGTTCATAATTCGTTCGGTATCGTATCGGCGATATTCGCTTCCACGGCGAACGGCGAATTATAGCCACGAATCCACTTTCAATCCGTGTTTTTTTTTTTTTTTTTTTTTCGTATTCGAACGGTGGCGTTAAAAACCAAAAGTTCTGCCGCCACGGGCCGCTATTGTCGTATCGCGAAATCCGCATTCTGAATCTCATTATATTTCCGCAATCGAAATCTCCCCGAATTAAAACGTTTTAATGGGCGTTTATATACCGCACCCCCGCCGTGTCGTGTATTGTTTATTACCGTGTGTCCGTTTGCGAGTCTACGGGAGCCGACGGTCCCATTGTCCGCCGTCCGGGCCCGGTTCGAGTAGTGCGACGGCGAGACGTTTATACTATGTCTAACGGTTCCGTTGAAGACAAACCGTTTGTTTGACGGTCCGAATAACCGAGGGGGGGGGGGGTACTCGGCAAAACGATCGGATGAATTGCGCGCCGGCATCGTTGCGACGGTATTTGCGTACACGCGGCGCTCAAGTGCGATGAAAAGCGCCGACAATTGTTGCTGCTAATAATAGTTTTTAACAAGTAAACGCGAGAGCCCGGCGATTGCTTTTCATCGCAATACACACACATAAGTCACGGTAAAACGACAATCGACAAATGCGGCCCGCCAATACGTCCGGTGGGTTAAACATTCCATTTTATAGGAGCGCAGCGGGCAAGGTATTCGAATGGGTTCGAATTTGTTTCGAATTCACGTCTCCGTAGACATTAGGCGAGAAAGTGATCGTGTTTAAATCTGACGACATTCGTGTAAACTAACATAACCGTCGACCATTTTTTTACCTAACCATCGTCCCAGACATTTTGGACGATTATTAGTCGCGGGCTCGTGGGTTCGTGCACGAAAAACATGCAAAATATGCGCTTAAAATTTCGGAAATATGCATTTCATACGCACTAAAATTCTAAAAATATCGAAAAATGGGGGAGAAAAAAATTTCCGTTTACTGAACAATTAATTTTAAAGAGTAATATTTTATTTCTTTTGATTTTTACTATAATTGTAACTATTTTACATGTCTCTAAAGCATTCTCTCTTATCGTTACAAATATTGACTTTTTTTTTTTTTTTTGCACACTGCAAAACGCATAAACCCCCATAGCAATACAAGCGTAAAAATAATCCGATACAAATATTAACGATTATGTTAAATCGTTCGGGATGTGAAGAAAAAAAAATTATTATTTCCTTAATTTTTTCACAGAAAATTAATATTAAGCCATTCTAGGCGTGGACGAATTTTCAACATTTTTTATTTTCGAATCAATTGAATGAAATTGTATTACCCCAACAGAATTGCACGAAAATTTGATACAAGTTTCATCATAAACTGTATACTTTTCATGGTAAAAAACAAAACAAATTGACGGTAATTCTGTGTTATATGTGTAAATTTTGATGAAAAAAATCTTTAACATATCGGCATTTTACAAAACGATTAACTGAACATCGCTCAGAATCGTTTTTTCGTTAGTATATAAATTATACTCATCTCTATATCCCATCTACCCGACTCCACATTTATAAAACGGTTATTCGCCCGCGGTGCGAAATATGTATCGGTTTTTTTTTTTATTTAATATTATTTTTTTTTTTTCTAGCCGAGTTTATTGGTTTCTCTCGGCGAGGATTCTAGACCACAAGACATCGTGATGCAGAGGACGTCTTCGTTGCCAAACTCATCGGGCAACGACTCGGTCAACCCATCGTCGTCGTGAAATGTTTTGCTCACGTTCAATTGTTTTTTTTTTTTGTTTTTTTTTTTGTCGTTCATTTGTATTTTACCTTTTTTTTTTTTTTAAGATTCCCATGCAAAAACCCAACGCCATCTGGTAGATACGGCGGCGACGGTTCCCAAGCTCCGCGTTCAAAACACAGATGGCGAAAACTTGTTATATTTTGTCGTAATAATATTACTATTTATTTCAAAACACTGTCGTCGATATAATAATTACAACACCGCGGACCGACTTTTCTTCCCGTGTTTTTTTTTTTATTTTATTTTATTTTTTTTCGGAATATCAATAGAATAATATCGAAACCGTCGTGCGAGACTTCCGGAGGCTGCTCCGTTTGTAGGATATTTCACAATCGCCGACGATTCTCGCGGTCACAACGATTTGTGTTATATCGACAAAACGAAACGAAAAGAAAAAAAACCTCAATACACAGTGTATATCATTGCATCGTTGAAATCAATAAAAAAATACTAGCCCCCCCTTCACCATCCAGATGAATCAAATTTTTTGTCGATAAACTATAACCACGTCACGTGTCGAGTAATACTGTACTCGAAATTGTAATCGTTTTCCACTAAGCCACGGTTTTCGTTTGGTGCGATTTTCCAGCGGTTGATTTAATAAAAAAAACCTACGAAATCTCTTTCGTTGACGAACGTTATACGTTTAAAATATTTATGTAATGTCGTTATTCTGTGATATTTTGATGTCTTTAATTGTACTATGTATGGTTTTTTTTTAAATTTTTTTTTATATATATATATATATATAATATTTATTATAATATAATTATTTAGTCTAAAAATATTGCGTACTCATATGAGAAACGACGGTGAAACCGGCTGGGTCGTACGTACACCCACCAGTATTTCTAAACGCGAACGAAATCCGTTAAAATCGTTTTACCGTGATTGGCGAACGACCGAATTCGTCACCTGAGAATGAAAACCGTTCTGGGTCGCCGTTTTGAAGTTGTTCCAGAACATTTAAAAAAATCGCATTCCAACTTCAAATGCCTCACGATTGATCGAAATCCTATTGACCGACGATGACGTGCTCTTTGATTTAAATCGATTTTGGCAGCCGGTAATTTTCTATGATATATGATGAAATATATAGCCGTCAAAGTAGGCACCGCGGTGGTAGAGACTTTTTGTAGTGGTGTTTTTGCAAAATGGCTACGATTGTAAAATGCGCGGGATTTTTTTTATCGTCACGAACGCAATGCATTATTGTATAACTTATTGTTTTTTAATATAGAACCTTTGCGTTTTCAATAAATGTTAAAATATCATTAGGCGGAACAACCATTTCTCCCTCGAATTCGTTATTCGTTTCAAAAAGGTTCCGTTTCGTTATGAGTATAGGCAAATTATGCTAACGAAGTATTAGTCAGTAGTAAGCGTAAAAAAACACTGATAATAATTTTTCTATACAATAATTTATAAGAAAATTATATTAAAAAAAAAATATATCAATAGACAGAACCTTTTTCATTCTCGGATGACGCGATAAGTGAATGTTGCAAAATATAATACGTATAAATACTATACGGGGTCACGGACAAGTATGAATATTGCAATGTTATTGTTTAAACGTAATCTTATTTTTATTGTATTAAAAATGCATACTATTACCTATGTAAATATTCGTTGCACTATTAATGTATAAATTTCGATTTTTTTTTTTTTTTTTTAAACATACTGTTCAATCTTTAACTATTATAATAATATGTTTATTAAGTGTAAATTATTTTTTTTTTTTTATATATATATATATATATATATATATATTTTTAGTTGTCAATGTCATACTATTTATATAAATAATTTGTATCTTATAAAAAAAATGTGTTATCGCCATTATACTCATAACATTCAGTCTATAGATATTATATAAATATTGAAGACTATGAATAAAAAACAAAAAAAAATACACTACCAATAACCACCTTTTTTTTCACTCTCTCTCTCACTCACTATCTCTCGCTCTCTCTCTCTTTTTATATTACTGTCTATACACACTCTCGTTTCAATAGAATACCACTTAAGATTTTACAAAATAGTATTGAACATTATATTGTCTACATTGTTGTTTTGTTAATTTTAATATATAAATATTATAAATAAAACTACGTTGAAATAATCACGACGAAATGTATGTATTTTAAATGTTATACGAGGATTTAAGGACAACAGAAATTGTCACAAGATCAATTACAATCTGAAATTTGTAATGTTAAATTGCAGTGCACTTAATCGCAATAAACAATTAGATAAAAGAAATTAAAAAAAAAAATGCCCGTGAGCAACAGAACTCACCGTAAGTAATAAGCGGAGTGTCGAATTTCTTCTTCCTCGCCCACCCAATCATCACGCCTTTTTCGTATTGTAGAAATATTCATCGCAATGCGATAAATTACCAAATATTATATAACTAAACGGCGTTACAAAAAATAATTAAAAAAAATAGTGACATATTTGCATAGAAACGATGTAGGCGTTGGCTAAATGTTTAACACCCCCGGCGATACGAATTATTATTCTATTAGTTTTATTTGGGCGGTTCGTTTAAAGTTTGCTTAAGTTCGTATTTGTATTCAACTATAATCTACATCACTCCAATCCGCCTAAAATTCTCGAATTTGAACGCATCTAGACCGGATCGAGTCAATAAAATGATCCCATCCGTAGAATATATCCCCCAAAATTTGTTATCGCTCATTTGATCTGGTAATATTCGACAAGTATGCGCCGGGTGTACGGCAATCGTTCTCGTATAGTTTCATAAAAAATAGTCTTTTACGCCAAACATTAATCGTAAGCTTGGGTAGGCTACGTTTGGAAATACTCCACGCCCATAAACTTCTATATTCGTCCGGTGCCATGACGTTTGCGACGCGATTGCCTTGAACGATTGTTAAATGTTTGTTTCGGAATCCAAACCGATAATCTGATACGAGGAGAAATTCGTTCTATTTGTGCGTTTAAACTACCGCGAAGAAGCTTTTCCGAAGACCTTCGATATGCTAGATAGAAGTGATATATCCGGCATCTTTCAGCGATGTGAAATATTTTCGAACTTTTCCGGTACCCACAGTTCTCTTGTTCTATTAAATGTAAAATTAAAAAAAAAAATGATTTTAATATTTCATACATAACGAAATAAATGTAAAATATATTTTATTCCGTATACATGAAATACGATACGTAAAGTAAGAATCACTACAGCGAACGAACGGTTAGGACGAATGTATAACGAATATAGACAAATTAAAAATATGTACGGCAAAAAATTTGTCTGGATTGTAATTGTTGGTCGAGTTAGGTACAATACGCGTACCGGATTCGATTTAAACAAATTTGCCCCGATAAATAACAGCTAAAAAAATTGCGTTTGTATTATAACTCGCTTGTATGTCTAAAACACGAATCTATCGGGCGCATTGCGCTTGTCGATTTTTTTGTATTCCCACCAAAATTGCAACGGTCGCCTTTAATTGTGTCCAAAGACACGTACGCGGCGTTCGTCCGACAAGCATAACCTGTACGTTTGTTTAAACAGCAAATTACCGATTTCGCACAGGATCCGAAAGGGACAGTAATTTTCCGTATTGTTCGATAATCTCTGCCTTTAGCCCCAGGGTCGTTTGTCTTTTATATCGATTCGTACGATTCCACTCGGCAGTAATAGCATATACAAGTAAAGTAGCGACGGCGCAAACGTCGCTATTTATTGTCCTTCGCCGTTATTATTATATATTTTATAATTATTTTGGTTATATCGTTTAATGCACAGAGCAACAAGAAGAAAAGAAAAACCCAAAAGTCGTATAAAGTTGATTGATACGACCGGTGGCCGCAGAAGTCGTAGTACACTATGAAAGCAACAAAAAAAAAAAAAATAATAAAAAACAGTTTTCGACGCGATATTTGTATACAATAATAGATGTATTGTTCTGTCGTGAGTTTTTTTTTTTTTAATTTATTTATTTTTTCGGTTAATTTTTGCTCTCTGTCGTCTTTCGGTATTTCGAGAGAAAAAAAAAACCAGACTCGTTTGTTAACCTTCGACTATAGAATATCTGATAATTGACTAAACATAACGTACCACTTAACGGGAATAACATTATTAAATGCGGTTTTTTTATTGTGATATAAAAAATTAATTCAATATTATAATACATGCCTGTAGACAAATATGTGTCGATAAATGTAGTTATGTAATATATTTTTTAATGGCGTAATAATAAATAAATTATTTAAAGTTATTAACTTTACGAAAATGCGTTTTTTTTTTACTCTGAAAACACTTTTTGGTTATTGAAAACGCTTTAAATTGTTTACACCGTACATTCATACGATTGTATTACGATAAATTTTTTGATGCGGATTTAATCCCCGGCGCGGCGGGAAATTATTTGAACAATTTTTTTTTTTATACTAAGTAAAGGTTTTAATAAAGAAATTGAAAAAAAAAAAACAAAAAAAGTTGACAATAAAATGACGGTTTATCGATTATATTTTTTGTTGATTTCCGGGTTACCGTGGTTACACGAGATAAAAACACGGCCAGCACTATAAACCTGTACACGTTTATCGAGCTCCGCTCGGAATCGTTTAAACAAGACGGCAAGTTTTTAACAATCCCAATTGCAAAAAAAAACGTAATTATTAAAAATAGAAATTTATTGATTTATTAATGACTAGCCGTTCTAATATTGAATACTAGAAACATGTTCTACCCCGAATTTTTCCACACGCCCCTCCCTGATTTTAACTTATTTCTTTTAGATTCCGAGCGAATCGCTGATAAACACGGATCTATTAAGATAAATAAATGATTTCCGTGGGGAAAAAACATGATGAAATTTCTTATATTCTTTCACGTAATATCTTTTTTGCTTCTTAGATGTTGTCTGAGTGAATTTTTACCGAGTCCTTATGTATAAATATAAATTCGATGGATTTTTCTTGTAAATACCTACGAAAAATGTTAATTTGTTTGTATAACATAAAACAATGTCGCACGAGTTATATTTTGATGTGTTATGTATTCGACGATAATACACGGTTTTTTTTTTTTTATAACCATAAAAAAACGTAATTTAACAAAACAAATAAATAAACTTCAACAATACGACGGCGTAGGTGGGCAAACAATATTAAAGTTCGTTTTTATTACACCTTGATATTTTTACCAATCCGAGTAAAAATCAAATATATATTTCGAAAAACTCAATAAAAAAATAATATCGAGAAAAAATAAACAAAATAATACACGGTTTACTTTATAGTACGAAATTATGATACCTAACCTTAATCACGCGCATTATTGAGCTGTTTCTTGAGCAGTTTCTTTTACTAAGACAAAATGTATGTAAATTAAAACTTAAATGTTTGTAAATGTTCTGGAATTGTCTTAAATTGATATATTTCCAACTGGAATAGTATTTTCTGTGTGTATAATCAGTAGCGTGGTGCAATTACTTGTGTTATAATTTTTTTTTTTTTTTTTTTGTCGTGCGTGTTCGGGTTTACATAGCAACACCGACTTACGGAAATTATTTACTATTTTGATTTGATAAACGACAATAAACATACATTCGCGTTTCGGTTCAAAATTACACGAATATGGAGAAAGAACAACCAAACCCGAATTCAACACCGCTGCCGAACCCGAGACCCATGTATCAGGATATCACGTTGGAGGGATGTTCTCCGCCGACATTTCAGGAACGAATTGTTGAAAAAGACGTACCGACTCCAGCGGTCGAGTACGAAAAGCCACCGGCTCCGGCGGTCGAGAATAAAAATCCCGCTCCGGCGGTCAAGAGTAAAAAACCACCTACGGCGGTCGAGAATAAAAAACCACCTACCGGAGTCGAGAATAAAAATCCGGCTCCGGCGGTCGAGGACGAAAAACCAATCCCTTTGAACAAGACGCCGCTGACGCCCGAACAAAAATCTCCTACCGGCCAGGGACGTCTTTGCGGGGAACCCGGTAAAATCAAATTAATAGGACCGCCGATCCTCAAACATTATTGGATAACACCAATGCCTGCGTTCTCGTACAGTGAATATTTCGAGACTATACCGAAACCGACGGTTGTAAACTACAAATAATTACAAACGGGTGTCCAGCCGGTGCAGATTGATAACGAAATATGTTAGTATTTTTTTTTTTTTTTTGTTTTCCGTCGCAGTGATTTGCTGAAGTGTGCAAGTGTTCACTCTGCGATTGTACAACACAATGCGTTTGAATATTAAAAATTGCACCAAAACTAATCGCAAATACAACAGCAGATAATATCAGCAGTCTATAAATTAAAAAAAAGTCAGACATATTTCACACCGTTTTAAGTAAGCCGTTTGAAAGGCATAAGGTAGGTTAGTTTAGCGATAAATGATTGCAAGTAAAACAATTATTTTAAGTGTAACTCGTTTGGTCGCCGCCACGATTAAAAGCAATTGTGACAAAAAAAAAAAAAAAAAAACCGATCGGTTCTCTATAAGCAGCCACGACTAATAAGATATTTTAGTCGGACCGAAAGTTCCGGTTAAAAGTTTTGGCCGCAAACGGGGAGCGCCAAATAATAATTGTCTGAATAAATAATATTCAAACGATTCGAGTACAGTAAATCACATTTTTTTTTTTCGCTCCCCATTGCATTCATGACGAATGGAGAAGGTTGACAATTCATTTATATTCCGTGCATTTCAAACATAATATGGACAATTTTTAACTTGTTATAAACCGTATTTAGTATTATAGTAAATGTATTTTTTCCGTTCGGATCAACGACACTGATTAGTTTAGGAGCTTCATAAGACAGTTACTTTAGTAACATTTAGTGTGCTTAATCGAATACAGATGGCAAGTACCTCTACACAGTCTGCATTAGAAAATTGATTTCGAATATTCTCCTTGGTGTCTATAGCCGGTACGGTTATACTACGGCAGTTTGTATTCTATGTTCGAGTAAATACTATAAAAAAAATACTCCACGTTGACGGGCACTATTGTTGGCTGGGAGTGGAGATATAGTGGGAAACTCAATTTATTTCTGTACGCAAAGGTAAATCATTTGCAAACAAAAAACCCAATCTGAGCCAAGTTAAAAATGTATTGATAAATTTAGATTGAAAACTGTAGGAACACTTGTTTAGACGAAATGCTCGAAATTGTCGAGCATTTTTTTTAAAGGAGGCAGACAAATTGTATCCATATAAATCGGAAAATAGCGAAATGTTTACAATTTTCAGCAAGATTTATATTTAAAACGCCTCTTAACAATATTTTAAAATTATTCCCTCTAAATTATAGTGTGCCAATCCAATAGAATATCCGGATTTATCCCGATTGTAAAATACTAACGATCCATATAATCCTGATTGTTATTATTACTAATCCGGATTGCAATGACCACAACCCCCGGATTGATGGATTTACGGATTAATCGTCAGACAAAATGAAATAAAACAATTGTTAAAAAACTGGTAACACTTGCAATTCCTGCCTATAACCACGATGGGTATCACTAATCATTTTTTTTTTTTTTTTTAAACCTATTTGAACATAAATATAAACTTGATCTCATAAGTAAAGATAATGTCAATAATTTCATATTGTACAATAATTGAAATACAATTTTATAGTATTATAAGTATTTATTCATATCTATTAAAATATAGATGTTCAAGTTTGTTATTATGTTTATTCAAATTGTATAAATATTATATATTTTTTCGCCCTTGATTCATCCAAATTCACAATATCAGATGGAATTAATTTATCCGGATATCCTTCAATCGGGGTTTCGGACCGATCAAACGTCTGCCAGCCACTACTCCCAGTGAGCACCAACTGGACGCAAAATGCTATCTTGTTGTTTTTCGATTGGAGTAAAATTTCTGGTAGAAAAGTGGTGTACAGACAGATAGAGTACACACGTCGCAGTAAAACCGACAGATTTTCCGTTTCGCTCGGATTCTGATACTGACATTATTTGTTCATCTGCACCAGGGGCGTCCAATATTTTTTATTCAATGGCCACATAAAATATCGAAAGTATTTAGCGGGCTAAAAGTCTATAACCATAAAAATGTTTTAACATTATGGAAATACAATAAATATTATAATATATTTTTAATACATAATTCGACATGCAATACTCACAGTATATAAAATATTTAATAAAATAACTCTTATAATATATGACATTTGTACTTAAATATAGTATTATTTTTAATAACTATATAAATATACTTATTGTTCAATTTAAATAACTGAGAAGTATGAAAATGATGTTTTTATGCTAATATTTGATCGAATTGAGGTTGTATGTTACCGGTTCCAATTTTTTAAATCGACTTCAAATTTTTGTCAGACATGACCAATCAATATTTCGATTTTATATGTTTCGTTTTAGAAAAAGATTCCACACGCAAATAAATTGTAGTACATACAGATAATATATTCAATTACGATTTCGTATTGAATTTGAATATTGTGTATCTAAAAGAAATATACGAAAATCCACTGAATTCACTTCGCAATATTTGATTTTAAGTGCATCGTTAAATTGCAAATCGACGGTCAGTTTTTGCGGTACGGGATTTTATTACCACTGATCGGACTCTGTCCTTTAATGTGTCCATGGCCAAGTACGAATCGCGAAATTTTAAGGCCCCCCACACACGGTCAGTCATGAACGACAATCAACGTGATTGACAGTCAATACTGATGGTGTATGTATGTGAATGATAATGACTGACAATCAAATTTCATGATTGATGGATCAATCAAGATGATTGACCGTGTATGTCTATGAATGTACAAATTGTCAGTCAATCAAGTCGAATCGTTTTGTCTTTTGTAAATTTTATATCTTCGTCAAAAAATGGCAAACAAATTAAATTGATTCTCTTATAACAAGTATCCTGTTTCTCTATCATTGGTGTGATCATTTTGAATAACTTCGAAAATGTCATGTGGTCCATGCGGAGATAATTTCTGTAGTCAGAAGGAGAAGATAGTCGAAGTTCATCTAGAAAATTGTGATGGGATAATGTGTTTCGTTTTTTTGAACTATTCTTTTATCCAATCATTTTTTTTTTCTCTTGGTTTTTTTTTGTTTTATCACACGCAAGTTAAAAGCAATACCGATAGAACTTTCTTTTTTTATTGTAAAGTTTAATTACAAATTTAACATATATTAAAATATTTCTTTTTTTCAATAAATATTGAATGACAACACTTTCAATAGTAACACAATTGTGTTGATTATAAAAATAAAATATTCGAACGACTGAAGATTGTCAGTCTTGATTGACCGTGTACGGAGTCCTGTACGCAAGAGTAATACTGCTTAATATTGATATTGCGGAACTGTAGAACTTATTATTATTTTACTAATTTTAATGGATAAAATCTGTCCGGACGATTTGCGAAATCGCCGATTAACCATCACGCCACCACAATCGCTAGAGGCCGATAAATCCTAGTGCCGGGTAAATGCATATAAAAAGGCCACGGATTCGGACCCGAGACGAGTCGAAAGAGTGCCGGGAAATGGAGCAGTCCGAGCAATTCAGGGAGTCGAAGTGTGACGTCTTCGTCGAGCCTACCTCCTCGATAGGTCCTACACGATATAGAATTTGGCCCGGGTTCGGTGGCTCGTACCGGCAATTTACACAATGTTTTAGATTTATACGCTGTGAAATAAATTGTGAATAGTCAAAATTATTACCGAACACGTATTTCTACATCTTCCTAGACCGTGTTCAACTGGCACGTAATACCAGGAGGGGTCGGGAGGGCGACCTACGGTAGTCTTGCGCCATTGAATCGGATGTACCGGGACCCTGTAATGGAATCGTTATGCAAAATTCCGGACAATATCGCATTAGATTATTGCCTAACCGATTACAAACGCGATTTTATCGTTTTCGTGTTCAGACGGATCGTTTGAATTCGATTAAATCAACCGCGTGCGTTTATTTCACGCGTAGATATCGTTGAATTACAGTAAGTAATTGTAATGGTAATACGACTCGGACCTGGTAAATTATTATGACGTCAAATGCGCCTAAACCGTGTGCACGGGCCCGGGGTGTGGATATTCGTAACGCATACGAATTAATTACTCTAATGTACTGCCGACAATAACGATACGAGCGTGACGGTTGCCCGCCGAATTGGTGTACGACGTGACACCGGCACCCGGTCGTCATTCCCTAACAATATTACACAGTTATTGTTATTTTTAATATTATTTTTTTATGCGTTTGTTTTAACGGGTTGGTGCCGATGACGGTTCGAGCTTTTTTAATTAACCGTAACAATACCGTTTGTGCAACGGACGGAAAATTACATTTTACCCTACGAGGTCTGTTCGAAACGTTCCCGAACAGTAATTACAGCAAATAGAAAATTTATAGTATCGCAAATGTTATAAGACTAAAATAAAATATACATAAGCAGCTTTTTTCTCAATAAAATCTCAAATGTTTATTGCTATCTCAACCATTAACTGTGCGCGTTCAAAGTACACGAGTCGTGTGTATTGTACGATTTTTAAGATGAATAACATTCAAGAATTGATATTAAACTTTGTAAATCTATTACTGAGACTTATTAAATGTTGTAAAATGCTCATGGTGATCGGTGTTTAGGATGTACTCGGTGTTACGACTGGTTTAAACGTTTTAAAGAAGATAGGGAATCAGTTGATGACGACCCACGTTCAGGACGTCCGTCAAAATTGACAGACGATGTTCATGTGACAAAAATCAATGAAATTGTGCGGTCTAATAGACGTTTAAATTTTCGAGAAATTGCGAAAGATTGTAACATATCGGCTGGTTCATATCATAAAATCCTGGTAGAAAATCTTGGAATGCACCATGTTGCAGCAAAATTTGTCCCTCGGTTGATGTCGCAAGATCAGAAAGACTACCGCGTAACCATCTGTCAAAAATTGATAGATCGCACAAATGATGATACGAGTATGTTCATAGAGCAAATTATAACGGGTGATGAGACGTGGGTCTACGGCTATGATATTAAGATAAAATTCGAATCATCACAGTGGGTTGGTAAATATTCTCCAAGACCAAAAAAAGTTCGTCAGGTCACATCAAACGTCAAAGTCCTGCTAACGGTTTTCTGATTGACAACCTGGGAGTTATTCGTCACGAATTTCTACCTGCAGGATAAACTGTTAACCGATGGTACTATCTAGAAGTATTAAAACGTCTTCGAGATAAAGTGCGGAGGAAAAGGCCTGAAGTGTTGAAGAAAACTTATGGTTTCTCCATCACTATAATGCTCCAGAACACACTTCGTGAAAAATCACATGACCGTGCTTCCTCATACACCATATTCTCTCGACTTGGCACCAGCAGACTTTTTATTATTTCCAAAACCAAAATCTCCGTTAAAACGACAAAGATTTTCTACGACAGACGAAATATAAGATAATTCGCTAACGGAGCTACGAGCAATTCCAAAAACTGCTTTCCAGGATTGCTTTCAACAATGGAAAGGTCGTTGGCAAAAGTTTATAAACCAAGAGGGGAATACTTCGAGCGTGATAAGTCTCAATAGCTTGTAGGTATGCACTATAAATAAAAAATTGAAAAATTCGGGTTCCTTTTGAACAGGCCTCGTATTCCCAAGACTAAACCGGCAAAATCATGTTAAAAAAAAAAAAAATGCTTAACGCCCGTTCCCGATCTTTAAATATATTACTTTAGAAAAATAAACCGTTTACTTTAAAGATTAATGCAGAAATCTTTTTTGAAACCCGTATCGACGTGTGGAATTTAACTATGCGGATCGGCGAGAAAGTCAAATTTAAATAAAACACAGGCATTCCGAATTATTACACTTGGAAAAAATTACGAATGCTTCGCCCATTGTCTCTAACCTGAACCTTCGCAAAGACCTAGCCAGCATAACAATAGAATAAGAAGCTTCTGTTTTCTATAAACGTTATTTTATTAGATTGGAAAACCACGAAAATCCTCCGATAATAAGCTTACAGATCCCGTCACTTTCTGGAGATCCCCGTCGCAGACACAAAAAAAAAAAAAAATGGTGGAGGTCTTTTTACCTAATCCGATAAAAACGTAAATTTCAAGTCGAATCCTACGAATAGGTGGCTTCATACTCACGCAACACCAATAACTTTTATATTGTTTTTCGTTTTTTCTTCTTCTTTTTTTTTTTTTTTGCTTTCTACTTATTGTGCTTAATTGTAATGATTGGTATTACTTTTATATATATATAAAAATTAAGCATACAACGGGTGTGCGTTCCGTGCACTCTGAAACTACAAAACCGATTTTGATAAGATTATGCTCTCGTGTGTGTTATTTGGTTCAACTTAAAATATAGGATAGTTTTTTTTTCGATAAGTGACCGTTAATTTGTTTTATTGCAAATTTAATGATTTTATTTATTTTTTTTTTTTTGCAGAAAAAGGGTTGTATACGTACACAAATCAATAGTTAATACGTTACTAGGGAAACTAGCGTTGCTTAGTTACCAAGAAACATATTTTTTTTTTTTTTTTTGTTCGTTATTCTTTAGATATAAAAGCCAAATAGCCCTTACTCGTTCACTGATTAACGCCCAGACCAATTCGCTAGGTCTAGATACTTGAATTTTTGGGTGATTTACATAAAGCGTATGGCGTAGTGCCTAACAGCCTAAGCTAAGAGAGACAAACCATAAACGACTGTATTGCGTATTAATTTTCATTTTTAGTCAAATGCCGCGAAGAAAATCTGACCGCGTAAAAACAGCGATAGGACCGATAAAGTAGGCGAGGAGGGATTGGGGGTTAAATCCACGGGTAATTCCAATTTTTCACGGGCAAAGCCATACGGGACAGCTTGTTTTTTATATATAAAAAGAAAAAATAAAGAAATAAATATTGTTCCTGTGTAATGCGACCCGTGTTCGAGACTTGTCTAGATTTTCTAGTTTTTTTATCTTATCGAGACGAAAATTGCGTTATCTAACTGAAGTTTATGTTTTGTTTATCAATTGAATTCAATATATTGAATTTATTTATCTCTAACAGATAATTATCTATATAAAAAATCGATTATTAAATATAAGAAAAATGCACTCGTGTGTTTTACTTTTAGTTAAAAATGCAATGTCACTGGCTATATAGTATACAGTGATTGACATTTACAGAATAATTTTTACCGTTTACATTTTTATCCCCCCCCCCCTTAGATATAATGTTTTTTTTTTTTTTTAACGACGACAATAGATAATTAAAAAAAAAAAAATTCAATTTTTTTTTCCATCTATATAAATCTCACTTGTTATTTATCGTCTTATCCGAAATAAAATAAATATTCGTTTTGTGTATCTGTGTCTAGATGATTAACTAGATACATTTTTAATTATCTTTGTCTCAACACTGCATATGTCTAACACGGTAAAAACTAATACTGATAAAACGAGGGTGTGTTAAAGGCGAAGAAAGTCCTCGGGTTGTTAATAGTATTGATGGAATTTTTTCATTGTACCGATAATTAACCGATATCTTTTCGTGACACATTAAAAAAAGCTTATATTTTTATTTTTTTTAAATCAGATCAGTAGTGTCAACGCCGTGTTATTCGGGTGTAGCGGATTTCAAATAGTTAAACCCGATATCAGCCGATTCCCAATTATGGGAATTAATGTTACAATTACAAACTCGCCCACACCGATTCGATTAGACTTTTTAAATACTAATTTAATAACAATTCGTATATAAACTGGGGACGGGCATATTCAGATTACCCTATTCGATTTTGATTGTATAATACATTTAACTGTGTTTAACATTTTTAAATATTCTCATAAATTCTACAATTATATTACAATGAAATAGAAAACCAATAATCATTAATCGCAAAAAAAAAAAAAAAAAAAAGCAAATCCATAAAATCCGTATTAATTTTGTAAATCCATAATTGGACAAGTCGGATATTCGGCGGATACCATGGCCGAACCGTAATTAAAACACGGCGACGCGGTGTCACCACTAGAACTTATCCGATTAAAACGATGGAATTAGGAACAGTTTCAGAGTAAAATATTCGCGCGGATGTTTTTTGAATAAACGTAAATACCCGGGGGTGGAAAAATGTTATGTTCCGGTGCACCGGGTCTAATGAGACGTTACGCGCAATCCCGGCCCCGGTGTTCTTCGCGGGATTAACCGCGTCCATTTTGTTTCGTCTCTTTACGGCGCTTTTGACAGTTTAGGATTACGGGCGACGGACGTTACGCGGCCACCGCCGGGTAGCCGAAATCCGACTAATGTCCGTGAGCCGCAGCAGCCCGCGGCAGGTCGTTTTTCTTATTAGAAAATTCAAAATTGTTTAAACGCCACCGCGAATTAAATAATCTCTTCGCGCGCGGCGAATAACAACGTACAAAATATATTTCGTCGGGGTTTTCGTAACGAGCTCGCAGCCCGAAAAACAATAACTTTTTTTTC
The DNA here is from genome assembly GCA_956483605.1 of Tuberolachnus salignus. NCBI lineage: Eukaryota > Metazoa > Arthropoda > Insecta > Hemiptera > Aphididae > Tuberolachnus > Tuberolachnus salignus. Next base: position 37,779,616 of record OY101429.1, on the reverse strand, counting down.
TTTTCTTTTCTCTTCTCTTCTGTTATTATTCGTACAAGTTAATTTTACTAATTTCTATTTATTTCCTGCGTATCGCGCCGCTGTTACACGATCATTATTGGTATTATTCGGCTTTGTCGAGCCTTTTTTTTTTTTTATTTCGGAACCGGCAATACCGTGAGGCTCTACTTCGGGAGGCGGGTCGCCATCATTTATTTAACAAAATAGACACGTACAAATGAAACACAAAATAAAATCCCGTATTCCCCTTCGACGGGGCGGGCTCACATTATTAGTGTACAAAGATTCGCGTCCCTCCCGGGGAATGGGCAGTAGCCGGCCGAAGCCCACTTGCTGACCTTACACTAGTAGGGGGGGACACTTCCTACCGGCCCCACGGCCGGCGGTCTGGCGTCTGCGGGGCCGCGATCAACGACGGCGTCGAGGGCTTGGCGTTGCCGTTCGGCCGACTCCTTTTCCGCGACGACCGTCTCTGCGAAGTCGACCACGGCTTTCCAACGATCTGGGGATTCCAACATGAGCGACACCAAGTCGCCTGGTTCGAAAGAACCTATCCTCCGGACCAGGCGCTCCCTTTTTTTTTTTTTTTTTTTTTTATACCGGCAATACCCCCGCCTCCCGGAATGACCGTAAGGCTCTACTTCGGGAGGCAGGTCGCCATCATTTATTTAACAAAATAGACACGTACAAATGATACACAAAATAAAATCCCGTATTCCCCTTCGACAGGGCGGGCTCACATTATTAGTGTACTAAGATTCGCGTCCCTACCGGGGAATGGGCAGTAGCCGGGCCGAAGCCCACTTGCTGACCTTACACTAGTAGGGGGGGACACTTCCTACCGGTCCCACGGCCGGCGGTCTGGCGTCTGCGGGGCCGCGATCAACGATGGCGGCGATGCGCTTGAAGGCACTTGAGACACCAAGTCGCCCGGTTCGAAAGGACTTATCCTCCGGACCAGGCGCTCCCTGTCTCCGTCAAACGCCTCGCAGCGCATGAGGGTATGGAGGGCGTCGTCATCCTTCTCCTTCTGCTCACCGGGAAAACCGTAGTGAGAACACCCGGGGTGCGGAGCTCGCCCGATCCGACGAAGGAACGAGTTAAAGCATCCGTGCCCCGTGAGAAGTTGAGTGAGGCGGTAGGTCGTCGAACCATGCGGTCTTGTAACGCACCGTACCAGCAAGTCCGGGGAAATGAGCGTGCTACGGATCCGGAGCGCCCATCTGGTCGCGGCGCGGATCCTCGTGCGGAGCGCTGACGGGCGGGGTGCGTCGCCTTCCGTCGTAGTCCCCAACGCGCGCAGAGCTTCGAAAGCCCTACACCTGCCAGAGGCCAACAGATCGACAGGAGGTAGTCCCGCAACGATTAACGCCGCCTCGTGCGAGCCGGTCCTGTAGGCGCACACGCTCCGGAGAGCTGCACGCCGCTGGACGGCCGCCATAGCAGCCGGGCCCGGGGGGCAGAGTTGCAGGGGCTTTGTCGGGTCCTGCGATTTTCAGGTGTCCAGGACGCTAAATAACCGTCTAATTTGGCCCACTGCCAAAGAGTTTGCACGTCCGATTTTACTACGCTTTACTCCCACCATATCCACGGCCTCCCACAATGGTATTTCCTCCGTTGGGTTCTCTGCTCTCTGTTCCGCCAGTGAGTTTCGGCTTATACATCGCGCCCGTGTCCAGCCCATTGCAGACTTGTATCGAGTTTACCGAAAATCCACCGGTATGAGCCAGTGGAACCGACAATTGTACACATGAAACCAGCCAATCCCATACGACTGGCGAATTGTCACCGGGTTGGCAAAGTACACCAGTCGTGTGTAGCGATGTAATTAGGACTAGGTCATGAAGGAGGAATCTGTTAAAATAAAAATAATCAAAAAAATAAAAAAATGCCATGGAACAATATTTTGAACACAATACATGTACAAAAAATATATTTATTTTTTTTTTTTCAAATAACTCATCTACTACATTTTAAAATATTATAAAAATTAAGATAATTATCTTGGTTTTAGAGCCAATCCGTTCGAAACATCTTCTGAAACTTTGGGAATATATTTATGAACTGACATCATCGCCAATCTAAAGGACAACATTTTTAGTTAGTAGACAAATAATGTTTAACGTGCAAAATTTATTAAATTGTGTAGTAATAAGTAAATCACTAAATCACACAGTGGTGACTCGTGCGTGGGGGCGACGGGGAGGTCCCACACTCTCTGCTAAAATTCTAAAATATTACTTATTAACAAGTGTCAAGATATTCATTCAAATATTAACAATAAAAAAATAATTTTTAATTATCATAAAAACAGAATTCGGAGTTTATAAATGCAATGTATCAAATGCTGAGATCATAAATGAATAACTCAAATAATAAAATGAATTACCACCACGGTACTCATTTGTGAGTAATTTTTTTTATAAAAACTAACAAACTAGTAAAAATGAGATTACAAATTATTGTTGTTTTGGCGATATTCACATCCGGCTTTTTTTTTTCTCGAAATATAATTTATGGGTTTGTAAAATCACTAAATTCGCTGTAAATTGTACACGTCTTATATGTGGACGCTTTACCCGGCGGCGGTACTAATATTTATTAACATTTTTCTAGATTCCCGACAGTTTTTCTAAAACAAATTCAAATAACCGACGACGAATGACGTCAATATAAAAAAAAAAACCGTAATTTATCGATATAATAATAATGTGAATAATATATTTCAATTTTGTATTATTAATCAGTGTCTGTCGGATTAATTTTCATAGTTTCTAGCACCGTTCTACTTTCACGGATATTTGTTCTCTCCCTCGAGATTCTGCCCTTACAAACTGTCGGGGATACCCCGATACTTTTTATGATTCCCTTATATAGTCTCGCAGTGCATACATGATCTTTGTTGTTTTCAAAAACATTTCCACTTAACCGTAAGTATCCCGGTACAGAGACATTGATTATTATTATTTACTATTATTATAATCAACGGTAATGCCATTGGATATTTTCCTTGTAATTCTGTACGGTGGAAATTAGTGTACCGTCTCATCCGTCGCCCTCCGGTCGCGAATAAACCACGACGGTCCCATAATTTCGCGCGATTTAATCAAATTGTGTTTTGTCGCCTCCGGTCGGGTCGAAATCGTCTTTGGCTGGTTCCTATACGTTTATATATAATCTCGTTTCCTAATGATTCCTATTTCTCCGGTCTGGGTTATCTCTCTGTATATATATATATATATATATATATATATATATATATATATATACGTGTAATGCTTTTCGTCTTCTCTCGCATATATTGCTCCTGTCTTCTCGAATACCGACTACTATTAATTATTACCCGTCTATTTTATATTCTCGCGGCGACATTCCTTTAGGCGCATTCTTCGCGTGCCCGCCGTATACCCCGTATAAAATAGAGTGAACTCTCATTATGACGACTATCGAGGGGAACAAGACAAAGTTCCAGATGACGAGAAAAAATATAGTAAATAATTTGATTGCTTAAAATACATAATTTGAATACTCAAAATACTAATACATACATAACTACGAACAGCGATATTTAATAAATTACAATTTTTTATTTTTTTTTTAATCAGTTATTGTTGTTTGCGTTTTATTACTATAATCTTCAACGATGTATTCCGAATTGGATAATGCAGAAAAATCGCCAAATTCCCCGTATACCGGCAGGGGTCTCGACAAAACGTCTACTAAAGCACTTTCCCACATATAGATTACGAAAAACTACATCATGTTTTTTCTTCCGATTCGTATGCCAGTCATTACCAGTTAAAAAAATTAGTGTGTCGTTGTGCATATTCATTTGCTTTTTCATGTAAAATCGTTCCACTAACTGGACTGTTTTTTATCTCGGCATTGAGTAAACCCATTTCAATAGGCATTTAGCCCATTTATAAAGTGTTATCTAGACAAAAATTAAAAATACGTAATGATTTAATTGTTAAAATAATATCGTTTTTATCTTTATTTTTTTTTTTTTGCTTTCACTACCTACAATAAAACTAAGCGCGTCAATAATCTGGTCAAAGTGTACTAGATGGTACATAACAAGATTCCAAAGGGGTCCGATGTAACTCGATTAAGTTCAAGTAACAATTTACAATTAAATTACAATTTAATAATATTTATATCTCATTTTCCGTTTATCTGGACATGACAAAAGATTAAAACATGCCTAACACGCATACTGTACAACAGTGTAATTTTAGATGGATACGTATTCCAGGTTATGGTACGTAATACGTAACAGCTGAAAACGTTAACGTCATTGGCTGCGGCCGGACGAAAACGAAATTTCGAATAAGTATTGTAAAAAGAGAAAAAAAATAAGCACCGCGCACAATGCGAGTCCGTTAAAAATGCAATAATAACAGCTCGAGTACCCACGTTCTTTAATAATAATGACCGCTGTGAGATAAGAAAGGAAATAAAAACTTTTCGTTAACAAAAGAACGCGCGTGCTTTTTTTTTTTTCATCTAAAAAAATACTCTTATCGATAATATATAATAAACGTATGTACGAAGTGTGATCAGAATATATCGGGATTATTTTTTATTTAAAAATTTAAATAAACAAATAATTTTTGAAATATTAGTCTCCTTCAGAGAATTCACCTCGTGATGTTATAGACTTAACCCATATCAACTGCCACTTTTTAAAACAATATTGGAAGTCTTCGACATTAAGTTGTTTGAGTTGATTCACCGCATTTTTATTTATTTTTTTTATTGTTTCGATATCATAAAATCGTTGTCATTTGGGGTAGGTATTAATTTTTGGAAATAAAAAAAAAATCACAAAAGGGGTGAGGTACAATTGTAAATCGTTTATCAGCTAGAAACTCACGGATTGATAAGGCAGAACGAACAGGTGCAACAACCACGATCGATTCTGGAACGGTTCTGAACATTTCATTCGGATTCTTTCTCGTAATTAAATTAAAACTTCTTCGTAGTAAGTTGAAACTAATTCATAATAAGGGCTTTTAATATCGAAGAATATAATTAATATGGTAGAACAAACATGTCGAGCTTTTTTGGGTCTGGGTGATATTACCAATTTACATTGTGATGACTGTCGTTTGGTTTCTATTGCGTAACCATAGACCCGAGTTTCATCACCAGTTATAACATTTTTACTGAACCCTGGGTCGTTTTGTGTTCGTCCTTTGAAACATTGACAAACTTCAATTCAACGATTTTTTTTTTTGATCTTGAGACAAAGATTTTAAAACCATTTTTGCACAGAATCGTCGCACGCATAAATATTCAGTTAAGAATAGTTTGGCATGATTCACAATAAATGGTACACTCGCTAGAACGTTCGCTTATCGTCATTCGTCGATCGAATTGAATAATTTCGATTATTCTCTCGGACTTTCGCCATCATTTCCACATTTCACGAGGTTGAAGGTCGACCGGCACGGGGGGAGTCGTCGTTAATGGCGCCACGACCACCCATCACCTCTCTCAAAATAATCCTCGTGTGCCATTCAATTGGTTTAGGTCGGCTCGTTGCCTCGTACGGAAATGTTCTTTTAATCGTTTCACCAGTTTCTGTCGCCGATTTACCGAGTTTCGCGTAAGAATTGAACGCGAACCCGGGCGGTGTGCCTCGGAGTCCGTTGGACACGACACGACAAAAGCGTACGACTTCGGCCGTGTGCCGTTCGTTACTAAAAGTTAATATTTTACTCGTGGCTGGACTTGAACGTAACCGAGTGTATATTTTCCGGTACGTTTACGATTAGCGCGGATACAATTTTAGTGCCGGTGTTTTTTTTTTTTTTTTTTTTTTTTTTTTTTTTGATAGCGGCTTGCGATTACACGATTTGTAATTTTTTTTTTTTTTTTAATTTTTCCTTTTTTAAAATGCCCACCCGCTATACGCGAACCGTTGAACGCCGCCTACGCCGCCGCCATACCGCGGTATGGTAACCGCTATGGTTACCATACCGCGGTTACCACGGTTACGCCCGTTGTGTGTAATGCGTTTGGCCCGCGGAACCGCGGCGCGGAGCGCAACTCCCGGAACAGCGCAGTGCCGTTACGACCGTCGCCGGACGCGGGTGACTTTCGCGCGCATACTTACGTTTCGATTGTTATTTATTTATTTATTTTTCCACCACCCCTCTTTTCGGTATTGGCGCGCGTTCGCGTTTTTTTTTCCGATTTATTATTATTATAATTTTTTATTTTTTTTTTTTTTTCGTCGCGGTTTAATTAATTTATATAAAATAAAAAAAAATTTAAAAAATAATAATTTACGGTATATCATAAAAGGAATTACAGTGACGCCAGCCGGTCAGTGGCGTCCGTCCGCGTTCGCGTGCGTTTCCGGGCACTCGGATAGATTTCCGTCAACCGGCGGGTAACCATGCGAAAACCAAAGGTGAGCCAGAGTGACGAACAAACGACATAAAAAAAAAAAAAAAAAAAAAAAAAAAACTATTTTCATACCTATACTTTAATAGTATTTTTTTTTTTTTCTTTCTTTCTTTTATCGACCGCATGTAAAAATAATAATAATAAAAAAGAAAAAGATTTGGCGGGACGGCCGCCAAAATTAACGGCACGCCGCGCGTCTCGCGCGTCTGCCGTCCCCGGCCGGTGCCGCGGCCAATAATTTTTTTTTTTTTTTTTATATATTTTTATTATGTAAAATTTAAAAAAAAAAAAAAAAAAAAAAAAAAAACAAATAATACAATTGCGCAAAAACGGCGTTAGGCGTGTTACGGGACGAGCCGACCGGGAAAATCGTTGGAATATTTTCGCGACGACACCCGCGGCCCGTCCGGTAAACCCACGCCGGGAGCTGGGCGTGTACACCGTACATTTACGCGGTCCGCGTGATTTTTACCCGAGACTTGTCTCGGGATAAATCAATCCGGACGACTCGAATCTGGAACATTAATTTTCATTATCATTTGTCTCGGTATCAATGGAAATGCCGGAAGTTTCCACCCGGGGTTTGTCGAAGATAAAAAAAAAAAAACAAAACAAAACAAATGATAATATTCATCATTTTGAGATTGTTGAAATTGCAATAATATTATAATTATTATTATATACCTGTAACAGATAAAAAAAAAAAAAACCCAAATGTTTTATCCCCGGAGTGGAAAATGTTTTTGTCACCAAACCGTATTGTTGTCCGTGGATTCGGAGTCGAAACTCCGATGTTACTGCCAATAGCGACTGAAAATGACTTAAATCCGTTTTCATCGCCGTACTTCCACGGTGTTGTCGGCAATTGATGAAAATTAAACGAAAATTTTAATTTTTTTATATTTAGATGATATATTCCGCACGTCGACGCTTTATCTTCTCTGATAAAAATTGAGTATCTGTTATCTTTATGTGTATCTCGACGATTCCGGAGCGATTGTCTTTTATGTAGACAAATTACACTTCGTATCTGTGTCCGGAAGCCGTTTTCAACGAGACGCCGGCCGGCGAAAAGCGAATAAAAAAAAAAAAATAAAACACTTCCGTCTAATGAGTTTTTTTGCCTCTACAACCCCGAGACGGCGGCGCAACAAAAATCGTATTGTTACGGATTGGCTTGTCGCCGGCGCGGGATAACATTTTTTTTTTTTTTTTTTTCGTATTTCTTTCATCATATTTCGCATGGTATTTTCGAACAATAATTAGCCGCCGCTCCCGAATTCGCCGCCTGTACTCCGGTCGACGTTTGTAATTCGCGTGTAAATTATTCTCGATTATTACACGAACTTAGTCATTAACTACCGGTGAAGTTTCGTCCGATAAGATAACCTCGCGATCGGTAAAATCAGTAAAAAATATAATTTACGATATTCGCGACACGATTTTAAATATACATTTTTACATTTCCTTATAATTCCGGCACGCCACTAACTTGCACTTGTTCTATCCGACCGCCATCCACCGTTACAATCGCCGATTGTACACGTGTTTTATTGTCACCTCGACATCGTTTTAGATTCCAATCGGGAATCCTATTCCCATCAATGACTTTATGGAAACATTCTTGTAGAATTTCGGTGCGTTATTTTTTTGATAGATTTTTGATTTTCTATCGAATTTTTCCTAATAACGGGCTAAACAAGAGAAAATGCCGGAATAAGGGGGAATGCGTATTATGCAATAAAAGTTTCAGTTATTTTTATTTTTATTGCGATTCAGTTTAAAACAATCGTAAAAATCTGAAACTTTTACCAAATACTTTATAAAGTATTTTTATAGACGTAGCACAATTTTCGAATCATTCCGTTTATTTTATGAGTTATTTATGGCTACATTTTTAATTTATATTTGATTTTTAAATAGTTAAATTAATTTGATGCGATTTGAAATAAAATCCACCATTGGATGCTCTAATCACGGTCCATCATGTCCATCACGGTTTTATTATTATTTTTTTTTTTTTTGTGGGAATTCAGTGAAAAATAATCGGCAGTGGCCAGACACTTTCATCAAATTCTTTTTTTAATACTTTTTAAGCGTCCTGTAATTTTATAAATCTTTTCGACTTTTTTGAGTTGTTTTAATATAGCTCATTGATTTTGTTTAATTTATGTAAAAAACAAATGTTGTAGTTTATAAGCTTTTAAGTTCAAATTTATGATAAAATTCGTTTTAAACACGAAGAATGACAATTTAGTAGTTAAAAATTAATAGAAATTTAAAATTTAATTTAAATTTTTTATGAAAACACGTTTAAAGTATTTATATAGCACAACGTTTTGACGGAAATCGTAAAAACCACGGTGTTTGAAAACGCGATTAACCCAATTTCGTTAAAAATCGTTTTCCGTTTGATTAAATTACCTAGAATTTTGCCAAGTAAAAAGGTGGATACCATCAACGGCGGCCCACCTATAGTGCGAATCATGTCGGGTATTTTTTACACCGTAAACGACTAATATTTAGAAATTCAAGTCGTATTTACAAAAAAAAAAATTATTTTCATAAATTTCTCTTTGGAAGGGTGTATTTATTCACCGGGGTTGAATTTATCCGAGGATATATTTACCGGCCTAATACTTACTAGTGGAGGGAACAAATATACTAGAATATATTCCCCGGGGATATGTTTTAGGATATTTTTACCTTGGTGGGTGGAGGGGTATAATTTATTGAGCTAAAAAAAATACCGGCACGCCGGTAATAGGCTAATAATTTAAATTTCCACACTGCCCGGAATAATTGAAATTTGTTATGGTTTTTTTTTTTTTTTTTTTTTTAACAAACACGATCCTCCGTGGCGCGTCGTAGAAACTTTTTTAATGTTTGTTAACATTTTCGGAAAAAAAAATAAAAAAAAAAAATGTCATGTTGTATTGTTACAATATTCAAATACGGTTTAATATCGCCTATAGTCTAAATGTCGAAATTCTATTGTAATTTGATGTAATTTTTTATGTGATAACTATGTATTTGATTAATATTTCAAAACGATACGAGTTTGGAACTAACGTACTATAAGATTAATAATATATCTAAACTTTCGAAGTTTAAAAAAACTTTTTCGTTTGTAGTTTTGTGTATTCATTATAATTTGCATTACCGGAGTAAAGAACATTCGCACGGTTATACATTTATTTGAAAGTTTTACGGAATTTCACAGGTCAACGGACTGAATCTATAAATTCGCGAATTGCCTACATAATATAATAGAAAAGTAGTTGAACAATTTGCGCTTCGTACTAATTATCTAAAAAAAAAATAATCCTCGTCGATAATACTGATAACGAATTTAAACGTTAAATCCGAGATAATTAATCCCCTCAAATATTAATCCGGTAAACATATTACGTTTGACTTACATTAATAATTGTATATTATAGTAATACTATTTCGATAAAAAACCGATCAAAAATATACTTAAATAAAAATCAACATTTTCTAATTTTCAATGATATTATTGGACATTTCGTTTTCAGATTTGCATTTTTACCCGCTACTATACTCCGGTTATACACCGTGGTGGACATCGTTCTGTATATTTTTTTAGTCGTTACAAACAAATAGTTTTAATCGAGTTTTTAACGAACAGCTATCCAACCACCGAGACTGTAAAACAGAAAACAATCATTATCGCCTGTTGGTCAGTAATAATTTTATAAGCGAATTTTTTTTTTTTTTTTTTTTTTATATAGTAATTGGAATGCGGCCAGCGTACATTTTATTAAGACCAGGTGCACTGCGGGCGGTGGTTGTAGGTGTCTGTTCAATTTGGACTAGTGACAACCGAAAAACGCAGACGGTAGACAATTAGTATGACCACTATGTAAACTTTTATGGATTTTGAAATAATACAAAATGCCGTGGAGCCTGCAAGAGATTTAAAGGCGGCCCGATTTTTAAATTAGTCTTGTAAATGTTAAGATAAAACTTTTGGAATGGATCCAACGTTCAGAAAACATAGTTTAAACAATTCAAAATTATATTATAGTCAAAGATTATTATATTTGGTTCTTTTCAATATTCAAATAATGATTATCCAACTAAACGCAAATTGCGATTAGATAATAGATGCTTTGAAAACTTTATTTTCGACCTCATAGAAATGTTGTCTAAAAAATACATTTTTTTTAAAAATAAATCTTATATAGCCATTATCTTTTTTCATATTTTGTCATTATTGAAAATTCCCTCCACACCTAACCTAACCTACTATGTTATTGATAAGTTATTTTCCAATGGATCACAGACTTGGATATATTGTGTGAATGTTTCACGGAAATTCTCAATTGTTAACCTAAAATGTTCATTATTGTCGAGTACACTTGAATTTAAATTGAGAAACGCTGTTGTTGTAGGCTCGCGAAGTTGATTGCAAATTCACTTGACTGTTACAAAGTTTAGAATATACCTTATTTAGCCCTTCCGGCGGCAATAAAACGGCAATAATACACCCGGGCAAATAATACTGGTCGGCATGAACCGTAAACGTGATAAACTTGTGAACACTAGCATAGTATATCCCTCGACATAGTTCAAATTTGAAAAAAAAAAAAGAAAAGAAAAATGATAAAGAACGTGCGATTATACCATCTGGGCAATATAACACGATGGTTTATTGATGTGAAAAAAAAATGACGTGTCGAAATATGTATTTCGCTTCGTTTTTGACATTCCTGAACAAATGCAACGATCTTGAAAATCCGAGATTTTTTTTCTCGAATATATATTTCGATTAGTGTAACGATTTAAAAATAGTTTTTCGACGGGTATTTATAAAGCGTTTGAAGCCGATACTGTTGCGGGTTATACGTACTTATGGGTCGTTGTGTATGTTTTATTAACCGCCTCTACGAGAGTACCTATATTATGTTGCAACGGACGTTCTATCTAACTATCTGGTTTCACAGTTACAAAAGAAAAAAGAAAGAAAAAAAATTAGCCTCGATGAATATATCTTCGATATAAAAGGCGATGGTTGCCTGGTGGTCGGGTGGCAGACGGTCGGACAGTAGATCCAAATAATAATAATAATAATACGATAATACAATACCAGATATCTGCGTACAGGGCATATTCGGAATTTCGTGGATATATCCCACTCAATTTTACTGTTCAATGGTCTATATTTTTATTCTAATACATAAAAAATCTATAACATTTTTCAAACGTCAAATCTCATTTCCGACGCATTTTGATTACCAGACTAAAATTGATTATTAGCCAAATAAAAAAAAAAAAAAAAAAAACAAATCCATCAATCCGGATTATTTTGGTTTATCCGGCAAATCCGGATAAAAATTTGATTCAAATCCGGATTCGGATAATTCGGATAAACGGATCGCATGTCCCAACCCTACTACAGGGTCAGACTGGACCGGCGAGGTCAAAACTCGAGCCGATTTAAAATAATTGAATTTTTTTTTAATGTTTCTGTTTTCGATTATCAAACGAACAAGTTTACAATTGTCACCGAGGCCCGCCCGTGTTTGTAACGAACGGATACAGTAAATGAAATAGAGCCGTAATATCGACACGAATTTTTATAGAGTTTCTTACAATGACTTTTTTTTAGAATTTCTATTTTTCGATTTGGCCCCCTCTGAGACCTCGCGGGTTTATTTTAAATGTTATTATTACCTCGGGCCAGACCGGATTCCTAGTCTGTACGATATTTGATACGATAGAAAATTGCTGACACGATTGGTACGGCGGCACTGTATTTCTAAATTCCATACGATGTAAACACGATTATTGTCCGTACGGTAAATTGCATATTTTTTTTTTTTTTTTCTTACGACAATTTATATCGCGATTTAATTATTGAATTTTCGCGTTTATAATTTTCCCCTTATAACTCAATATGCGCATCCAGACGCGGGAGTGTTCCGGAAATAAAACGTCTCGATGTACATTTAAAACGCCACGGTATTGTGTATCGAATTATCCGGAATAAAAAAACACTAAACATCATATGTTTGATCTTTAACAAGAATCGAATTACAATTCAATGTCTTTGAAGTTATTTTAACGGTACACGAGTAAATCGCATAATCTTGACATGATTTCTACGGATTAGCATAAATGCCAACTGTGGGATACTGTGTTATACGGTAACACAACAGGGATAATGGTACAAGCTCGGGGACCGTTAAAGTTCGATTACGATATTTTTTTTTCTATTATTATTATTTTAATCCGTGCAGGGATACATTCTCTGGACGAAAAACCGTTAAAAAAAACTGACCGTGCAATAATATCGAACGTAGACGACGGGGGTAGTCGTCATATATATAGGACAGCACATATTATATCGTACGATTTTTTCGTATTTTATTCTTTCTAATTTGACTGCACGCCTAGTCGACAAACTCCGCGTGAACTTTCCGGCACGACGATCCCTGTCCGTGATCCGGATTAACAACGTCCTGGTTTTTTTTTTTTTTTTTGTTTTTGTTTTTAATTTAATTTGTTTAGACTATAAAAATAAAAAAACTGTCCACATACAAGTGATACGACCAAAGTGAATTCCCGATAGTATGACGAATATAACTCGCCTGTACCTGTTGTTTTTTTTTTTTTTTTTTTTACAAACGAAATGACCTTACACGCTATTATGCGTATTCGTTAGATATTGAATTATTATTATTTACGGGTTAGTCGTACGAAATGTTTTTGGCGAGAGCAAAAAAAAAAACAGTACGAACACAATCGTGTTCCTGTTAATTCGATTACTGGCAGTAGGTTAGGTTAGTTTTCGTGCAGCGTTTAGCTCCAACTGGAGAGCACAGAAGTTAACGATCGGTTTGCCCGAGGAGGAAACTGTTAATTCCCCCAGCGTCCTTAAACATGAACATTATAATAATATAATAATTTAACGGAGTAGTAATTGGGAAATGCCTAGTAAGTTGAAGTGGCGGCAGACAAGACGAACAAATTGAATTACGTCTCGGTTAAACTGTATCCAAACAATTTCATTACGGTATATTAGCATATCCACACATTGTTACTTAGGTAATATTTTCAAAAAAATCAAATAATTGCATAAAAATTCGGAACGGCAAAGTGTATTATTGGTTATTGATTCACACAAATATCGAGGATATCGGGTAAGGCTTAGGATTATAATAAATTAATTTTTTTTTTTTTTTAATTATTTCTCGCTACATATGTATCGTGTTAAACAATTACAATAAACTAATACATATATACATATAGAGAACGGATTTTATCGGATTTATGAATTTTTCATGAAGATTTCAATGTAGTTAACCCGGGTGGACCAAAGAAATTTTTTTTTTTTTACGAGCGCATCCTAATAGTTTTAATTTGCACAGGTGTAAAAATACCGTAGAATCTTATTTCGCGAAATACAAAAAATAGTCCAGATCGTGCGCATCGATTTTAGGCGAATCGACGAATTTAAGCATAATTTCAAAGGGAAAAAAATAGTAAATTTAGTTTCTTCGAAAATGTCCGTTGTACGTATGGTGCGTATAAATCGAATATTTTTGAATCAGTATACAGTGTAGACATTAAACTTTATCTAGACCAGTGTTTCCCAACCTTTTTACCACCTTGGACCACTTCGACAATATCTTATAGGTCGCGGACCGCCTCGATTTTACGAAAACTAGGAATACCTTTTTTTTTTGCTCATTAACAAGAATACACAAAATTTATCGAAAAAATGTTAACTTTTATTAATTTAATTTACATTTTATTACTATACTTCACTAATACATAATTATACTTCAATTTATTACTCTGGTACCTAGACACTTATAAAAATGGAAAATGCTTATCGGTCTACAGCAGCAACAACGATAAGATGAATAACCGTATTTTTCGCTATTTAAAAAAAAAAATAATAATTAATTTGTAATAAAAATCGAAGAAAAAATCAATGGGACCGCGGACCACCTATGACTGGCCCACCGACCACCGGTTGGGAAACACTGATCTAGACGGGCAAATCTCGTTTCTCAGATATCGGCTCGGATAATTCGTGTTTCGTTTATCTAGACGAGATATACACATACATATACGTGTCTAGGCAAAATACAAAACTGGCGGTGAGTGACACGTCAAAGCTGTTCTCGACATCAAAGGAATTCTTGTAATGTCGGCAAAAGTTCTCCGTGCGGGAAATATTTTCCGAGCAATCTATTTCGATAAAAGGTGTATTATAATATACGAGTACTACAATACTCGCACTGCATTATTCTACCGAAAGACATTTTTCTATTATTTTTTTTTTTTTTTTTTTGTTACATCTAATAGTTTATAGTTTTAAGTGTTGTACGGCCAATATCTTCCGGTGTCTAGCCGATTATAATAGTTGTTACTGGAGCTCGGAAATTGTAGGATTTCCGCGTTTTTCTGTATGCTTCCTGTTTATTATATTTTTACAATTTTCAAGAAAAAAAAAAAAAAAAAAACGCACATTTGGCTGTTTTTGCATACTTCACACATTTTAAATGGGGGAAATAAAAATGTTCCTACAATTTAATTTAATTTTTTTTTTTTTTTTTCCATGTACAGCAATGTACTATATTGTTGGTCTTATATCAATATGTAAGATATAATATTATTAAAAACAGAATATTTGTATTTTCGTCTCCAACGTAATATCAAGCTTCGCGAAGAAAATTAAAGTTTAAACAAACTTGTCTCAATAAAAATTATATTCATAATTTTTAATTTGTTCATTATTCTATATTGAAATTTTTTTTGTTTTTTCGTTTTAGCGTTCTACCCACAATAAATACGATTTTTGTATGTATATTTTTCAAAATTTTCTCTAATTTATCTCCTATTTACTTCCGAACCCTAGTTAATACTTACTTATTAGTATTGTTTACCTACATACTAAGTGTACTAGTTTCCTTAGCATCTCGATTTTATTACATTACGGATATAAGATTCGGGATTTTACAATTTACTTTGACAATCGAAATATTAGCTAAATAAATGGAGATGGCCAAATATGCGATACTAACTCTGGTACAAATAGACAGCTCGTACGTGTTGACACACAACCAGCAATCGTTAATCGTAGCAAGTGCAATATCTAATTTACCAAAACAGATTCGTAACAAGATACTGACTATTACTGTAATTTGTCGTGTAAATACGAACGGCACTTGACTATAACCTGGACTGACATTTTAAATGTTCGATACATGGTAAAAACGGTCTCTCCACGTTAAATTCCCTAGGAGTTATGGGCATTCGAAAATTTGCGTGGTGGTTGAAATTTTCATAATCCTCTTTCGACTCTCTCGTCGTCTGGCAAAACCGTTGCCGTAATTGTTATATTCGATTTCGATTTTTTCGATTATTTGTTGTAAATTATTGTTTTTTTTTTTCTTTGATCATTCGAGTTGTCAAATATTCCTTTCTCGTCTTTATCATTCTCATTCTCAAATAAAAAAAAAATTTTTTTTTTCTCCTATTCCTTTTTCGTCGTTCCGGGATATATAAGACGTTCAGTTATAGGAATTTTAAAATTGATAATAATTTCAAAAATCCAATTTGTTTGAAATTCATTTTTATAACCGCTAAAAATAAACGACGGCCTTATTGTAATAATTTACCGGTCTCAACAAAAATGCTTATATGAAAGTAAAATGATAACATCGTCAAACCGTTTTGTGCAAGACCCGGGAATGTCGGATGGACACCAATAAAATGGCAGTAATCGAACATAAACGGATTATTGCAGGGTGTCGATGATGGCATTCGCGTAACAGCGATTCTGTTCGATTTCGAACGTTTTATACGAATTAAATATTTTTTTTTACGTCTATTAGGTACAATACAATCTAGTACCGATTAAATAAACCGAAATTCCCGATGTACTTCGCACATTGGGGGTAGGAGGACACTGTTGTAGGTGAAGCGTTTGGAACGCTCACGGTGGGTACATCGCGGTCATTTAGTAATTACAACGACAGCAACGATAAATCATTGCAATCGAAAAACGGTTTTCGGTGGACGTCGGTAAACTCGGTAAGGTAATAGTTTTTTTTTTTTATTATTTTTTCCAAACTAAAGTACCGTCACGCAAAAAATCCACATCTTTTACGGTACCTGCCAGATGAATAATTCGAAACACTTTTACTAATCGAAAAAGTGGTTGTCGAGGGGATAAAAAAACAAAAAAAAGGACCGAGGGGGGTATCGACTCTTGAAAATTTATAAAAATGGTTCGCGTAAAGTACCACTGGGCGGAAAACCCGCATCAATTATGAATAAAATATTTTTATAGGCCACCGGAATTATTAATTCCAACCCCCCCCACCCCACCCCGTACACTAAGATTTATTAGATAAATTGTTTTCTAGGCATACCTAAGTGTGACTTCGATTAAAACTTCATGCACCGGTGAACTCTAGGAGCTAAAACAGTAAAATCCATGATTGTTGGATAGGGATTGATAGTAAAACAATAATAGTAATAAAAAAAAAAAAAAAATCGCATATTGCGGACTACATAAAACCGTAAATCTCCCCCCCCCCCCGGGCAGCAGTCGGGCCATTGTGAAAATTTCCTAACGTAAAATCCGTTACTTTCGGCTATAAAAACCGCAATACGTATACATTATACAGTAAATACAAATGCACGAATCGATTTTTCTTCTGTTTTTTTTTTTTATATCTTCTGTACACATATGTTGGACGTTAGGTACCGGGGAACGCTGTGATCAATTGATTGATGCCATCGAAATCATATTTCAAACACACTGTTATTTAGAATGGGGGGCACGGAGGTTTAAGAATATCCACTGACAGGTACCGCGTTAGTTTATTTGCGGACGTGGTAAACAACAGAGAAACTCGTCGTAAGACGCACATCATTTTTAATATAACGGACATTAATTGTCGATTGTATGGGGGAAACCGAAATAAACGAGCGGATACCCCGCAGGGGCTCGCCCAGGGGATTCCTATCGACCGATTCTATCGGTTTTTTAGAAAGAAAAAAAAAATGTACGTCGTAATTAAAATGGCAACTACGAATTGCATTCCTATTACCCGTATAAAAATAAATAAATAAAATATACATTTAATACGTTTTTAGTAGAACATAGTAGTGTTGTTACGAACACGTGAATTTGACTGTTAACTCTAAAACGCGTCCACAACGCATAATTCTGATGGCCAGTTTATCGACAGGTTTTACTGTGTACATAGACGTACATAAAAAATAATAAAATAATAAAATGATTGAACGCAATTTCGCGTGAAACAGTATCCGTTTTAAATCTAAAGTAATATTATTATTGCTGCGTCACCTACAGAATATTACCACTATATATCACTTAAAATAACTTTCCTCGCTGTGTGTCTGAAATAACCAGTCATCACATGGAAAACTTTAAGTGCTCGGATCCAGTATTTCAAAATTAATTGCCCTTAACTTCCATACGGTGAAAGTTCTTACAGAAATACAAATATAAATTCGTTTTTAACTGAAAATAAAACGTTCAATTATAAACTGCGCATCAAACTGTATTTATTCCAATCCATTATATTTTGAAACAATAAACGCAATAAAAGATCGTGTACCTCATACGCGTGGTAACGATTTAAAAAAAAAAAATATTGTGTATTTTGCGCATTGTACTAATCATCGCAGCTTACCGTCACGTGTAAAACCGCAGCGAGTCGCGGAGAATTCACTGTCATTTTTTATGGTGATTATCAGTAATATTGTAAATCCGCGGTATCGTATAAAAATGATCAACACCGATGCGGACTTGTTGCGTATTATTATTGTTAATCTCCAAATCGTTCGTGTGTTCTGTGTTCGCTTCGGTCAAATTTCTTGTATTCAGTCGCGGCGGACGGGGTTGTACAATTCGAACACAATAATCGCGTAAAACTCATAATCGAAGCGTCGCGGATATCCGACGGCCGCTAATAGTATTCGGATATAAAAATTCGGTTGTAAATTATTATTATTATTGAAAAAAATAATAATGTAATATTACATTCTACACACACGCGCGCGCGTATACCCGTTAACACCGCACGCATAACGATCGAAACCGCAACGTTTCGGTGTTATCGATTGCTTTAATTTACTCTCGTTTTACCGCATAATTAAGCGCGAGGCGTCTATTAAACACCGTAACGTAAAACCGCACGCGAAATTGACAGACAGAACACACACCGGTACGACACAATTATAACGCAACGAACTAAAAAAAAAAAGTTCATATAAAACTCGAGACTAGGTTTTGTAGTTTTGGACGAGTAATCTAATTATTATAACCCTAGCGTGTTTGTCGCGTTACCCTGCAACATCGATTAGTTTGACGTGTATCGCCCGACATTTTCCATATAAAATACAGTAAGACTTCTAATACAACGAACTTCCGTTTTAACGCAATTTTCTAGTTAACGGATTACTTTACGAGAACCGCCGTCCTTCGTTGTTGATCACGCGTAAATTTATCTCGGCATAACGAATCCGACGTTCCTATACGACGAATGTAAACTATTCGATAACAAACCTTTTTTTTTTGGTAAACTACGTCACTATCGAACATTAAATATTGTTGTAAAACACCTACGGTTTTGTTGTTTCCGATAATGATATAAGGACATTGATAGGCGCGAGCCGGTTAATTTGACTGCGGCGCGCAGCTCCGATACTGACGTAAACGTAATCGTACACAACGCGATGGAATCGAAGGAGATCGTGCCGAAGAATTACCTAAAATCACAGAAAAAGAGATATCAAACGACTTTTGTGTTGTGCGAAATGGTTTTAGACAACAAGCCAATGTTTCGGATGACATTTTTTTTTTTTTTTTTATTATTAACTCAATGAAATCGAAACTCTTTTACGAAATCACAGTACAATTTATAAAAATACTAAACAAACGAAACTCACTCATTTATTACTTTTAAATTAAAATTATTAACTACATAATATATATATATATATATATATATATATATATAGGTATAATATGATATTTTATGTTTGTTTGTAATATAAAATATAGAATATGAAATTAAAAAGTTGATACATATGACAAAAAAAAAAAAAAAAACATGTAATTCTATTTAACGAATTTCTCTGTTACGAATTTTTTTTTTGTTTCCTTTGATACTTCGTTATATGGAAGTTTTACTGTACAGTTTGGCTGTAAATGTTTTATTTAAAAATGTCATAATATATTTTTTATACTACGAGAAAGGCGGAGAGACTATTGGTTACTACGTCGAAAAGTATTTATATGTTTTATTTTAGTTTTTTTTATATATTAGATTACCGTGAGGTGCGTAACAATCAAAATTAATAATTCAGTCGAGTTTCGATGACTCGAATTTTGTTAAAAATATGAACAAATTCGAGTTAGCCGTTATTACACAGCTATTATAATTATATAATTATGTATTTATTACGAATAAAAGAATAAATTTTAAAACACATTAGGTACTTATATACCTATGTTGTTAACTGCAATTGGATTAAATTTTATATCGCACGAGTTATCATTCTTACAATTTAGAAAAAAATTTTGAATCGAGAATTGGTTTTAAAATAAAATTATCGATTTCTCGAACAGTATAATCTCGTCTGCACATACACATTTCCCGATGAACATTCTTACATTGTCGAGTTAGTCGTTCGTGTTTCATTTTCTTCGTCACATTCGTTCGGGTCAGATACAGGAATCGGTTGCACTGCATCCACAATGTCTTGATCGCTCAATAATCCGGTCGATTACGATCACTTTTTCAGCAGTTCATTAACGTAACCGATTTACGTTTAAGAGACATAACGAATAACGTACACGCTATGCACAATTGTTTTTCCCGTCGACTTATCGCGACGAATATTGCATTGAGTGTATAGGAATTTCCGCGGGACAAGAAAACGATTCGATTTTCGAGTTTTCGAGAGGTTCGAGTCAGCGAGACTCGACTGTATTTCGTTTAAACGATAACACATGACCTACAGAAATCGAAGGAATAACGTCTTCAGAGCGTTCAGTTTCCGTTTAACGTGCGTGCCCACGCGTCTATGATGGATCACTGAACCCAGCACCGAAATCCTCGAAATCGTACGTATATTATTATAATAAAACTATAGACGAATAAGGTATACCGTTCGACGTCTATAGTAAATTCCTATAAGTCGTACGATATGAAAAATAAATATTTTAACGTATTTTACCTCCGCAGTCCACACGATCGTTATTATTATTTTTATTTTATTTTTTTTCTTTCCCTAGCCCAGCCCACCGTTTCTATAGTTTGTGATGACTACGGTGGCCGTTCGCGTGTTACCGTTATTTTATTATTATTATACACGAACTAATTTCTGCCGTTTTTTTTTTTTTTTTTTTCCACATATTTTTTTATGTCCCGGAGTATAGACATACCCGTACACTGGAGGACACCGAATATAATATTTCTATGCAGGCCGTCGATTTGATTTCTATATAATTTAATTTACATAAATTTAAATATTCAATAGTATTTTCTATTGATTTCAGACTACATTTATATATTAACGATAATAGCCACGTGTAAATACTAAATATTGAAAAAACATTATTTGTACATTCGGTACATATATTTTTCTATACCGATAAGAAAAAAAGAAAAAAACCTATTGTTTTACTTTACCTATTTATTCCTACTGTGAGTATCAAAATTGAATATCAAAAAAATTATCGACGGCATGATTGTAGCGGCGTTCGCCCCTGTACGCCGTAGACAAAAAAAAAAAAAAAAAAATGTTTTTGACCGGAATTTGTTTCGTGTTATTTACAGTTCAAATACGAAATATTATATTGAATATTTTTGCATGTTTTCAATTTTTCGAACGTTTAAATACTTCATTAGTAATAAAACTACCGAAATGAAATTTATACCACACGACGCACCTAAGAGTACCTATAATTAGTATACAATTTTAGATTTATAAGATCGGCCATACCGGAGTTATATGGCTACGAACTTGCCGTTTTGAAACATTTGAATCGATTTCGTACTTGCATTGTTTTTTATGTAACTAAATGTGATATAATTGAAAATATTAACGTATTTATATTTTTAAAAACAAGTTTTTTGTATTTAATGATATAAAAAATGTTCATGAAAAAGTGCAAAAGTTCGATACGTTTATCAAACTTATGTGTGCTTTTAACTTAGAAACATATCAATACTATAAAAAAAAAATTGTAGTATACTTTTTATGCTTAATTGTTATCTGAAAGCATTAAGTAGATATTATAATAAGTTTAAATGATACAGTGACCTACACATAAGAGATTTATGTCTAAAAATATCTTTTCATTATTGAATATCTTTTTCAAAAGTTAAAGTTATATATTTTTTTAATTTTTGTTCCATGTTTAATGGGTATTAAAAGTTTCGAAATTTATTAAAAATTATCCAGTACACTCCGCAGATGAAATCATATGTAATAACCCTGAAACTATTCTAGTTTTAGTAGGGTATATAACTAGTTGTTATCTAATTTTCCTGAAAATTTTCCAATTCGAGTATGATTTTTTTTCTTGTTGTTGTTTAGAAATAATTAACTGATATCAACACATACACAACAAAGATCAAAATTCGTCCAAGATTCATATAAATTTGTAATATTAAAATTAAAATTTCCAATAGTTATAGTAATCAATAAACGAGTAATTAAAATTAAATTTTTAGTACATTTATTTGCATATTTTAATATTTTTATGAGTCCTCAGTTTTTAGTACATATGTATTATACCCCGGGAATAGTTCTGTTGAGCAGACACCCCCCTACAAAAAATTCTAGTTGCGTTATTGTCCCTTTAGTATTGATATAATGACGAATTTTAGGGCTGGGATATTGATGTAATTGCATATTTTTTTCCGGTGTTCCTAAACGTATGTCCGTAAATAAAAAAAAATTCCTTTGTGGATACTGATACTGATACTGATTATTTTTTAAATTAATTTTGCACATTTGTGCATGTTTTGAAGATTTTACGGCGTTTTCTTGATTCTTAGAGCAGTTTTTTTTTTTTTTTTTACAATTATTGAATACAGTGCATGTAACACAGTTTAATTCAGGAAATAACCAGCCAAACAAATTAGTTAATATATTAAAATATATTTTCTAAATTATTATTTAATAGTGAACGATTAAGAAGTAATCAAGATGTAATTATGTCAGAAGACATATCCACCAAACAGCGTAAAATACGTTAAAAAACATTAAAGACTACCCCCCCCCCAAAAAAAAAAAACATCTTTTTTTACCGTTTAAGTTATTATAAATAAACTAAAGGCCATTTTATTTATTATGTTTTTTTTTTTGGCGTTGAAGAAATCCCCGCCCTGATGAATGTCCCGGTTGTATCCCATCTAGGTCATTCTTATCTTTAATATCGA
Source organism: Tuberolachnus salignus (assembly GCA_956483605.1). Lineage (NCBI taxonomy): Eukaryota > Metazoa > Arthropoda > Insecta > Hemiptera > Aphididae > Tuberolachnus > Tuberolachnus salignus. The sequence goes on along the minus strand of OY101429.1, from coordinate 37,756,727 downwards.
TGTCCAATAATCATCACCCGCCCGGCCCTGGATAATAGTTTCCTCGTTGTGCATTTCAAAATTTAACAACACCGTTTTTGTTACTACATATCATGCACTAATATACGTGTTTTTTTTTTTCGTACCGTTTAAGACAGGTATACTTGGCGGTGGATCGGCTTAGTAATAATTACTGCGCTGATATAATATGCAAATTAATGTGCACGTCATTATAACCGTACTCCTTAAAACCCGCGGCATCCATCCCGTAAGACATTCTATTAAAAAAAAAAAAAAAAACCCCCCCGTATATACACGGAATACGTTAACTAAATTGAAGAAGTTTCGAGCCCGCAACGAGATTCGTCGAGTAGATTTATGTGGCGCGGGATTAAAGATGACTGTGTGCGGACACGTTCGTTGTGTCAAACAACCCAACCGCCGCCGCCGCCGCGAACGACGACGGGTGGGACGGGATGGGATAGCGATTTACGTCGACATCGGAGCACCCAGTGTTAACGCACAGCCGTCGTCCGCTATCTCTCGTTGTTTTTTTTTTCCACCCACTCGCGGCCCCACTAACCGGGACGCGTTGCCACCCGTCGTCCCGGGCGATGTTCCCGACCCCGGCGTTCGCCGTTTCTCGCTATCCCTTTGATGATCTTCGATACCGCTTCGGATACAATACCGCCGAAAAACAATCCCCGAGAAAATGAAATAAACGAAATCTAACGCTACCGTCTACAAAACGGGCCTGATTCGTTTATTTTATTTTATTTTATATTATTCGATTTAGTTCGAGTGTGAACAGTTGAAAATTCTATCCACCAAAGTGCCCGCGAAACCTTTATGTGCAACCCCAGGGGTACGTCGTCGCTCGTCGTATATTTTTTCATATCGGCGAGATTTCATAATTTCCATATCCCGGACCCGTCGTCTGTTGTGACTCTCGGTATTTATTACGGTAACGTTGAATATTTCCGCTGGTTTACGTTGTATTTAAATTTAGTTTTTCCGAATGTGATAGAACGACTCTTTCGGCGTGATCGTCCGCAATAATAACTCACCAATTCTTAAATGGAAACGCCCATTTCTAACACCAGATCCGAAAAAAAGTTCTATTATAGTTTTGTCGGGCAACATTCGGCTAGTAAAATGGTTTTCTTTATCGAAAAACTATACCGTCAGCCGTCCATAATTTAAATAAAATATACGATTTTTCAAAAAATTCGGATCTCGTAACATTATTAATATGAATTTATTCAACTAAAGTAAAAAAAATCATAAGTAAATATAATCATAAAACTAAACATGTACAATAAGTATCGCGTTGTGTATTCAAAATTGCAATTCGTTTAAATTTAATTCAATTTTCGCTCGCTATAAATACGAAAACAAATTTCAAGTTAAAATATAAAATATTCGTAAACGTAATTGAATCGAAAGAAATACGATAATGAACACTATGCCCGATGCTCGGTGCATGTGAGTTTTCATATTAAATTATGTACACCTATTATTATAATATGTGCTCGCGCATATTTTTGATTTTGAGTACAATGAGGGACACGAAAATATTTTACAACGATCTGCGGTACAGTCGGTTTCCATTTAGAATATGTCGTCCATTTTATAAAATAACTACCAGTATTGTTGTTCCTAAAAAAAAATACAAAATTTATCTGAGTAAAATAAATATACGTTATTATTTTTCTATTTCGTTCGGAAAAATGTCGACTGTCGTTTTAATATGTTTTTTTATTTTTATTTTTTTTTTTTGTTTTGTAATCATATCAAATCAAATATAAATAATTCAACAGAGCTGTATTAGATAATTATATAAATTTTCCGATTATTTATTTATAGAAAATACGATATATAGAGGAAAATTTAATTTATAACTGTACTCAACGGTAAATCATTGCTAACGAAAAACAATTTTCAGGTTAATCGTGTTTTCGAATTTTTACGATTTCTGTATTTAAAAAAAAAAAAAAATAAAATACCACCACATTACGTTCAACTTTTTTTCAACGTTATTTCTTGCCATAAAATACAATTAATGATGACTTGTCCAATTGTTGTGCATTTCTGCTTGAGCAAACAAATTGTATTCACATAAAACAAAATAAAAATTTAAAAAAACTTGAAAATTTCAAATGGCTATAGATCGTTTATCTCCCGAATATTTTAGAATTTTTACTACGTCTAGGCAGGGTTTGTATGAGTGTTTAGGTAGAAGGTTTCAGGAGGTTTCTACGATTATTTTTAACCAATCCAAACAAAAACCAACGAAATCGATTTCAAATTCAATTGCATACGTGATACAAATCGTAACCTGTTGTTACTCGTAAATTCGATAAATAAACGATGTTTCGCGTATAAATAATTTAGTAAAAAATATTATATTTTCGAATCATCTTTGAAAAGGGGGCGAGTTGCTTTTTTAAAATCAAAAATTTATGTGTTTTATGTGTACGAAATATAAGAGCAACGTTTTGAAGATTTTGCAAACGGTTCTATAACGACTGAAATTAATATTAAAAAAAAAAAAAAAAAAACCATAATAAACTGTACTCGAAATCTTCGTATATTATTGTTGGATTGTGATAAAAAAAAAAATAATAATAAATTGACTTTGTAGGTATACATAATACCGTTGAATATGTATTGATGTGATTCTTTTCAAAAACGTTATATATTAGGAACCGGGATACATTGACGACGACTTTCCCACATGTGGGTTTAATGAAAATTGATACTTATAACAAGTCGTACTGAACTATTGGTGGGCATAAAATAATGGCTATACACACAGGCAATAATTATTTAAAAATAATAAAATTTATATCCGTCATACGATAATTACAGGGAATTTAGGATAAATATAGACACGACACCCATCCAAATTGCTGAAGGAGCCGAGAGCGAGTTTCTAAAAAAAAAAAAAATGTAAGCAGTAATAATCACTAATCGACTTTCGTAACGCGTAAGGCGTACCACACTAAAAATCAACAGACTGAATAAGAGAAAACAAAGAAAACGAACATAACCATTTAAATCTAAATAAATGTTTGGATTTATCATCGTAAGTACAACCGATTATTATTACGAGTTCAATTGATAGATCGCTTAAACCAGTGGTTCTCAACCGTTTTGGATTCGTGTCGCCCATATATCCACAAGAACCCAACACTACGTCTCCCTAACATCAAATAATTTACGCTGTATAATTTGGAATACACACTTATATATAAGCCCTTTAAAAAAAAAAAAAAAAACTTTAGTCTTAGTGTTGAATTAAACATCGATATTTTATATTGAACAAAAATAATGATAATAAGAATATTAAAATGATTATAATAATTGTATGAAATCTGAACAGTTAATGAGAAATTCGACCCTGGTGATTTTTACAAAGTCGGGGAATTCGAGGGACGATGGTGGAAAAAACGAGTCGACGTATTATCGGATCTGAAATATAAGTAGACTTAATAAAAAGATAATAATTATGCGATACCTACGCCGTTTAGGGTTTAACGTTGTTCTGACGGCGGTGGCAATTGCACGACGGCAGCTGCGTTAATACGATTTTTTACGAAAAATTCTCATATTTTTATTATTTTCCCCGTGGATTTTGTGTCACCTCTACCCGAGGGTGACATTGTCACTCCGGTTGAGAACCACCGGTTTAAACTAGCGTGACGTGTATCATAATCGTGACCGGGCGAAATAATTTAGCTATTAAATTTTAAAACCAACGTAAGTTTTTTTTTTTTTTTTTTTAAAAAAAAAAATTTAAAAGATATATTCATTATTATGTAGTATAGGGCAGTGGAATTGAGTTTATTAAATACGAAATGGATTATGGGAGTTTAACGTGGTTTCTAGTTTAAAAACACGCGAACGACGAACATTAGTGAACCCCTCGAAAAGCAATACCGCACGAGAATTCACCCGTTAGACCGGGGACCGTCGATTTTTAAACAACGATTCTAAGATTCTTTTATACGGTACATATTTGTGATTATGAAATACAAAAGAAAATCGACGCAACGTTTTCGTTAGCCGAAACACAGTGTATGTATTATTTGTAAAATTTCGTCTGCCACCACACGAGTCGCCTAGATTCGATTTAATACAAAAAAAAAAAAAAAAAAACAAGCTTGGCTTAACGAATTAAAACAAATTATAACAATAATAGTAGTGAAATAGGTAACGTTACGTTACGGGTTTATCGAAATCGGTTTTTTTTTTTATACATTTACGTAGACAACGCAACAATCATGTCGAATGCAAATTCGACATCGTCCGAATTAATAATTCTAGAAAAATAACAATTTATCAACGTCAAGTGTCCCGTAACCGAAAACCGATAGGTACGCGACGATTTTTACTCGACCCTTTTGTTTTAACCCTGACGAGTTGGCCTGAGTCATTAGTAGACGAAAATTAATAATATCTTAACAAAGCGACGGTAAAACAGTTTGAAATAAAAAAAAAAAATATATATATTTATCGCCCCCCCCCCCGCCCCACTATTTAAAAGTGTGTATTTCCTCGTTTTATTTTTAGGCGGCGTATAAAGAACATCCCGTGTACGGTACAGTTACGGTGGACGGTCGGTATATTATACCGTTCCTACCACTTGTTAAGGAAAAATATTTATTTTTATTTTTTCCCCTCCTGTTGCGTATCTTTAAAAAAAAAAAAAAAAAAAAGATAGAAAGAAGATATTCGTCGTTAACTAGATACATTCTCCGTCTCTCTGGCTCTCTCTGTCTGCCGTTTTTTTTCTTTCTTTTTTTCTATCGAACTGCATTTCTCGGGTGAAAAACAACAACGGCGGTCGTTACACTATATAGTCACCTCGTCCGTACGTTATATTTCCACACGTTCGGGTGGAAAACAAAAAAAAAAAAAAAAAAAAAAAAAAAACACGTCTTGATGGATGATTGTAAAATCACGGCGCGAGACGCCCAGCGTGAGTGGGTTTGCGCGGTTACCTATCTCCATCGTTAAATTATTAATGGACCTCGGCGGACACCGCATTTGACGGCATTCATACGCGGGGGGGAGGTTTTAGCCTTATATATTCGCAAAAACCCAATACCCTTTACACGGCCACGATTGCATTATCAACCCCGACGCTCGCCTCGTATCCGTTCTCGTCCCCCACGGCTAAATTCAAAACGACTCCACCGTCCCGGCGAGTCCTTTTCGCACGAACCCATAAATATGCCTGCCCGCCCGCGGCTCTATTGGTTTCAGAAATTAACCACTGACTGTGTCGTCTTGCCGGCCGATCCGCCGAAATGGGACGATAACTATAAAAAAATCAAAAAAAAAATCTACGATATAGTCAAAATACCAGTAAAACCAAAAGCAATTTTCGCTCAACGTTCCGCCGAGTGACCGTCGCAATAAACGCCAAGAACAGTAACTGTTTCGGACAAATAAATGTTAATTGGTTTAAACGAAAAAAATACGAATTTGCGTATACATCAGGGGCGGCCAAACTTTTTTTGGTCACGATCTACTAAAAATATACTTCACCTTTGAGGATCGACTTTTATAGAAAATTATTTTATTATTGAATAACTGTAATTATTACGAAACATACTTGCATAAAGTGCATATAAACTAATTACTAATTACTAAAAATAATAATTTCTAAAATCTAATTAGATAAGTATAATTAACATATTATTTTGTTGATCTGGGCATTGTTGAAGTGTGACATTGCATGTCGTCGACCAGTTGGTCGTAATCTGGCGAATAGTTGCTAACTGCTAATCGAAGACACTGCTCCAAAAAATGGTCATCGGAGAGCGTAGATCGGAATTCAGTTTTTATCATTTTCATGTGAGAAAATGCTGTTTCGCACAAATACGTAGATCAAAAATAACTATGTAACTGCAAAGCTACATTCCTTAAACCCGGATATTTTTCTTAGCTCATTAAATTCCAAAAAAATTTGTTTCAGAACCTCGAACTTTGAGGAATATATCTGATTTAATTTTCATAATTTCAGATTCAAATTGTGTAGAATCCATATCGAACAAATTGCTTATTTGTGTAGAAATATTTTCAATATTGTTTGTTTCGGAGAAAGGAAAAGACATAAATGTAATAATCGGCCCATTGATTTTATCGTCGAAAGTTCCAATTACTTATACGATATGTTTTAAAGTGATTAAATGGCGTATTAGTTTGGACATAACACATTTTTTACAATACGTCGTCGTACCTGTTGTTGTACACTTTGGAAATTAGAAGGGAAAATGAAAAATGATTTTATTTATCGCATTTAATAAATTCGTTACACATCTAGTGACAATCCTCCGGCACAATATCGCCCGCGATAACCAGTAAATTAAATAAAGTTTACGTTAGCTTGCCTTCGACAACAAAATTAAATTAGTTTTTTTTATTTTTAATCTGTCTATCTCTTTATATATATATATATATATATATATATACATGTTATAAACCAGTGTAACCGAGAGAAACAAGAAGAAAAAAAAAACTAATTCAATTTAAAAAAAAATCCAAAACTTAAGCGCGGGCGCTCGAAAATTGAAATTTAAAAATGCCTTATGTGAAAACATGTTCACGTAAAACAAACAAAAAACGCCCTTTAAAGTGGTTTTACGCTTAAAATACCTATTGGGAAATGAATAAAAAAAAAAACCAATTTATTTATACGAGACGATCTCATCGTCTTGATTTATTGTAATTAAAAAAAAACTCAATTATGATTTAACCCAATAATTAAACATTGTGAAATGTATTTAAACCAATAAAATTGGTGTGTGTGTGTGTTTGTGTGTAACTAAACTTTAAAATATACATTTTTTTTATATGAAGATGATCGAGTAATAAAAATGATAAAAAACTGATAAAAATGATTATAGAATCAAAATTAAATAATCAGCCGTTTGGCATTTATACAATAATATCGTTTTATTATATTAGTGTTGAGATGTAGATAAGTAAAATTTATCTAGATAAAGATATAATGCAATTGCTTTAAAATTATCTCAGATAAGATGATAGATACGTGGAATTTATGTAGATATAAATAGATAATTTTTTTTTTATTGTTATCATTGTTAAGAAAATATCGGTAAGGAGATACATATGTAAACGGTTTAAAAATTGCTGTAAAGGCAAATGGTGTAAATCACTATATCGTATACAGTAAGTAGATCCGAATTTTTAACTAAAATTATAACATACGTGTACATTTTTAGGCGTTTAATATTTTCTACTATGGATCAAAAACGAAAAAAAAAACAATTAATTTTTAATTTTTTAATATATATATATATATATTATCTAGATAATAACTAAATATATAATAATATTTTTATCTTAGATAAACTTCAGATAGACATCAAATTGTTCATCTATAAAAGATAAACAAATATTATCTAGATAGTTTCGTCAAAATAAATCTCAAAACTGCTTGGCAACGACTACAGAATACATGTGTTGACTAAAAGTATTAGTCGCATAAATTGGTCTTCGGTTTATATATTATATAATTGAAAAATTACATTTTTCCCAGGGTTATCTTAACGGTTAAAAAACTTGCAATGAAAAAAAAATAAAAAAAAAGTCGGTGGACTAGATCCGAAATTCTTTGAGAAAACGCTCTACTCGTGGAAATCGAATCAAGATTCCCGGCGGTCGATTTTCGTATATAGAGAGAAATTAAAAAAAAAAAAAAAAAAAACAAAAGTGACTAGATAATTCAAACATTCATCGCGTACAAAGATAAGACTGATAATTATGTCAATTATCTATATTTAATAGGTTGTTTATCTAGTAAAATCGATCTAGATAATGGCGCAACGGTTGATCTTTAGCGGCCGAGAAACGCGCGGAGTGTGCGACCACCACGCGGAGGCGATCGATATTCGCGGCCGACACGCTAAACGAATAAAACGAAATTATTTTTATTATTTAAGTGGCGAAAATGTTAAATGTAAAATACGGTTTTATTTGTCGATTTGAATATTCGGAGTGTACTGTGAAGCGCCGATGACGCCGCCGCGTTGTTTCCGTAATCGCGCGGCCGTTTATAATGCAAAATTCCGTTTTGCAAATTCCAAAACCGCTTTGGCGATTACACGACAATGAAAAAACAACCCCAACGCTCGAGACGACAAGTACTCGTACGGTGAATTGGATATATTCGACTGGGCGAATTCGCGAATTTCCGTTTTTCGAAAAACCCGTTAAATCCGCCCACGCGCGGGGGGGAGGGGACCCGTTGAACGGCACGGGCGGTGGCCCACGTGGCCTGCCGCGGCAGTCACGGGCGCCGCGGCGCCGGCGGCCGGTGCACTCGGCCGGTGTAAAAAACTGCACTGCCGCCGGGCGAACGGCTGGGCGGCGGTGTCGTCGGCGGCGGCGTGTCCGCGGGGCGGCGGGGTCGCGCGCGTAATATCCGGTTTTGTCGGGTCGCATTACGGCCGCAACGACCGGATATTTTTTGGCGGGAAAACGGCGAACGGGCGTGCGGTAAGCCGGTCGCGGTGGGACGGCCGGGCGGGACGGCGGGCGGCGGTACTATATCCGCGGCCCGTAATTATCACTGCCTATGTATATAAGTTTATAAATATTCACGGTTTTTCGAAAACGGACGGCGGGCGGGCGGGAAACGAGCGCGGGCGGATGACCGTATAAAATCAATACGCCGGAGTCGGTGGCCGGCGGCGTCTTGGGGAAACCCTCTCGCCGCGCGCCCTCTCGCCGCGCACCCTGTAGCGTGCGCACTCTCTCGTCCCTCTCCGCCGCCCCCTACACCGCCGCCGCCGCCCGCAGAACGACTACGACTACACGCGGCTCACTCCGCCGCCGCCGCCAACCGTTCTTAATATTAAAAACGTCTACGCGCGACGGACGCGTTTTATAACGTGAAATCGTCACGACAACAAAGGTCACTCGTCGTGGCCGCGGTGTCGGGTGCTTGTCGTTTTTCATTTTTTCAATTTTTTCTTTTTTTTTCTTATTTTTACGAGTCTCGTCACACACACACACATGTGCCGTACGGCCCCCCGTACGCGGCCGCGGTGCCTACAAGTGACGTGTTGCGCGTCACGGAGGTCGCGGTTAGGTTCCGACCGGCTCGAAGACGCGCCGCAACGTTGCGGTCACGTCAACGAATTATTTAACTTCACCAAGTTTAGTTAATTAAAGAAGACAAAAAAAAAAAAAAAAAACGTGATAACGAGTTAATGAACGTTACAAGATAATTAATTTTAATTTTTTTTTTTTTTTTGAAAATCAATCAACTTGGTAATGTACGTATACGGGATAAAAATAACAAGGGCACGGCTGTGGTCGCCCGCGGTATTATGGACGCGGATAACGTCCCGGAAAATAAACGATCCACCTAGTAGAAATCCAGAAAATAAAATTTTGTTTCGGCGTGGAGGGGGGGGGGGAGCCAAAATCCATTGCTACTCGTCTGTGGGCCAACCTCGCGCAACGCGTTACTGTCGAAACACTGAGTCAATCGGTGTCCGACGAATGATCAAAATTTTTACAAATCTATTTGAACCGGTGCAATGCTTTGAAATTGCTGTTGCTTGATCATTATATATTATTGTCCTGCCAAGTGTCACCTTTAAAGAAAATAAGAAGAAGAAAACAATAGGCGGAAAGCGAGTGGTCCATCTTCGGCAGACTAAATGTTTTCCACTTAATCATTTCAACCGCTAATCAAACACAAATAATTTACATAACAAATGGTATTAAGTGAGAATTTCACGTTCAAAACATTATTTGTGATCGATCGTCACCCTTGAAGCAGAGGCTCTCTGATCCGATCACCTTCGATCTCCAGACGTTTCAACGGGTCTTGAAGTAGAAGCTCGCACTCGAAACTTTTCAGCCCGCGCTCTTCGGATGTTTCAGCGGATCTACTGGCTGACAGTTGACTCACGCGTCTGCTTGATGTTCCGGTGTTTTATTTTTCGGGTGGCATATCCAATTATTTCCCATTGCTTTATGTATAATGTTAATGTTAGCGTAACAATGTAAAGAACACAGAGGTCAAGAGATATATTTGCGTGTTTTCACTTATAACCATAGGTACGCGCACAACACGGGATAGGGGGGATTGCACAGTTTTATGACCCATTAAATCAACGAAAATAATCGGATTCGTCTAAAAATACCTAAAGACCCCGCCGGAATTTTAGGGCATGGTATTCAGTAGCTAAAGACCCCATCGGGATAAAGCTCCAGTAGTTGTCGAATCTATTAGCCCTGTACAGACGTCCGTTTTTGCGTGTATAGATTACAAACGAACATGTCGTAATGACGTCATAGGGAATTACTGATTTTTATGATATTGTTGACGACCACGCATAACGGTTTAGTTTTTTACGTTGCAAAACGTTATTACAATATGTTAATAAAGTCGGAATAATTAAATCCGATTGTTTCAGTCTTTCGCGGTTGCCGGCGATTTCGATCACTTCGAAATTACACCATTGGGTTAGGTTTAATTTTGTCCACAGTCTCATCTATACGTCATCAAACGAATAGGTTTCAAAAATCACGCGAATCAACAACCGAGATCGTTAAGAAACAGAATCGATGCTGTTCGATTTCTATAGTCGGCTCAATGCTTAAGTCGTTGCCGACGCGACAAGCCGGATACGTTTGCGTAATTGCTAAAGGAAATTCGGCAGACAGTTAATTTTTTTTTTGTTGTTTTAGTAACACAACCTACCTGGTTTTTAGATACTGAGCGGAGGCCGGAGATCTTGTGGTTTTACAATGTTGTTGGTTTTTTTTTTTTTTTGTATTTTCTGTAAACACTTTTTCTACCGGAACACTTCGGCCGATCTGTACTGTTTTGTGGTAGAAAATTTCTGGAGTGGTAATTTGTCCACGTGCATAAGAGTTATTCAACGCGGCAGAAAAAACTACGGACAAATGATGGAAATAACGTCTAAAACACGATTAAAAACGTCAAACATCGAGTATTATTATTTATTTTGTTGTTTATGTTGATTTCCGGGTGATCATGGCCAAGGGCATTATAAAAAAAAAAAAAAAAATCACGACATAAACTACTTCGCTCAGAATCGTTTTTATTAATAAAATTCCTATTTATATACAACCTTGCCGGCATTCCGCCTACAACAGTGACCCAACCATGGTACGAAGTATGTACAACATTTTTTTTTCATAATATTGTAATATAAAAAAAAAAATTATATACATATACAGGGTGCGGCGGAGCCGACTGGCAAGTTTAATGGGAACGTTAGTCTGAAATAAGATAAGCGCAGGCCTATATCAGTGGTTTATTTTGGATTACACGGTCATGCCGTTTTAAGTCGTAATCGCGGTCTGGACATGTGTACGTCGAGGTTTCGTTGTGCTCACGTATATTTCAAATGACCATTCTACTGTAATCGCTACACAAACGGCTACACTTTGCCATTCAACCCAAACGGACCTGTCCCTTATGTTAATACTATTTAATTTTGGATTCGACGTTTGGAAATGACCGGAAGTACCCCGAGTGGACGTGAACGCGGAACACCCAGAACGGTGAGAACCACCGAAAATGTGCAGTTTGGTTAGAAGAGAGGCAATTGTGAGCGGTCATCAAGACGCTCTGCCCGGAAGCGGTTGCTTTAGAACAGGTCGGAGGAAATGACGGAAGAACATGACTCGGGAGACGTATGGTTTTTAACAATACGGGGCAAGAGCGCACACAGCTCGAGGTCCGCTTGCTCTCTTGTGACAAACGTTCCCTGGGCGGTCGGTCTCTCCGAGGGGTAGGCTGGCCGGCACGCTCCTCCGATTAAAGCACGTGCGATTTTGTCCTCTGGGGGATCCTCAAGGATAAGGTTTTCAAATACCGCCTTCATACCACAGAGAACCCGAAGGTCACTGGATCACTGAAGAAATCGCGGCTATACCAATCGAAACGTGCCGAAAATCATATTAAAACTTCGGCGATCGCCTACAGCGATGTATTGTTGCCGGCGGCCGCCAGCACGAAGAAATCGTTTTCAAAACATAACTTTAAAAAATGAGATTTCCTGTTAATATTAATAAAAACAAACCATTTTCCACTTAGTTTTAATTTTAGTTATTTATAGCCCCTCAAAACTCATCAGTCGGCTCCGCCGTACCCCGAATATTCTAAAGTTTTTCCCTAGAATACCGTACGTATTTTTGTTTTTTTTTTTTAAATTTAAATACTTATATAAAAAAAAAAAAAAAAAAAACATTCCCGCCCGATTACAATATAATTGTTGGCCGAATGTTCAATACTCGGATTAATATTTTGTTTTATTTTAAAATATTTTCGGTATGTTATAATGTCGTAATCGTCGGATTTAAATATTTGTAGGTGGAATATTTTTAAAAAATCGACAAAACAATATTTCGAAACAAATATTTACGATAAAATACCGTTTTCATATATTGCGAACGTAGTGATATTTTCAAATTGCTGTGTTCGGGACGGAGAGAAGGAATAAAAATATAACAAAAAAAAAAAAATCCTCGTTTGCCACATGCGAAACACCGGCAGTCCGAGCGTTTAATTCAGAAATTGTTTTCACATAAAGTAGTAGTAAAGGGCCGCAGACGTAAACGATCAACTAAATGTTATTTAGAGCAATACAACAAAAAAAAAAAAAAAAAACCTTTCTAACCTTGCCGTATGTACAACAACAAAAAAAAAAAAATGTAGAAAGTTCGGGAGCTACTTTTAGCCACCCCAAATGTACATTGTAGTAAACGTCCCACCACCTTGATAATCCATTTGTTTTATATACTGTATAAAGGTGTACGTACACGTTTTACGAGCGGACCTCAATAAAAAGTTAAGCAACAATCCCTGTAATTTTCAATTGCCATATTATATATTATATGCTATCGTCAATTCCGTTTCTTATGAAGCAATAAAAACTCAATCGTCCCCATCTAAAATTATCAAAAACAATAACCGTTTTATTATACGGACGTCCCGAAACGTCGTCATTTTCCATAATATATAATGGAAAATAACTAGTAAATTTATTTCCGTTTTAAATTGAAATGTACGCGACTTCACCGCGATCGTCAATAAAAAAAAAAAAATCGCTTTTAACGCTGCGTTAATCGTTAAATGTTTTGCGACTTTTGAAAATTAGGAATTTAATTCCGTCGTTCGCTTATCCTTTATACGTTTTACGACGATACGATAACGTCATACAATAATGATAATTCGAGCCGTTTGCGGAATATTAAGTGAAATTACTACTTCTATAGAAAATAGAACGTCTTCTTAGATTACCTCGGTACAATCGTATTCGTTTTTTTTTTTGTTTTTTAAACCCAAAGTGTATTTTTATCGTTAAAATTGATTTTTCTACGATAAACTTATATAATTGCACCTATGAATGATTGAAAAAAATTATAGAAACAAATTATATTGCAAATAGGAGTTATTGAGTGACCTAGGACACTGGGCAATGGACGATTATAAATATTATTTTATTTTAATATAAAAATATACCAATTTAAATTATGAAAATGTAATACTTTTAATCGATATTGAATAATTACATATTATATTGAAATTATGATGATTCGAGGATGATTTTTGAGGCTTACAATTTATATTATTGAAATTTATTTACATAAGAAAATTATTTTGTGTGATATAAAACGTTACATTTTGCGTGGACGCCAATATTACACTCCATACGTCTTGTTGTTGTTGTTTGTTTTTTGGTGACATTGACCACACCTTGTTCGAGAATCTTGTGGAATAAAATAACGTTCAAATTTATCATATCTTAATTCCATAATAACACTTGATGAAATTTCCCACCTCCACGTCTTCATGGAATCGGTTCTGTTTTGTAACGTTTGAGATATGCCTACAACAGCGAGTTTTTTTTTTCCGTAGTTACTACTTTGTTTTTTTTTTTTTTTTTTTTTTTTTTTAGTTATTGATTCGTGATTGTTTTCTGTGTTGAGATTTCCATTCAGTAATAAAACACGGGCTTTCAATGATACACTAGCAGGTTTATATCACCTGTATGTTCGTCGTTATCGGAGTCTTCATCAGTAACGTTGTTAAATGTATCATCCGGACGTTCTAAGTAAATAGTATTTTAAAAATATTTCAAAAAAATAAGAAGTGCCCCATCGCTGTTGGAAAAAAAATTTTGTCGCTTAAAAATTTAGGTCAATTTTGGAGCTAAAATTAGAAAAAAATGCTTTAAAATTATATTATTTAAATTAATAAAATATATACAAATAAATTTTAAACTAAATTAAAAAAAAAAAAAAATTCCCAAATTTAAAGAAAAATATTAATTTAATCAATAAAATACATACAAATTTTAAAACTCCTGAAAATCAAAAAAATAAGATATAAAATGGTTAAGGTTTTATTTTAAAATAAAATTAATTAAGTTTTACCACAATTAAAATATGAGAAAATTTCAGCCTATTGAAGAATTTAACTGTTTTAAAAATTTAGATCAATTTTGGAGCTAAAATTAGAAAAAAATGCTTTAAAATTACATTACATTAAAAAATGATAAATTATAAATTATTTAAAAATATAATATATTACCATTATATCTTCAATATAATGCTCTTAACCTTAAGGTATTTAAATTAAATTTAAATTAATTATATAAAAAAAATAATAAAACATCACAAAAAAAAAAAAAAAAAATATATATAAATCTTATAACTATTAAAAAAAATATCTTTTGATTAAAATTAATTAAATTTTTTATTAAAAAAAAATTAAACAAAATATTCAATTCAACCAATTTTTATAATTTTTTATCCCCTAAAAAAAGAAAATTATTTAATAAATAATCTTCAGTTAGACTCCAGCAAATTCTATAATATCATTCACGCAAAGAGATCTTTAAAGATCTGTAATATTTTAAACGCTAATAAACGAAAATCTATATGAAATTACAGAGTAATTTATATGGTTTTATATAAAAAAAAAAAAAAAAAAAAAAAAACTATATTAGAAATACATTGTACTCACTTTGATCGTGAATCCATTATTCGGTTATTATGACAAGCTAATGTACGATAATGAAATGCACGTTATCCAGAACGAGTAAACGAAACAAAACCGCGCGTACGGGTCCGGTTATTACGTTATCTAATAATCTAAATCGATTCGATGGAGCAAAATCCAAAAGTAGAACCGATAAGAATAATTGTTTACGGTGTCCTCTATATACGGGCCGCTGGGTTCGAATGGGTTAAACGCGAACCAAGCGATAAATATCCTAGTCGAAAAATAATTTCGCGTCATGATGAAAATTTCAATTAATTTTTACACATCCGTGTCTGCCTAACGAACGATTTGGCAAACGTCCGTTCCCGTATTTCTAACGGTACCCGCTCGGGCCGCCACCGGGTCTAAAAAAAAATTCGATTTCGGCGCCGTAATAAATGGAGAACACTTGTACCGAACGTCTACGGGAGATTTCGTTTCCAAACCGATTTGATTTGCGTTTTGAAATTGTACGAATCCCGTATAAACGCCGGTTGATAATGATTTTTTCGAACATTCGATTCCGCCACACGCGCACATTTAGTACGACATACCGTGTCCGCGTCAGAACCAAAATCAAATTTATACGACCGACGAGGCCGGGGAAATACGCCAAAAAAAAAAAAAAAAAAAAAATCGCTATACTCATCATTAGTACGACACAGAGGCTGAAAACGATTCGTCCGACCGTGTTTGGGACGTACTCTCGTAGTTTTCCGATGTTAATGTTTAGTTTTATACGTATTATTTCCCGAGCGTTTCAGTGCGACTTTCACACTTTTTCGCGGCTAGGCAATCCAACACACTCGGCACTACTATAGGTACTTCAAAGACTGCCATTACTCGAATCGATACATTGCGAACGGTGACAAACTTAACAAAACATTTCTCAACAATATCTTTTCAACAATATATTTTTCATCTTTTCAAGTCTTTTGTCTTCGCGTAGTATTTTTCCACCTTTTTTTTTTTTTTTTTTTTTGTACATTTTCCTGATGATTTTTTTTTAAAGTTCGAACATAAACACAATCAATTGTTAAGTGCCCAAGGTTAAGTTTTTTTTTTTTTCTTTATATTTTTCCATTTATTTTCGATATTTATTTTAAGCGTATTTTATACACATTTTTTTTTTTTTTTTTTATTTGTTTACAAACACTCTGTTCGCAATCGAACAATTATTTCGACAATACTCGACGTTGTTTAGCATTGACAAACGACTATTGCTTTACTGATATTTTATGAATTTGCATCTCAAGTTTCAATTTGTTATTATTACGGTATTCTTCAATTATCCCTACTCGAGACGATACCTTTTAACGCACAATTATAATGAATGCGAAATAATTTGTAATCATTAATGTTATAGTTAGTCATCAAAATTAATAACTATTGTGTTTTTTTTTTTTTTTTTTATTACCGTTTTCTTTCGAGATTTTCGGAATTTTACGGATGACAATTAAAAATACAATAATTTAGTAGTTGCCCATTAATCATAACTCATGATTTAAAACGACTTTTATTTTAAATATATCATTCTCTATCTAGTTTTTTCCTCTTTTTTTTTTTTTTTTTTTTTTTTTTTACGCCCGTCGTCTTATATTTATTCGAATTTCGTTGGGCGTACTTTTGAAATTATAATATTCTTAACGCGAACGTATTACATTTGCAATATTTCACCCGTAATGCAATTTATAATTATAACTGTTTCTAGAGAAAAAAAAAAATAAAAATAAATAAATAAATATATAATTATATATTTATTTTTTATTTTGTGTTACATTTTTCCTCTTCTTTCCCTAGTTCCATTTAATATACTCTAAGAATCTTTACTGTCATCACAATGTCATTCCACTTCTCTTGAGTTCCCTCTTTATGGCCTCACTCTCAATCAATCGACGTCATCTTCGACGATATCCAGCCATCTATTTCTGTGCCGACCCCGAGATCATTTTCCCATCGGTTTCCATTTTACGACTGTTCTATTTAAACATAGAAACGTGTCGTTACACCACGTCATACGATCCAGCAATCGTGACTATTGTGTTTATAATATAATAACGAAAAAAAAAATAAAAAATCATCTGTATTAATATTTTTATATTCGAAATGATATTTTTAAAATAAAATAACTATCAAATAAATATTCATAGGAAATAAAATAAGGATAAAAGCATTGGGTTGGCATTATAATAACAGTTGTGTTTATTTACGATCGGTTTCGATTTAAAAAAAAAAAAAAATCGTCATCAGATACACCGGCACAACAATAGTGAACGAATAAAACTCCAAGCGAAATATTTCCCTTCAATATATTCATTTATTTTATTATTTTTAATAATCTAATAATTGTAGCCCGCTTATTAAAATACTCTGGAAATATGAAAAACGGAAAATCGCGTTCCGAATAGTGAACTGTTTGAATACATTTTCATAACGACAAAAGATTTTCGTCTAAGCGTATGATTAAGGCTCGTCCTCGGTTTGGAACCATGAGATTTTTTTTAAGGGGTTTCGAGTACGTAATACAATGTTAACCGGAGTAGTAGAGCAGTTTTTAATGTATAAAACGTCTAAAGCCCAAGGGGCAAAACCATAATTATATAGAAGTAGAAGAAAAAAAAAAAAAATGATCGTGTTTAGCGAAAATATAACAACGATCGTCAAATCACGAAATGCCATTGTGTTTTTGAATTTTAATTTTCTACAATATTTAAAGTACAACGTTTTCGGGCGAGTTTATTCGATTATTTCAAACGATTTCTGATTTCAGTTTCGCGTTTCCTATAAAGTAGGCACACATAAGAGGCGCCATCAACAAATACCCGGACTGTGGTTAATAATATTTGTACCAATCGAAAATAACCCCGATAATGTCATTCGATAATTTAACTTTTAACAAGGGAGATTTTCAACGTTGGTTTGAAATCGATTTATTTTTATTTTATGGTATTTTTACGAAAACACGTATATCAGTCATGCGGCGATCATTCGTAACGGAAGAAATAGAAGAACAACGTGTGTGTGTGTGTGCGTAAAATTCTGTTTTAAATTAGGTATTTCAATATCATACCCGTAAATCCAAGTTTCATCGCGTGTTGTAATATTTTTAGAAAAAAAAAAAGTCTAGGTCAGTTTCTACTCTTTCGGAGAGTTCCTGGGAGATTTTGAATGTATACCGATTTTGTTTTTGTCCGTCGGTTAAGAGACGAGGAACACATTTGGCCGCGTTGGTTAATATTTCTCGGCAAGAACCGTATGATATTCAGACGTCTTCTGCAACTCCTCCGCTAGTCAACTGACGATTATTTTCAATAATTTCACGAACGCGTTTCATTTGTTTTACTGTTTGTTCGATGGTCTACCGCAGTGGTTCTCAACCTTTTTGGATTCATGTCACCCTCATCTACGATAAACCAACACTACGTCTCCCTAACATCAGAATAATAATAATATAAAATACAAGCCCTATAAAAAATACAGTACGCAGAAAAATAATAACTACACATTTTATTTTTGCTTTACTGTTAAATAAACATTGAAATTTTAAATTGGAAAAAAAATAATTAAGATAATATATAATAATTGAATAAACTATGAAATTTAAAATTTAATGAGAAGTTTGACTCTGATGATTTTTACATAGTTGTGGAATTCGAGGGTTGATGGTTGAGAAGGCCAGTCTCATATCGTCTTCTAGTGTGGTTTTTGTGAGTCTTTGACGTTTTTTGGTTTTAATATTCGTGAGCGCGCTGAATCCATGTTCACATAGCCAGGACGTTGAAAATTGAAGTAGCACATCAATAGCTTTTGTCGATAGTCGAGGGTATTCACTGTGGAGACTCACCCAAAAGCTGTTGAGCGAGACTTCTTTAAATTTTAGTTGGAGCGTACGGTCGTTCTTTAGTTCCACAGAATTTTTTTTCAATAATACAACGGTTACAATAATACGATTTTTTTCAAAAAAATGTCTATATTTTTAAACTTTTTCCAAGATTTTCTTGTCACCCCTACATTGGATCCATGTCACCCCGGTTGAGAACCACTGGTCTACCGGGTCGTTGGTCGTTATCCTTAACGGACGTTCCTTAAACCGTTCGAACCGCTCGAAACACGTTGTCCGAGACGGAACGTCATCTCCAAAAGCTTGCTGCAAAAGTCCCCTCTCAAGTCTCACTAGAACTTTTCCCTAATTAAAAAAAAATGTTTACACACATGTTTTTTTTGTAAAAATACCATAAAATAAAAACAAATCGATTGTTATCCGATTCCAAACCGACGTTGAAATTCTCGTCAAAAGTTACTCTATCGAATGACATTGTCGGGGGTTTCGGTAGTCTTAACATTGTTGACATGTATATGTCTTATGGCTGGGGGTCATTCTGTTAATTTGTCCGACACCGAGAATGTTACCGCGACGCTCGTTTAAAGAACAAGCTCAAAATCGTCATTCCGATAACCGAACCGCCGCGAAATGTCTGTATTGACGAATTTCCCCTAGCTGATAACGAATTCAATTTTCGTTTTATCCAAAAGAAATTCGGTGTTTCCTGCGCTGTTTGCGATCGCCTTTGGTTCGAGAAAGATATGAAGCACGTTCCCCAGAAAGCCGTAGATTTTTTGCTCAAAAAATACCCACACTTAGATTCTCATAATATGAGCGTGTGCAATACTTGTCATAAAACTCTGCTCAGTAACAAAGTTCCCCGTTTTGCTACGATTAACGGTTTTTGTTATCCTCCATTTCCATCTGATTTACCGCCTCTCGATCCTATTTCTGAACGATTAGTGTCACCGCGTCTTCCATTTAAACATTTAGAAAAATGTATACTCAATAAAAATAATTCCTGTCTTTGAAACTTGTTTATTTTTTACACGTGTTAAAAAAGTTACCTACAGTTTAATCCTCGTCTCCTCGTATCTAATACCAAATTGACATCGACATTCATATGTCAACTATATTCAGTAGAAACAAGACATATACATGTACCGATGTATCTGTATGCAGTGTAGATACTCTTAGTTTTTTTTATAAATATGATATTATAACGCAGTCCGGGTATTTGTTGATCGCACGCGACGTACGGTATATAGAAAATAACAGTCGCGTGTAAAAAAGCCAGTGTTTTTTTTTCAGTGTCTCGGTGTTCGGATTTTTTTTTTTTTTTTTTTTTACATCGATATATCGTCGATTACCTACGTGTAATGAATAAAACGTCGTCGGGGTTTTCGTCCGTCGCGACGGGCGGCGTCGTAACCCGCCGGAGGATTGGTGTCGGCGGCGAACTGTCGTCGGTGAGTACCTGGCAAGTGATAATTTAACGAAAACGAAACGGCAGTTCGGGTGTAAATTCGGCCGCGTCGAAATAAATGTATTTTTCGTTTACCCGCGATTTTCTCTCGTGTACGTGCCCGTCTTGAAATGTTCGCGATTTTTCTCTCTCAATATTCCCGCGTACGGAAGTTTAGCCGTGACAGCTCGTAACGACAATGGACGACTGAGGATGGTCAATTGTATTTGTTTTTTTTTTTTTTTTTTTTTTTTCTCACAGTAAAACATAATATATTCATATCGAGCCGCCGCACGGTCTATCTCGAAAGTTATTTTACGTTTGATAATGATTTCGAGTAAACATTGTACGGCGAGCAAAATATTCCCGGCTTGGTACACACCGAACACATTAACGATTCAAACATTTTTTTTTTAAATTTTTTTGACACTATTTCGTTAGACCGAACGTGTTGGAAACAACGGAAATGTTTGGAATTTATTTATTTTCAATAAACGTTTTATTTCGAATATACTGATCTAAAATGTAATTTGTTTTGTTTTTCACCGTAGAGTTATTCAAAGCAGTCGCGAACAATGATAACCCTAGGAATTCGAAAAGATTAAAAAATTATATCCAACACTGTAGTAATAAAATGATTTCAACAAACACGGAAAGTAGGATTACGCGATTGTACTCGTAAATACAGGCCGGCAACCCTTTAGCATTTTATTGCGAAAAGTTGTAAAATTACACACGTAGGTGTGTTAAATTTATTTACGTTTTACAAATAACGATTTCGATCAAGCATACGTTTTTTTCCCTATCTCTCTGTCGTTATTAAATTAATAAAATTACAACCTTCGGGGACATCTCAGTAAAAGTCTGGTCGTTCATTGTGCGCTTGAAACCACGTAAATTATTGGTAGTCGACCACCTTAAGATCTAATCTGGCCGTACTTGGCGGTTTGATACAGAAAATATTTAATAATCAACACGTAACCAAAAAAAAAAAACATAAAACATCAAATTATTGATAGTCAATACGGCGCGTATTGTTTTTTTAATTTTTTTTTTATATATATATATATATTGATTTAGTAGTTTTTATTATAGTCGGTCAATTATTTTGTGATATTTTTCCGAATTAGGTTGAATAATTTCTACAAAAATCCTAAACGCAGACACAATGCACGGTTTTGACTGTAGGGGGAGGGGACAGTTTCACCCCTCGCACCTCAGTTTACGCTAGCAATTTTTTTTTTTTTTTAAATTTTCGTTTATTTAATGATCCGTTTTGCATTGGTGTCACTCTTTTAATGTTTCGTAAGTGACGGCGGAAATGATGAGATATTCCCTTATTTAATCGAATACCGCAAAAGAAAAGACAATTACATAGAGGGCGCGTATAATAGATTATTCGTTGTACGTCGTCAATAGTTATTCGAGTTTTGTCAGCAATCCTGTGAGCACATATATTTTTTACTAAACTTTTCGGGATCAATTTTGACCTACTCTTGTCGAATACCTAATCGTAATATTAAACACCGAATGGGTTTTATGTCCGGGGCACGACGGAACACCGCATTAAAAACGCCCCGCAACATTACGTCTCAGCTTTTCGGGTTTAGTATCAAAAGCCCCGCCAGATGAGGTTTTTAAATTTTCGTTTTCCCATTTCTATCCGTCCGGTTCGCATTGCCTTCGGGGCGGAGACGGATTACGGACAACCGTTAAACACATTACCATTGTCATGTCTTGTTACTTTCTTCTAGACCGCATCGATAAATTATTATTAACAAAACCGAACGCCTCGCAGATATGAAGATATTTATTCATTTATTTTTAAATAAAATTATTTGTTGTTAAATAGTATAGAAAATTACACCCGTAAATCACTCGCGGCTGAACAAATCCTAATCAGATTCGATAGGTTGTTAGTTGATTTTTTTTTTTTTTTTTTTTTATATATATACGTTCGGATTTACCTAGGGATTATTCACAACGTTTGGATTCGGTCGGTCGAAACATAAAAACAATCGATATGATTGAAAATTAGGAATCTCCGATCCTGCACTATAAATTTAACTATAGACGCCTACATAGCGTGCGTTGGTGTTACTTAAAAGCTTACACTCCCAAGCCAATTCCATTGGTTAGATCCCTCCTCTCCACAAAAGTAATCGCCTACGAAACCGACATGGGTTTAAACTTTTTGGATTAGTTTCCGTGCATTTTTTTGTGTACGTGTACACTATAACTAATTTGAACGCACGTAAAATTAGATTCACGTTGTATTATAATAATACAACGTGTCCGGTAGAAGATTGTTCGACGTGATATCCCGTGCCGGAATTACTTCAGGCCAGCGGCAGATTTATGGTACTGCGAACTATGGCGGTCGGACTGGGTCGCGTCAAAGATTTATTGAATATTTTTTTTTTTTTTTTTTTTTTAATAGTAAAAATAAAGTTTTATGTACTATTTTACAATTTCGACGTTTATTTTGGACAAAAAAAAATTTGATTACGTTAAGCTAAGAAACATTAAATGAATACGAATTAAAAAAAAACATTAAGCAAAGTAAAAAAAAAATAACAACAAAACGTATAAAGTACTAGAAAAATAATAATCGAATCTCGAAACGGACAAATAAAATTATCGACAAGATATCGTTTTAGTATTGATACCATCCTGTAGTTAACAGGTTGTACACTGAGTTTAAAGGTGGACGGAAATCGTATAAAATATTCAAACAGGCCTTTTGATTGTCTTGCCAAAATACACGAATATTAATGACTGACACGCAAATTAACTATGTTGTACCTGCGAATACAAACTCGGGAAAAATTGAATTTATAAAAAAAAAAACTGTTTGATTTTACTAAAATTTCGGTAAAATTTATGATTTCTGGACAAGTGTAATGCGTATTATCTCGGAAAACGTTTTTGAAATATCATCAAAGAACTTGATTTGCAAATGATTTTATCTCTAAGCTATTGTGCCGTACCATTATTACGTATTTCGAAAATTCAAACGGCATATTGAAATACGTGTGCGATAAGAATTAAGAAGTTATGCACAAAAACTCAACGCGTTCTTTCAACATTATCAGTACGTTTACACCTTATATTTCTTATTAATTATAATTATTATTTAAGATCCGTTGCGAATTCTCAGTCTTGAGTTTTCCTGCGTATATGTACGCGGTAAAATGATAAAATTGTCGCTTTGATTAGATATTAGCGCTGGGGGGGGGCGAGGATCGGAAATTAAATTATAACTTGACAAACGGACGAAAAGTTTCTCTCGAACGAACGGAAAGTTTTAATTCAAAAAAGTTCCAATTCAAATTATTTAGGTACCTATTTACGTCCATTAAACGGTGTATTTAAAACACACGCGTCTTTTTATCAATCGGCGCCGAAGAAGAATCGCGTGGTATTCGTTATATATATATAGAAGTATATTTGTGAAAATTAAATCACTCGTCCCGTACTTTATAGAATTGCGGTCCGGTATTAAAATATTGATTTTATCCATGCGATTTTGGATCCCGGCACAATAGTTGTTTAGTAACACTGATGAACACAAAAAATACGAATTTATTTAAGGTTGAACGCGAATTCGAATAAACCAATATTTTTCGGAATTGTCGATACTTTTGATAATATATTTCGTTTGAATCGAGTACAATATTATAATAGTAATTTTAAATGATATTTCAGCACTAAAAAAAAAAAAATACTAATAAACCTTACTATATTATAAATTGTTCTTGTTTTTTTTTAATTATTATTTATTATTTTTTTTAATTTTTTTTTTTTTTTTTTTTTTTTTAATTCGTTTTCTTTAGATACTGCGCCTATAAATAACAATAATAAATTACAGTTTTGATTTCACACAGCGTACACAATAATGGTTTACTTAAAAAACAAAACCAAAAAGAAAAAAACAAAAAAGAAATTAAAATTTTTCAAAAAGACAAAGGAGGTTTTTACATACTACTGTTTGATAAATGGATAGTCTGTCCTTACAATGGTTTAAGCTAATCGTTTTACGTGAATACGTTGATCCTAAAATCTTTCTCCATCTGTCAGATCTAATTTATGTTCGTTACATAAAGTTGTATATATTATTTTTTTGCACGTGAAATAAATAGAAAATATTTTTGTTTGTTGGGTATTTATGCACATCAAACTATTTATGGGCATAATTTTTTTTACATTGAATTATAACGATGGCATATTTAAATAGAAAATATTCTTTTTACCTTTACATATAATGTATATAATATGCATAAGCTGAAATTTTTGAATTATTTTTATTTACAAAAAAAACCATTGAATAAAGCAAATTAGTTAAAAATCAGTTCAGAATTATTTTAATGATTTGCTTCGTATTGCTCATTCTTTTTGGTTTTTAAAGCTTTTCAGTACATCGAATAGTAATATTCGAGGGAAACGTATATTTAAAGGAAACGTATATATTATTTCATTTTTTTTTTCTTCTAAATATGTTTGATAAGTAATGGTAACTTTGTGTTTTTTGAATGAAATCTTATGTATGCTGCGCCTTAATAATATAAAACATCACGGTCAGAAAACATCCTGGGTATAATTCCAGAGTTGAAAAAACATATGAATATCTACCCCGAAACGTATACGAATTTTCCTATTGAGGAAGTACCCGTAAGTCAGTAAGGCAGACGAATTTCCGGAAGCAAAAGGTACACAAAGGAGAACGAATTGGATAAATCTTGTTATTGGGTGTAGACGGATTTTCGAGCAAAAACAAATAAACGACGACGGATTGGTTTTATTTTCGTTGATTTCTGAACTACGCTGGATTTGAAGAAAAAAAACGGTTAACCTAACTCTGTCCAAAATCGTTTTTTTTTTTTTTTTGTTTTAGTTGTAACAATTTATCGATGCTTTCCAGTGTTCTAATACAAACCAAATTAGCCTTTAGTCTGTACCGTCCAGACCATCTCGTCTACAACAGTGGCCTACCAATGATTTATTTCCGTCGATGATAAATAGTTGGTGCGTACTGTGTACTTTGGGTATTTTACTATCAAAACTGTTTGTAAAATATCGTTAGACGAAAGTAAAGTTACTGTACCAAAAAAAAAGAAAAATGAATAATCTCGTCTTCACAACTACAAAATATTGGAGTACAACTCGAAAGGTCCTTATAACGTTGATCAGAATTTGTTTTACCCACTCATCTCGAAAACGATTTCTTTTCGTTATTCGCCGTTGTAATATATTTTAAAACGGTTGCCGTGCAATACTTTAACGTGTTGTACAGTACACATTAAGTCGTAACGACATCCAAACAATTCGTTTCGGTGTGCTTTTAGGGGATATTCACAGAATCATTATGAAAACGGTTGTGATCGATTCCGAATACCGAACATTTACAAATCGAAATTGGATTTTTCGATAACTCTATCAAGTTTTAATACGAAATAATTTCAAATAGTGTTCAATTATACTTACATGGTAAACGAAAAAGAACAGTTTTCTGAGGTGCTTTGATACTCACGAACCACTTACCGTACAGGTTACGATATTATCGTTATTGACAGCGTTCGGTAACCCCGCCAGATCGAATTATTGAAAAAATTTATTAAAACACCAACGATTTCGCGATTTATCGACTCGTATTCGTCCGCGTCCAAAATCGGAAACGAATACGATTTGTCGAATGCGCACATATCCGGTGTACAATTTATCGATAGTATTTTCCTGTTCACGGACACCAATTGACAAAAACTACTATTTTATATTGCTAATAAATGACAATTTAAAATGATTCGCGTTGCACATTTACTGATCGTTTATTGTTTCGGTACATTCAATTTTGTCGGTTACTTACAATCGATTCTTAGTAATGATTTTTAGAAAATTTTACTTATGTAAGTACAGTACGACTACCGATTGATCGACACGATTTACATTATCGTTTTCGGATCAAACCTTTTGGTTAACACTTCAAGGCGGAACCCTGTTAACCGTTGTTGGAAAATGGAAATTGAACACGGTTTTGTTTTTACATTTAAAAAATGTAATTCTGACAGTTACCGTACACTGAAACGAACACGTACTTGCGTAGTGGCCGATCAGCATATAAATTAATTTAACAATTGATAAAGTTTTTTTTTTTTTTTTTTATCATCACGGACCATTTCACTTGATGATAACGACATGACTATATCTACGCTACATCTGTGCCCGGAACAAAAGACATTGATCGAGGGCAATGCGGACGTTTTCGTGACTCACCAAGTCCGCCGTTACCAAAAGATTATTACCTATTTGTGTTTTCAGCTCCGATTTTACCTATTTGTTTCACGATAATAGAAAATAGACGATACCGTAGTTCAAAGATCCCCCCGACAAGCTATTATCCACTAAACAAGTGCGGGTACGTCGTAGAGTTAAGATTAATTATTATTATTATTGTTATTATTAGATAAAGGATTCAATACAATTCACGACCATGTTGGTATTTTGATTTTTAATTAAAACGCAAACGAAATAAATACGTATTTAAAAAAGCCTTGTCGCGCCGATTGATAAAAAAAATCGGTATGTTCTAGTCGACAAAAAAAAAAAAAAACCCCGTTTCGAATCCGCTTAAGATACTATACTTCCTTTACCTATAGTATTTAATAGGTTAAGATTAAAAATTATATCTTAAAAAAAAAATATCCGTGTGTTTTCCGTTAGAGGTTGTCACATTTCGTGAAAAATCTCGGTAAATCCATATTAGAAGACCATCGCAATATCTATATTAGATGGCGATTTCGATTTTAATATTTAGCTAAGACAGAACGATGCGTTGGTTCTATCTAAAGACATTCTATCCAAGTAAATTTAGCTATTGGACACAACACTGCCAGTAACCTCAGAACGTAAAAAAAAAAAAAAAACAAATAGTGTTTTATCATTGTATCGTGCAGCGTACACTGTAATGTTATTATATTCCCACCGGGAACAAATTCCTAATTACATCACTTGCTCGGAATTGTCGTTTGATTGCTGGCTATGATTTATTGTCGTTTTCGGTGCACAAACAAAATTATGAACAATACGCCCTATGCCTTACCAACATCCCGCCCATAACAGTGGTCGACACGTGACGGTAGTTTGTCGCCTTTTTTTTTTTAAAAAAAAATTTTTATATAATATATTGTTTGTATTTATTGAATTTATTGTCAATTGCTTCATTGTGTCCCACCGCCGCCGCGGACTCCGA
Source organism: Tuberolachnus salignus (assembly GCA_956483605.1). Classification (NCBI taxonomy): domain Eukaryota; kingdom Metazoa; phylum Arthropoda; class Insecta; order Hemiptera; family Aphididae; genus Tuberolachnus; species Tuberolachnus salignus. The sequence goes on along the minus strand of OY101429.1, from coordinate 37,729,144 downwards.
ATTCGATTTCGGCCATTGATGATCCAACAATTCGGTAATTTCGCCGTTCTATGACGATATTATTACGATTTCGTTGAAAACTACCGATAAATTACTCTTAGTCATGAAATGTATACTTCATATATTATTCGAACATTTTTTTTGTGAAAAACACTTATTATACGGTTTTTTTTTTTTTTACTTATTTCATGTAAAAACGATTCGAAAATTTCTACAAAAAACAAATACACACAGCCGAACAACACAAACGGTACAATCCGGACAACAGTACTGCTGTTAAACTGCAATTACACTAAATCTGCAGCAGCGGCCAATGTAATAACCGAATTCTCGGTGATCGATCCCCTGCGGTCGAATATGAAGAAATATCATAAATTTTGTACAATATTCGTGAGTTTTTATTTTTTTTTGTTATTTAATGACGCTCCGTTACACATTTGTGTTATACTTGATCGAGACATATATCCGACGTTAGTTTACGTTTTTATGCATTTTTCGATGTGCTGAAACACAATGTGTTTCCCCATCATTAATTTGAACTCTATTTCTGAAGCGTTAATAATAACTATAGTTAAAAGCTTCTCGGACTCCTTATGTTTACCTTGATAGACTCTCGCCGCCTCTACTATATTCGTCCATATCCAGTACTCTGGTGTTTCGACCTCCAGACATGGACGTGCACACTTGAGCCGTCTACTCATAAAGTAAGCATTTAAACCGGGTTTTTGCGGCACATTTCTATTAGTATCGCCGTCTGTAAATTTATTTTATAAAAACGGTACAGAAATCCGTCTTATCGTATATACACTGTTCCTTCAAACAAGACAACTCTCCCTTGGTCTCCGTTTCTAGCCGACCGTGTATCATATGGGCTTTTTTTAAAAATCTATTGAGTATAAATTATATATTCTTCGATATTTTTTAAAAAAAAAAAAAAAAAAAAAACAAAAACGTTTGGTTTAGCCCCGCCATTATTTGTGATTTCTAGATCCGCGCCTGAAAACAGGCGTCCTTCCATCGCCCGGAATGCAGATTTGACTTGAACGACTTTTGCAGAGCACATAAACCCTTGTTGGCAGCAGACATCCTTAACATTAATTCGTCATGCATATAGGCATATCGATTTAAATTCACCACAATATATTCATCGTCTTAATTCGCTCGCCGAACACTGTAAGCCGTCGACTAGCTGTTATGGTCCGCATTATTGCGAATAATTACATTGAATTATACCGAAAACCGAAATTAACGCGTAAACTGCGAACATTCCGATGAACGATTTAACGTTTAGGTTTATGTTAATTTTAAATTATTTAAATTTCAAAGTTTATTTCTAAAGAGGCGTTATTACGCTGTTGACGAATCATTGGGTAATCATTTTCGTCGTAAACTTACGTTCGGCGCAGACATAAAACGATTCCGGTCAATTATAAATTAAAATCCGTATACCGACAAAATAAGAAATCGTATTGTTATTTTTCTCCTAAACTGTACAATACATTTTTTTTATGCAAATTTTATTAACGGGTGTGCAGATAAATTCGTTCGGAAGGGAATAACATTTACGATTTGCATAACTCACAAAATAGGAACATTGGAACGGAAAACGCGTCCACGGTATTTTCATTCTTCAGAATTAAATACGTTGCCATTATCGACGGTGGGCGATGATAATTAATCGCTAGATTCGATTTGTTGTACTGTAACGTATGCGGTTTTTTTTTTTTTTTTTTTGTTTTTCTGTTTTCATTATCCGTAATTTGTCGCGTAGTGTTCGGTTTTCGACGGCTTTTTTTTTTTTTGATTTTTATCGTGGACAGTGATAATATAGTGTATTCGGCGTCGGACAACTTTCAATACGCGCAAACGTCTTATGCCTTACTGCCCAACAACAATTAGTCCGTAACGATGTAAATAAGAGTTCGACGATGGCGAAAATTCGATTTCACGCAAATCTATCGGAACGCCGGAGTCTCGTTTGATGTATCGCAAAGTCGTTTCGTACCGGCGTATAATATATGAAGACACGTTCGCGGAGTATAAAATGAAAATTGAATTACTTTTTTTTTTTTTTTTTTTTTTTTTTTTTTTTCCTGTACACTGTAGTAAAGGACCGAAAAACGGTTGAATCATTGATATAATAATATAATACACTCGACACCATCCCGTCCCGTCCCAATAGTGTATATATATATATATATATATAAAATATAAAAAATAAATATATATATATATGGGGTAGCTAACAAATTGGCGTGTCCTTTTAGGACTGTTCTATACGTACGGGTATACTGACAAGCCGCAAGAGAAATGATACGGATGTCTCTGCTGTGTGACGGCCGCGGCACAAATGTATCGATCGGGAAAATGTACAGGGTGATTTTCGTTACATTTCGGTGTTTATCGTCAATCCGGAGGTTTTCTCGTAACGCGGACAATATTCGTTCGACCGAGTAAATTCGACACTGTTCGCCGTTTCGCCGTTGTTTTAACGCTATTTTTAAAATGTTTGCCCATCAACTTTGCCCGTACACTGCAAACGGATATTGCATTTGATTTCCATATAGAAATACTGCCATTTCAAAACAACAAACACCCGGAAAGAAAACGTTCTCGTAGAAATAATGGCGTACCGTCACTAATGTAGATTGATCGTGTGACTAGGGCGAGTTATTGATCAATTCCGTGTTAATTTTTTGTCGGTTCAATTTTTAAACCGTCGAAACCAGAGCACCGGGGCACGCGCATCCTTTTAGTATTGATTACAAATGTATATACGACATTTTGTTTTGCTCATTACGTTCGTTTTAAATTTCAACGGAAATTATCGGGCGGTTTTCCAACGCGTAATTTCATTAGTTTTACAGATTTAACAGGACATTCAGCCCCGGTGATTTGTACGGGTTATGCGTTATGCGTTCCGAGTGAAAAAATATAACTTGTGAATACGGGGGGGGGTTTTTTTTATATTTTATTTCGCTATACGGCTTGTGATCAGGAAGATTATAGTCGATTGGGGCTGTTGAAACTTAAAATTCGATTGAATGTTTATTCCGGTGACATTTTTACGCCCCGGGTATTTATAATATGTTGTAATACCAGAGGCACGGATTTCTCCAGGCACTAAAACGTATTAAACCGATGAAAAACATCCAACGTATAAAAAGTAGTAGAAAAAAAAAACTGTTATTGAAAGATTAACAAAAAAAAAAAAAAAAAACGTTAGTAGGTTTATTAAATAAATTATAAATATCGTTTAGCGGACGATAAAAAAAAAAAAAAAATCCTTTTCATTAATCATGTTAAAAATAAGTAATTAAATCGTCGTATTTTATAATTATTATTTCTCGGCGAATCCCGTCTGAAATTGAACTGGGCACCCGGGACGGCCGGGTTAACCGGCGCGCGTCGGCCAACGATTTCCAGTGGAACCGGACGGAATTACGGAAATAATCCCGTTCGGCGGGATGAATCGAAACGGGCGTCGCGCCGCCAAAGACCGGTTGGGTCGGGTCGCGCACGGCGGCGGCGGCCGGCGCTCCTCGGGGACAAATTACGCGCGCCGGGGTGGCGATTTGCGAGGGCGGGCGGGCAAGGGGTTGCTTTAAGAAGGCCGTTACGGAACCGGGATTAGTGTACGCTTTTTCGGGCGGGCCCGAAGGGTCGGGCGAGGGCGGTAATTAATGGCAGTTTCCCCGGGACCCGCCCGGCCGGGCCCCGCGTAATAATTTCTCGCAAAACCCTTTCGTCCGGCCGATACTCGCCCGGCAAAAGACCCGTCCGTCTCGCGTATCCGGCGCGCTCGATTAACTCGGCGTGGAAAACCGGCGGCGGCGGCGGCGGCGGCGGCGGCGGATTAGATCCCGCGGCCACCGAAAGTTCGAGCCCCGCCGGCCCGCCCGCCGGCCAGCCCAAGAAAGACTACGCCGCCCGCCGTCCCGACGACGTACTTTATACTTTAATCCCCGTGAAAGGTTGTCGTGGGTACGCGACGGAAACGTCATCCGTTTATCTCGCCGGAGACGCGGGTCCTGTTCCTTTTTATTTTACGCGAGAATGGAATGAAAAAACAAAACAAAAAAAAAAAATTAAATTAAACCTTAACCTAACAAACAAAAAAACCAACAACAACAACAACACGCGGGCAAAGCCGTACCGCAAATACCCATTCCGTGAGCATCGCGGACAACTCTAAATTTACTATTAACTATTTAAATTTTACAACATATTCCGATCTCGGGATTTTTTTCCGATTTATCTGACTATACTCAGCGATGCGACTTATCCGGGATAAATATTTCCAATAAACCAAATCAAAATACGACTTATCCGGATAAATTTTATAATAGCACATCTAATAAAATCGTAAAACGAAAAATATATTTGGCTTTTTTTTTTCTTTTTTTTTTTATCTAGAGTCTAGAATTTAAGTCACACATGTTTTATGCTAGTGATAAAGTTAATGCATTTGTGAGAAAGTCGGATTTATTTTTTTCTTAAGTATCTAAGAATAATCTTTCAGCATTCAAAGACACTAAACACATTTTGGAGAAATAACGGAATTCAACCAAATTCAAATATAATTACAGACGTTTCGGAACACCTAAGGAATCACTAAAATACAATGTTTTACAATATTTCCCTGAGGATAACCAAGAAATGAAATGGATCATAAACCTTTTCGAAGATGATTACATTAGGAACATTCCAGGTGGTATTTTGGCAAAAGAATTATTTATTGTTTTAACCGGTGACTCTACTCTAAAAACCACTTTAAAAACCAAAAATTTCACTAATTTTTGGCTGGACGTGAAACAAGAATATATTCGGCATTGTCCACACAAGCTTTACAGTTTCTTATCCCTTTTGTGTCAACATATCTGTGCGAAAATACGTTTTCTCACTTATTGTACACGAAATATTCAAGTAGATTATACGTAGAAAGAAATTTAAGACGTAAAGTTACCAATTTGGAGCCCGATATTGACGTCATCGTCCGTTTAATATAACACCAATCGTCTTTCTTTTTTTTTTTTTTTACTATTTAATGTAAAAATGTATGAGTGTTTTTTTACAAATAAATCACTCGCAATCATCGTAGACAACCGCTGGTCCGTTACAGTAGAATCCGCTCGTCGCAATGTTAAATAATTCCACTTATTCACTGCGTATGATTAAAATGCAAAACTTTTGTTTTAATTGCTGGACTGAAATATTATCAATATTATTTATTCACAGCATTTTAATTGATGAATGTTAACGTTGTACACTCGCGTATTTTATGAAATATTGCCCGGATTTCCAATATTGGTATTTGTTAAATAGCAAAAGATTTTTTTTTATTTGTTTTGTCTTGAAATTCTATGATATTCTTTATAAGAATATATATATTTTTTTTTAATACTCTAAAGTTTTCAACCCGTAACTCATAAAAGAAAACAAATGTTTTTCAATTCAATTTTAATTTCGGTCCATAGGATAGTTTTGTTTTTAGTGTTGTATTTATTTTAAAATCAATTTTTTGAAAAACTAAATAGTAAAAAAAAAAAAAAAAACAGAAACTTTTTTTCTTATAAAACTTAAATTTAAAAAAAAAAACAATAAAAACCCGTCAAACGTAATAAAAAAATATCCAAATCTTAAATTGAAATCGTTATAAAAAGGAAATGAAACAAATAAAAATAAAGACTATTTATAAAGGTTCTCGATTCAAAATCCACATTAAGATAATAAAAAAAAAATTAACGCGTTTCACTAAAGTATTATATCGTAATAAAATACAACCGAAACGATTTTGGTAGTTACTTTTATTTATTATTTATTTTTAAGCCGCGTCGAAATTCATGTTGCGGTACAATTATTTGGACGGTTTTAATAATTTCGAATGCAATCGTTTAAAATTGCGTATCTTCTATACAAAAATAAAAAAATAAAAAATAAAAAAAAATTTGATTGCAGATTGTAATTAAAATTGTTACACTTAGTCGTAATAATATTTATTATTTTTTTAACATTCGTGCGGGGCATTGAACAGCGACATTTCTCTGTGATTATTTCGACTATTTGCAGACACGTTAAGAAATACTTTACCAATTGTTTCGTTTTTAAATAAATAAATAATATGTTACAATATTGCAAATACATTGGTATAATGTATTTAAAAAACGCATTTGTGCATTTCACCGAATAAAAAAAAATATATATATATCAGTAATAATACAGATACCTTTGTTGAGTATTTAATAGTTACTATTTTTTTTTTATTTATTATTTTTTTTTTTCGTATAATACCGACATACTATAATATATAAATGCGATGTAAAAATAGCATAAATTATCGGAAATTGATCACGGGTTGTAATTTATTCGAGTCGTTTTTTTTTTTTTTTTAACTGCTTTGAGTTTATATAAATAACCACTAATAATAATAATAATAATAATAATAATAATAATAAAAAAACCAATCAATAAATGTTCGAATAAATTTTTTTTAATTCGCTCTTGTTGCAAGTAAACATATAACTCTAAACGCGATGTAGAGCGATGCCCTGCAATTTTAAACAATTGAAAACTATTTCAATAATGTAAAAACTGTTTATAATAAATATTCGATTTAAAATAGAAATGTATTTTAAATGCACATTCGATTACTTTAAAAATAGTCAAATACTTTTATTGGGATAATTTAAATGCCCGTCCGTGTGACTCGTGTGTTCAAATAACTATTTATAAAGTTTCGTCGTAAACTTTTTAAATTCGATCACTGCCGTTTTAACTCGTCCTCCCCACCCAAAAAAAAAAAAAAAATAAATAAAACGTATTTGAAATAAAAACACACTATCTTGTGTTATCTTATCGGTTTAAAATTTAAAAGATTCGCGTATTGAAATACGAAAGGCAATAAAAAAGACCATTCCCCAAACCGTTAAGTGTATGGATAAAATACAATAATTATTGTACGGTTAGTTTTATGCATCGTAATTGTATGTTTTATTATTTTTTTTTTTTTTCGATTATTTCATTAATTTATTAAAATATGTAAATTTATTTATTATCGAACTCGCGCTTAACGTCTGGTTAAATAAACATCATCAAGCTAAGTGCTCGTTTTGACCGCCGGCTGTTAAATACAATATTGAACACTTCAAAACGGTTTCAAATTATTTTTTCCAATTAAAAAGATCGTCGAACAATTTGTAAAAATAATAAACGCTAAAAGTAAAACAAGTCCGATCAATAAAAACAATTTCTCGAATACGATGATACTGCGTGGTTTATGAATAATTTTTTTTTACATTTGCCCCCTCACCCTATCCGTTGTGTACGTGTTCCGTTAAAATACGAATTTCGTAACATTATTAAAAAAAAAAAACCTCTCCTTGTTACCTTTTTGTATCGAACGAAAAATCGAAATGATATTCCGGGCCTATATCAATATACGAGTATTATATTATAGTTGTTTTTTTTTGTTTTTTTTATAATTTACAAATCCATTCGATAGAAATTAACCCGGAATTGTTAACCATTTTCGATGGCACTATCCGTGTCGAATTTCCCGTACAAATTGTTATAATATGCGAATACTCGGGCCCCGAGGGTTTTTATTGTGTCGACAAAAAAAAAAAAAAAACGTTTGCTCAGACAATAATATCTAATGGCACGCCGTTTTCGTTATACCTTTAACGCGACTTTTTATTTTATTTTTTTATTGCGCCTTTGCCGATTTATTAACACAGTAATAATTCAAACGATTATTTTGTGATAGATATATGTCTATAGTTTTGACTATAGATCAAAATTACAAAATTCGGAGGGGAAATAGAATTTACCGGAAAAATTGATTAATAAAAAAAAAAACCTGGGAAAACATGGTATTTTTTCTAAGATTTTTGTTTTTCCAAAAACTTGCAGAATATGTAGAGACTTCCGGAAATAGGGCTCCATAATGTTTAGACTGTAAAATCCTTTTTTTTTTTGTTTTAATAAATTCGAACGTTTGTATTATTCCTGCGATATTTTTTCCGGATTCTGAGCAAGGAATTTATTGTTTTTACCACGGTGCGTGTTTTTTTTTTTTTTTTCTGTCTGTGCCAACAACTTTTTACCCGGAAATCTTGCTCCAACCGAAAACTTTATAGAAACTTTCTTGTAGCATTTTGGATCTTGTTTGTGCGACAGGAAAGCAATTTTTTGACTTTCCTTAATAATGGTGGAGAACACACAATATTTACGCAATAACGGTTTCTGTTTTTTTTTTTTTTTTGTCGAGTATTTTTTTTTTTTTTCAGTTTACAAACAATCGTAGAGACCCGAAACTTTCACCAAGCACTATTATCTAGACGTAGTGTAATTTGATACATTTCTCGGTTGTTTTTCAATTATTACGAAACTAACATATAGCATTGATTAGTTTTATGCCGATTAAAATATTGAAATACGTTAATAGCACGAACGAGCTCCATTATTGATGCCTTCGTAGTACGAAAATGTCTGTAAATTTCCGTTTCTGCGATGTGCCACGACCATAATATTGGTGTGCTATGGACACAATTAGCCAGTTAGGATAGCAGGCAATGGCACCACTACCTTTCGAGTACTATGGTTGGATTCATTGGAATAGTGATAGAAGATATTTCGCAGATTAGCGATCATTTGTGTTGAGCTAAGCGACTGTTAAATCGTTTGTAGTGGTTTTTGGCTATATCAGAAACGCATGATATTAAACTAAAGTCAGTGTGAAGAGTGCGATTTAAGACGTAAAATAAGGCTTTAGAAATTGTACGTGGAGTTTTAGGACTGCAATTTTTAGATGTGGTCGATGTTTGATATTTTTGCTGCGCCCCATAGCTGAACTCCATAATGTCCGTATGGGTCTTTGTAGAAGTTTGTTGAGCAGGAATGTGACGGTGAGCTGCACGTGCTTAGATGTTAGGAGTGGTCGAAGGAGTCGGAATCGATCGTTTAGTGACCGGGATTTACTGGCTACGTGTAATTGCCGGGTAACTCGACGACCGATGTGTATACCGAAATACCGTATACGAAATTAAAAATTGAATAGAAAAATATTTCTGTACAAAATAGAAACTCGCGTTCATTAAAATGGAATTTAAATAAAATGCTCAGATAAGAAATCTTAGCACCGATAAGAACCCAAAGATATACCGAAAATATTTGTGTTTTATATAAAATATCCCGGTTTCTCGAATTCGAAAATACAGGTCCCAATCAACGAAATCGCGTTTGATGGGACCGGTTTGATCGCTAACAATCGGTCAGAGTTTTCGTTTTCGGCAGTTTATCGTCGCCATAAATTAAATTACCCCGTGCATGTATCGTACCTGTACCTTTGCCACTGCCACCCGGCCGCGGTGCGGTACACACGGGGTTTTGTCCGGCAGTCAAAACTGTCCTCTTCGGGCCACGGACCCGGGGAAAATCGGAATAACGAGCGAGTTTCCTGCGTTTATGTGCATTTCGGTCGGGCGCCATCCGCGGTCACATCATTTCCTCGGGCGGACCACGGGGTTTCCGGTGTTTGCGTACCAGCCGTCTGCTTAAAATACATATAACAATGTCATATTATACAGTATACGGTATATTTAAACATTCACAAAATGTTGCACGCATATAAAGGAAGGTGGAACGGAAATGAAAGTTATGAATTATGATATAAACCGCATCGCGCACCGATATCAAAATAATATAGCCCCGTGTACAATTTGTTGGGCTTTTACCGTACAACGCACGATAAATATTAATAATACACTCCGGCGTCACAATAATCGCACTTATTGCAAAGTAATTTTAACTACGCTTTAAATAAATAAAAGCCTCTGGTATGCTACACATCATTAAAAAATGTTAATTATATAAACTGGAAAAAACAAGTAAATGGTATGTGATTTTTTTGTTTATCAATGTTAAAAAAAAAACAAACAAACGATATGATAGGGATCCCCCAACCTTTTCCGCACAATTCCTTACATTAAATGCGAGCATGGCCGTTCATTAGTATGAAATCATCGCCAACAAAACCAGCATATGGTACTACGCGCTCTTCTTGGATCTCCGTGATGTATCGACCAGAAATCAGCGATCCTTGTCCGCGAAAACCACCGCTCCGGTAAACGCACAGAAGCTCGGTCTTGCTGTCGACGGAAACGCCGCCCCAGAACATGCATGAGCCACCTCCCATAGTCCACTGTCTCCTCGATACAGGCTTGTGCGAACCGTTCGCCCTGCCTTCGGTACACTTTTCTTCGTCTGTCGTTGCAGAATAGACACGCTCGTGTTTCGTTCGAAAAGAGCACAGTCCTCCTCCTACTCATCCATTGGTCGAGAGTCACGGGCGAACCGCAACCGTGCCTTTCGGTGCTGTGTAGTCAGTTTCGGACCAGCAGCAGGTGTGCGGACCGCGATTTCCTTCTCTCGTAACCTTCTCCTGGCCGTAGAGATACTTACTGGAATACTTCGTGCTACGTGGAATTGCTGTTGCAGCTCTACAGTATTTGAAAATCGATTGCGCAAAGACGTCGAGACAATAAAGCGATCGCCTGATCCACGCCTCCGGACGATAGCCACCAGTCTCTTGATACCGGTGGAAAACCCGTCAAACAGCCAAGTGCTAAAAACAAAACAAAGAAATTGATTTAGTCTCGAAAAACCGAACTATGTGCCACGACCGAAATTTTGGTGTGCCTTGGACACAATTAGTTAGTTAGGATAGCAGTCTTATGGTTGGATTGCTTGGAAGATAATTCGCAGATTAGCGATCATTTGTCTTGAGCTAAGCGACTGTTAAATCGTTTGTAGCAGTTTTTGGCTATATCAGAAACGTATGATATTAACTAAGGTCAGTGTGAAGAGTGCGATTTGAGACGTAAAATAAAGCTTTAGAAATTGTACGGGGAGTTTTGGGACTGCAATTTTTAGATGTGGTCGATGTTTGATATTTTTGCTGCGCCCCATAGCTGAACTCCATAATGTCCGTATGGGTCTTTGTAGAAGTTTGTTGAGCGGGAATGTGACGGTGAGCTGCACGTGCTTAGATGTTAGAAGTGGTCGAAGGAATCGGAATCGATCGTTTAGTGACCGGGTTTTACTGGCTACGTGTAATTGCCGGGTAACTCGACGATCGATGTGTATACCGAGATACCGTACACGAAATTAAAAATTGAATAGAAAAATATTTCTATGCAAAATAGAAACTCGTGTTCATTAAAATGGAATTTAAATAAAACGCTCAGTTACCCAATCTTAGCACCGATAAGAACCTAAAAATAACCGAAAATATATGTATTTTATTTAAAATGTTCCGGTTTCTCGAATTCGAAAATACAGTTTCCAATAAAGGTTCCGGTTCTTAAATTTTCTTCGAGAAGCGGTTACAGTCCCTGTACACAATTAAACATATGGGGTCTACGGGCAATAAAATAATATTATAGTAGTATTTATAAAAAAAAAACCGCCAGAAATACCGTGGCACCGTGTAGGTCGAAGGCGAGGTTACCACTAAAAGCAACGGTAATCAAAAATCGATTTTGAACAAAGCTCGGTATGCCGGCGAGGTTATAAGGTTACACAGTATTGGCCGTGTACTTTTCTCCCGGATGGTTTTACACGGAAATTAACTTAAAAAAAAAAAAAAAATCCAACGTATTGTTTTCGATCGTCGTTCACGGTCAGTTTTGTTTTTTTAAAATTTTTATGAAATATATTCGGTGATTTAGAAAATGTATTGAAAGTATCGCCCGGACATCGGAATTCGCACGGTGTCTGCCGCGAAAAAAATGAGCATAAATTTCTATAAATATTATTAAAAACATTACTCAATTATTAAACGTGACGACGATGACATTATTCAATAACGTTGTGTTTCAGTCTTGTTTATCCGGACATTTTAAGACTCATAGACGCCCGCCGTTTCGGTTAAATACCGAAACGACACTTTCCGTTTATCGTTTCCTTTTATTAGGTATTACAAAACCCCGTGCCAAAACCCTTTTACATTTTCGCCGCCCTCCGAGAGAACTTCTTATCCTCTCATTACTTCCAATCATCATTAACTCTCCTCGTTCACTGCCTACACCACCGCCATGCTATCGTAGTTCAATTAATCAATTTCATATTCTAATGGCCGTATAATAAAAAACAGTAATTATTTATATCGCGTATTATTTACACCCCGATTGTCCCGCCGCCGAGTGAACAACTAGCCAAAGCCTTTTTTTAATATTCCTAGCCTCTGTATTCGTAATACGTTAAACGTTTTCGTTTTCCTCTCCGGGCGTTTCTTTGTTCGGATATAATACCATAACCATCACGTCGTCATTGTATCGTTCGAAACGATTTTGGGGGGGTTGGGCCGTGGATTACGGCGTGCGTATCCGACTACTTCAGATTTTTTGACGTTTTTCACAATTATTTTTTTATATTATCGATTGCTCGTCGTCTAATCACTTCTATACCACACGCCTCCCATAGCGCCGCTCCCGGACGTGGCGATAACAATTTTTGAAGACACTCGAGTGTTTCCCGCACCAATAACCGGCGTACAATATTTACAATATAGTCCGTACAATTCAGTACAATATATATATATATTTTTTTTTTCCCCTGTCACTAGTCAATGTTTATTTTTCCACTGAATTTTCTACACCGTAATATACGATTATTAACAACCGGCCGACGGTATACGCGGCGACCTCGTGCGACCGTCAGTTTTCCCTGTATACGCTATATATAATCCGGGCTCGTATATCCAATTTATTATCGAACCTCCGACGCCTCCGACGGTGGTAGAAGTGGACACGACTGCCGTCACTGTATATATTTATATAATTTTTTATATATATATATATTATGGCGCTATAATATAATTATTTGCTTCCGATGCGGTAGAAAACCGTATCGGAAAGGACGAGTTCCGAAGTGACGGTTTAATTTTCGTCGGTCTCCCGAGCATTGAAATCGATTCCGAAGGTTTGTACACCAGTGTTTTCGTTTATTCTCTTTTTCCCCGTATAATACAACTAAAATCGAATTTTATAAACAGAGTTATATCGTTTGTTAAAACGAAATCCTATATATATATATATATATATATACTCGGTAGAAATGTTACGAAAATATGTTATTTATCGAGTTAATAATGTGAAAACTATACGATTTTTAAGTTCGTAATAATTCAAAGCTTAACGTATCAACTTGACTGTTAATTTGTTAACTCGTTTCCCAACGGTTGTACCGTGAAAACTTGATTTTTATATTTTTATTTTAACGAATTTGGTTACGTACAAAAAAAAAAATTAAACAGTTTACATGTTAAACTAAATATTAAATTCTAAATCTAATTGAGTACGATTTTAGTGTAAAACGTGTATTCGATGATGGGTTGCATAATAATTCGAGGAGGAATTGACGATAAAAAAACCCGCATTTCTTGTACAACTGATAGAAAATCGTTCGCGTTTCTTATTTTTAATATTAGTCTGTACGGAAAGACCACGTTCGCAAATGGTATGTTGTAGGAAATGGTAAAAAAAAAAAAAAAAAAAAACGTATTTATTGCTTTTTTCCGTAACTATCTGGGATATACTCGGTATTAATTAAATTCCAAAAACGGATGGGTTCGTAAGTTCTTTCGATTTTAATTTCTACGGACGATCAGATCGAAGTTCCAAAAAGTTGTTCTTGTTCGATTAATTCTCAATGAGTCGTAGCATCGGACGTTACTGTTAAAATGATTGCGTACCCAATCATATTCGTCAACAGACGACGACGACAAATATTTCTTTTAAAATTATAAAGTGGGGTTAATAACCAGAGCAGACGTTAGATTTCCGTGTGGATAAATATCTACTGTTAATGGAAAAAAAAAAAAAATGTGTAGTTGTTTGCTTGTCCAATATTTATACATAGTGTGCCGGGCTACTCATAGAGACTAATTGTAATGCGTCGCGATAGAAAAATGTTTGCCGAACTATTTATTGTGAAAATATCGAATTCGGTCGTACACGCTTCGGGGTTTATTTTTAATAAAAATTGATTGTAGTAAATGTTTCCCGTACGATGGTTATGTTATTCCCAATCGATTTCGTCTAAAATATATTGAATAGTAGGTGTCGAATCGGTCAAATTTTATGTCCGTAGCCCACGATAACAACCGTGGTGTGTATTAAATTTTACTAGGTTTTTACATTTTTTATCAAACGGAATTGCCGGGTAAGGGCCGAGAGTTTACACGAGACGCACGACGGGTGCGGTCGATTTGTTAAAGTTTACTTTACGGCAGAAATTCGATTTTTTTCTTTTTTTTTTTTTTTCCAACTCATTAGTATGTAGGATTTTATTTTTGAGTCCAAGCGTATAATTAATAATAATAATAATAATATTTTTAACCAAGGAAATAATAAGTAATTCCATATTATTTCACGTAATATTTGATATTCTTGTGTGCGTAATAATATACTTTGAATGTATTAACAAGGTTTTCGGTTTTTATAAATATTACAATATAGTTAACGTTCCTTTTTTTTTTTTTTTTTTTTTTTTTTTTTTTTTTTTTTTTTTTTTTTTTTTAAGGCCCCTCCCACACCCCTATTACCTCTGAATTATTTTTTTTCTCGCCGGTCATTGTAACAATATTATTACTTACTACTCTGAGTTTTATTTAAAATTAATTTTTACTTACGTAACTTTGTTATACAACGCCATACGCATAGTAATCTATAACCTTTATTGTCAATTTTTTTTTATTTTTTTTTTATAGCTTTTATTCTATTTAATACGTATGTCCGTAAACTCCATATTTTTTTTATTTTTTTTTTTTTGCAGAGTGCGGAGCAGCAATAGTGTTCCAACGGTCTCCCATAGATTGGAAAACGCGCGTCGCAGATGGCGGGTACTTTAAATAATATTATGGTATTTTTTTTTTTATTTTTTTTTCGAATATCCCAGTAGTTTTCGAGAAAATTATAATAAAAACACGGAGAGAGAGAAAAAAAAAAAAAGTACACCTGTAGGTACTAAAAAAATATATATATATATATTTTCTATATTTTATTGCTGTTCTGGAAAAAATAAAATAAAATAATAATTATAACAATCCTGGGCGTTGCGAACATATACCGACGTTATTTTATAGGCGTGCGTATGTAATTTTGTGATATTAAATCGTACACGTTTGTGTGGAGTTAGATTTGATTTTTTTTATTTTTATTTTTTTTTTTTATGGTGTACGCCGAGTTTTCAAGTATTCGGTGAAAAGTTCATCTGGGTGTAACCGCAGTAAAGGCACTTCGGCATTTCCGACCAAACGAACTTTTGCACTGCACAACTATTCGCACAAACGTTCAATATATTTTATTTGATTTATTAAAAAATACCTCGACAGCCACGCCCGAATAATGTTTCCTCTTCGGGGGAAAAAAAAAAAAAAAAAAAAAGGAGCGTTTTCTAAACTCGAAAAATAATAATAATCATTTTAACCGGATACCGGTGCATCGACGGAACAATCGGCTATAAACGTCATCGCGGGCGGTGTAAAATATCGTTTTGCGAATCGTTCACAAAAAACAACTATAAGTAGACGTACAATTTAAATTTGAGTTCTCACGAAGAGACGATATAAACAAAAAAAAAAAAAAAAAAAACATTCCGTAAATCCATACGAAAATAGTATTTCAAATTTCAATAAATACTATTATTTTATCGTTTGTGTAATATTTTTTTTTATTTTATCAAATTGTCATACACTTAAACGATAACTATCTATACGAATTATTAGTTAACACTAGAGCTCGGATTTTAATGTACAAAAAAAAAAAGCTAACAACTGTTGGAAATAAACAACAAGAAAGATGTATATTTATTTATAAAAAAAAAAAAAAAAGGAGCGCGTCAGAAAATTAAATGAAAAAAATTGAAAAATCATTTTGAATTAAAAAAAGAATTAACAACTGTATTTTTAGTCAGGTTGTATGTTTGTAAAACGTAATCCATTACCAGAAAAAAATGCCGATACCGTTAATAATTGCGAAAAATCAATAAAAAAAAAAAAAAAAGAAAAGATATTTACATTGGAAAAAAGCAAAGAGAAAAATCGATTTATTTAGAATCAGAATCACGTAAAACGAATATATTTATGAAAATTACATTTCGATCGATTATCGAAAAACAAATAGCATATGTTTTCAAATCCGAGCTCTAGTTATTCATTTTTTTACGATCGATAATCAATTTATAAAATTAATATTCGTACGACCGTACGGGAACCGTGTTTATCGTAATTATGTGTTTATTCGTCCTCGGAGAAAGATGACTATTTAGTCAATTCAATTTCGTCTAACAAAATTGTTCACGATCGGAAATCGCGCCGGCAAAAAAAAGACAACAAGAATTTTGTCTAAAACGAATTAAAATTTTTTGAAAACTGTACATAAAAACTTGTTTTTTTTTTTTTTAAAAATCCAAACAAGTTTACGTTAGCTATTATTATTATTATTATAATTATATATCTATTGTAATTGTATACAATTAAAAAGATTACATTTTTTTTAATGTAGTTTTGAATTTCTCCCGAAAACTCGAACAGTATCTCATCAGCACATTGACTCTTTCCAATTGAACTCTCCTATGTTACATTATCGAGCGACGCGTGTTCGATTTTTTTATTTGACACAAATCCCGGATTATATTCATGCAGTTATTCTTCATCGTCCTGAGAGGTGATAACGCGCACTGTGAATCGTACACGTGGATATTATAACGCGACTGTTGATTATTTTCACAGGACAATTCGTGTGAACATTTATGATTCGTTTAAATCGGTCGTAGTGATAGAATTTAAGTATTACCGTTTATCGGACTTGTCGTTGGCGAACAATTTTTTGTCTCCGATTTATCGCCACTCGGATATCGCCGTTTGACGCACAGTGATTTTCAACGGAACAAAAAAAAAAATGAAAAATTCGACTTCCCGACTGTTATTGCCGTTGTTTACCAGATAATAACGACGCACCGGCGAATTATCGCAGCGAGTTCAGTGGGAGCGAATGGTTTTAATTTCGATTTCGGCTCGTCTATTATACCGTTTCTCGGCTCTCTGTTTGAATAATAATTACAATACAGCCGAGAACGCCCCGTGCAGTCGGCGAAAACATACAGTGAGTTTTCGTCGAAACAAAACGCCAACGTCGGAAATCGACTGGCAGCACTTATACGGGTGACTGCGGCGCGTCGCGTCTCTTTGATGTTCGAGCCCATATAAATTGTCGCGCAATAATAATAATAATAATAATATACGAGTCGTATGGAAATCCCGTGTTATTTGGTTCGCACGACGTTAAACTAATCGTTGGCCGTCGGACGTAATTGTATTTTAATACGGTTCAAAGGACATTTCTGGCCGCGCGAAACGCGGACGCGGGGCACATCGCGGTCCGTCTTGTGTCTTCCGATTGGAAAAACCCCCGCGGACTATAAATGGCTTGGACCGGCCGGCAAACCCGAGCTTAAAAACAATTCCAACGACAATCGAAACATGCGTTTATCCCGGAGCCAAGGGCCGCGAATCGGAATTGGACACGCACGCTCTACGGTTCGTCGTTATTCGGCCCCGAAATTTCTATAGTTCCTACTCATTATGTACGTTCGCCATTCGTCACGTTTGCGCGTGTCGGAAAATTAAACGTCCGCCACTTCCCGCCGGAACAATGTAAAACCGTGTATCCCGAAACTTTCGTCTAAGACAATCCCCGGGGTTTGATTCAATAACACCGGACAGAGCTTGTAAACTTTCCCCGAAAGCAATTGGCCGCTCAACGCCGTCGTCCTAAGACATACTTTCCTCTTAGTTACCGCCCTCAATAGCAACCCTCTCGGTTATATATATATCTGGCCCCAGAATCTAATTAACTCGTGGACACCGATCCCGTTTTAGCAAATACCAATCGCCTGTTTGTTTATTTTACTTTAAAAGGTTATTTCTTTCGACCAATGTTGACTACCTAAATCCGGGTTCGAAATTTGATCACACCGCGAGAAACACCTCTCTTTGTATACAAATTCACAGACCAGCTGTGAAGTATGCCGATGGTAATATAATAACAAACAAATACATTTAAAATCTACGTGTATATATCAATACAAATAAATACAAATATACAAAATAAAGCCTGAGGTATGGGTAGGTTGCGGGTAAATACGGCCGGTTTCAATTTTAAAAATCATTAGCGGATTATAGGGCAATAAATAAAAAAATGAATAAGAATGAAAAAGTGATCTTCTCTACTCGTCGACGTAGTTACATTGTAATAAAAAAATACCACTAATATCTCCGAAATGCGATTGCGATTGCGGCCAAGCCAAAGTTGCGGTCACCGGATGGCTCGTTCGTCGCGTCGTGTCGATACACGAGCGTATCGGAATCCGGACCGCGTCCGTTGTGCCGGTGCGCGACAAAAAAGCTCACTAGCTCGGCCCTTGAATTACGGTCGCCGGCTTTACGACCGTTCGCCGTTCTGCCGCACTCGCGCGGCGTTTCGTGTACATCGGGGTTTTCGCGATGTCACGGTCACGTCACGCGCTCGTTTTCAAATGTGTCGTGCGGTTCTCGACGGGCCGGCCCGTCCGCCAGCCGATCGGAAGACCGGACGGGCAAGTGGGATACGGGAATTCGCAGTCAATGCGTCCCGGACAAGACGTCGTGTGCCCCCCTCCTTGCACCAACCCCCAAACGTACCCATCCCGTACCCACCGTTTGGCGGTCAGCAGACGAGTTACGTACGTGACCGAACGCGCCGCGCCCTAATACACAATGACCTCTGCATTCCTTACATAAATGAGCTGGCGAAACTCCCGCGGACGTCCCCGCTCGCTCGCTCGCGCCAAAACCATCAATCACCGACCCCGGGCATGTCCTCCGGTCTCCTCTTATTTACCGTTTATCTTCGCGCGAGCGTCGAACCACACCACCACCCTCCCCCGCCCCCGCCACTATCCCATACCGTCCCATTCCGTCCCGGCCGTCCCACCTCTTTATCCCTCCGCAATACGGCGGCGTCATCGGCGTCAACGGCCGCGCTGCTGTCGATAACCCGATATAATACGTATATTTTACTACGCTAACCGAAATATTTTCCGACAAAGCGGGCCAATTAAACCGATTCCTTTTTTTTTTTTTTTAATAACTAGTTATAAAGTTAATTCGGATAACCCGTAATACAACAACAACAACAACAACAAAAAAAAAAACCTTATATAAGTTAATTTTAAAATACATAAATACACAATTTGAGCTACTGAGTTTAGTTGCAAATAATCACCCAACGTTTTGAGTTCAAAATAATTATATACTTACTTTAAAAAACCGTGCCACGGCATTAACGGAGTTAAATTGACTCAGGCTGTGTGGAAAAAAAATGAAAAATAAGTGCAGGTGGGTAGGTAGGCGGCTATGTGTTGAACTTTGGTGCGTGGGGCTGTGTTGGTTATGGGTAGGGCAGAGGACAAATATGTAATATTTGTTTAACACAATCAAAAAAAAAAAAAAAAATAGCAGAGCAAGAAACAATTACGTTTTATGCTCAATACAAAGCTAGATTTTTAAGTTTTTTTTTTTTTATTTGTATATATAAACGCATGTTTTGAGTTTTTATTTTTTTTTTCAGAAATATTTTATACAATTGATAATTTTCTCAATATTTTCTCCATCAACGTTTTTATTTGTCTAAGGGCTTTAATAATTTTTACTGAAATAACTAGGAATTTTACTTTTCATGGTCAGAAGAAGAACTTTCGAATTAATAAATCCGGTCGGAACGATATTTATTTATAACAAAACTAACAATCAATAAAAATGCACATTTCAATGTCTGCTCTCTAGACAAATCAATAAAAAGTTATCATTTAAAATTAAATTATATTAACAATTTTGTTAAAAAATGATTTATATATTTTTAATTAAATGGCTAGAAAAAATTTTCGAGCATATTGTTAGTGTACGTTATAAGGTTTTCAAGTGCATAAGTGTACTTGCATGTAAAGCGTTTTTTTTTTTTTTTTTTAGAACTACAAGTCCTCTGCTATAGTTATTGGTAATACTATTTTTTATAATCGATAATTCGTAGTCCCTCCAAAGCTAACTGTTCGTCTTTAATAAGTTTGTGTTTAAATAAAAACAAGTGGGTGGGTGTTGAACGATTTTACTGCGTCGTTTAAATAAAAAGTTCACGTCTCCACTGCGTGTGGGTATCCCCGCATGGACCACACACCCGTCTTGTGATGTATTAGTCACATTCAAGTAAAAATACTTATTTATTTCCATCGAAAAATAAATGTATAAACGAATAGGTACAGTAAAAACAAAATAAAAATGGTATTTAACATTTTAGAAATAGCTTAAATATTAACAAAATATCCAAGCGAGGTCAAAATTATTAATTAATATCTAAGTCATTTTCTAACAGTCTATTTTATATTTTTTTTAACTAATAAAATTATCAAAAAAAAAATAAATAAATAACTTTTAACTTCTTAACTGTATTTACTGCCCAACCCTTTGCATTTCGACAAGACCAAAACTTCCAATGACCAGACAAATCGATCCGGTCTAAAATCATTTTCATTTGGCGGTTTTCGTATGTGCGTTTCGTGGTATATCTTCTACGGAGTGAAAAAAAAAAACCGAGATTTTAAGGGGTAAATTTAAAAAAAACGCCAGTAAAACATGTCCGAAATTATGTACTGTTATCCAGCATTTTTATCACTACTTCCGTGCTAATGTTTAGCACAAGTCATCCGTCCAATTGTTCATTAGTTTTATACAAATAAAAAAAATAAAAAAATTGGCTTCTACTACGTAGATTATAATTGTTTAATTAAACTATTATTGTACCGTTCGAAATGTAATTAATGAAAATATCCCAATGAATATATCTGCTTGTGTTTTTTTACTGGTAAAATTGTTTAATTGGTATTGTTAAACTTTTAAATTACATAATATAATATAATCCATAAATTATTTAAAAGAAAATAAAAAAAAAAAAAAAAGGTCGTAAATTATATTCGTCTCGCATCGCAGCAGTAAATACGGCAGTAGTAACGGCGGTGGTAGTTTTTGGCACAGTATTTTACAACGACTTGCTATACTCGAATTCACAATATTTCAGAAGAAAAAAAAAGAAAAGAAAAAAAAAGAATGTTACGAACTCAATTATGGCCGACGTTTCAATAATGCATATTTCTTGTGCGGACATTAAGATATAACAGGATAAGTTTTTTTCGTGCGGAATTATCATAATTGGAGTATTTTATAATCATTGTAAACGAACAACCGTACCGTAGTTGCCAACTAATTCGAGTTTTAACAAGTGCTCGAATAACGCGAAAGGGCGGGCGCGCCCGTATCCGTACAATATGTTAAAAAATTTGATTATTTATACTGTAGTATGAGCAACTGGACGATAAATAGAGGATAATACATTCGAGTGTTGCACTCGAAGGAGGGCGAAAGAGGCCAATGTCCCGGGCAGCACAATTTAATAGAATTTAGCTGGCGATTTCGTACAAAAGTTTATTGCGGAAAGAGATGGTTTTGTAACAAATAATATTTCTATGCTGAAAATGGTACGTAAAATCGAAAAAAAAAAAAAAAAAAAATTAAAATACAAACTGTAACTCGTAAATTTATGATAACGATAAAAAAAAACATGGTCGTGTAGATAATACGAACTAGAGAATTTAGATTACAAAGCACGTGTGTTGCTTTTTTTGTCGGTCAATATGGTTCAACTACATAACATGTTTGAATAAAAAAAAAAAAAAAAAATCAACAGTGTTAATGGTATAGCATTTTTTTGTATCTTGTCGATGCGTTTTTTTTTTTTTTTTTTTTTAATAGGATTTTATTTCAGACTTAAGACGATTTCGTCTATGTGTATGGCGTTTTTTATTTTTACCTTCCCGATAGATACTAACTGGGTGGTAAAAATCGCCCAGCGCAACAGGCAGTTTTTTACTTATCCGGTATCTGTCACCGGATGAGATAAAATCGCCTTTTACACACCGGAATCTATACTGATTCGATTCATTTCCTGTCTGTAATAGAAGATATCGGGATAAACTAATAACAAGGCAATACTGCAGCTAGTAAAATGACGAACACGTTTTTTTAGAGCAAGTAATATAGATTGAAAAAGTATTAGGTGTTAATTATATTATAACGTTTCCCTCCAGAAAAAAAAAATTATTCACCAAACCAAATCGCATTTGCCGCGATATTTGAAATATTTTCAATTCAAAATTATATTTTTGGTTATACCGGAGATAATGATAACTCGTTAATTTGGAATATTTTTTTTTTCTTTTTTTTTTATGGCTTCAGGCCATTAAAAATACGAGCACGGCGAACGGTTTAACGATACCTGTTGCCCTCGCACCCAACTACGACCACCTTAGAATCTTTCCGAATCAATGAGACGGTATAGAATAATAATTATATTTCAGAATGCCTAGCCAAGACCTTTTTTTTTTTTTCTTCTTTCTTTCTTTTCGGGTCGAACCGTCACTTGAGGGGGTACTGTTTTTGCATCGAGTCCCCTCGCGTATCCGAGTTTATTCAACAACTACAACGAGCAAAAACGATTCGGCTAGTTTCCGTCTTCGCGGCAGCAGGCCCGCGGAACTCTCACGATCACAAAATCAAACTAAATCGTTTACAACGGATCCCTAACCTAACCTAACATAATTCTACCATGCATCACCGTCCTCTCGGGCCGGTCGGAGCCGAGACCAAGCCCAACGGCTGACTCGCCGGACAACCCTGTCCGGCGGCGGCGGTCAAGTCCCGAGGATTCGACGACAGCCGTCCCGGCGCGTCGTACGCGAACACGTGACGGACGCGTGTGTGCCCGCGAGATGTTTGCGGTACGAGTCTGTGAGTGGAATACGCTTAACGCCGCCGCCGCCGCGGCGATTGCGGCCGGGTGTGGCCGGCGGCGTCGTCGGCGGTGGCGACCGCACCGCGGGACGGGGACGACGGACCCGCGAATCGATATAAGGGTGGCACACGCCACTCCGCCGCCGCCGCCGCCGCCGCCGCGACCGCGACCGCGGGCGAGGTGGACGGGTGTGGTGGGGTGTGATGTGGTGGCGACGTGTATACATAGGTGTGTACGCCAAAATCGATATCGGACGGCGGACACGCGGCACACGACGCGACTTATAAAGGTCCCGTTGATATATTTTTGACGTGTTAGCGGGCGGGTAACCGACCCCGTCGGGGGACAATTGTGGCGGGCTGGCGGGCGGGCGTTTTCGTTGATGGATCGGTCGCTCGGGTTGCACGGGGCGGGGACGGGCGTCGTGCGACGTTATGTGCGGTTTGCGTTTCCGATCCAACCGCCAACCCCCCCCCCACCACCACCCCCAAATCGCCCCTCGCCGCAGATGACCAAAGACGATCTACAAGACGATAAATATTATAAAAATTCGCCGTTCGCGTGGCTCCGGTTCGTTTAGTGCCCCCCCCCGCCCGAAAATCACGGATGAAGGTTTTCGAAAATCGTGTTTTTATTTAAGTTTTTTTTTTTTTTTGCCCCCCCCCCCGTTTTAACCGCTAAAAGTGTATACAACACCGGAATATTATTGTGTTTTGTCGGTTACAGTACTTACGCTCGTACGTTATTAACGTACGGCACGCAAACAGCGTGGCGCAAAGGCCGATTGAAAATTAACCCGACACACCGCGCTCCGTTACAGGAGACGCGGTTTATTTTTCCGCGGATAAACAATACGCGTTATCGGAAATAGAAAAAAAAAAAAAAATGTTAAGAGAATAATAATTGTATTCGCGTGCGGCAACGTCAACGTCGGAAAACAAGTGTCCCGAGCGAAGACGGATAATCGCGTCGGGCGAGAGTGGGAAACGGAATACGACACGTCCCGGAGTGCCTCGTTCTGTAATGGGGAAGAACCCTATTCGTTAATATACGGTGTTATGATAATTTTTGGAGAATACCGTTGTGAACAGTGAAATTTCAAGCCCTAAGGGCCCTAACAGATTTCCCGACAACTAAAACTCTCCGAATCGATATAGGGACAACATAGATTAGACAACGCATATTTTTTTTTTATTTTTTTTTTTTTTTTACATTTAGATGACAGATTTACCACGTTTCGTGTATCGCTTAAAAAAAAACAAACCGATAATTCGTTCGGGGTCTGCCGGTGCTTTTTTAAGACTTTCACAAAACGTGAAATAGTAGAATATTGTTGGTTTTTTTTTTTTTTTCGTGCGCATTATAATATTAGATTAAACCGTGGAGTGCGTTGAGAAACAAAAAAAAAAAAAAAAAAAAAAAAAAAAAAACGCTCCGATAAACACGCGTTTTAAAATATAACGCGCCAACGTTATCGAATTTATAATACCGAACGTAATTTTATTGAATACTATTTGCTAATTTTCGTTTCGTATTTTATTATTAGCACGCGAGTATAACAACGACAGAAAAACCCATTAAAACGGAAACATAAAAGTAAAATATATTATTACACTTCGATGCGCGTCTGCGGTGCACATTATAGCCGGTCAATTAATGAGTAATACTATTTCGTTCGGCGTTAAACATCTGTTGTAGCCTTGTATAGGCATCCGGGGGATATTCGATATGTTTTACCGCAATGTATTATTTTCGGTGTAAGCATCATAAACACACGAACGAAAAAAAAACCGTACTACCGAGATTAAAACACCGTCGAGCAGAAACGCGATAAACTGCAACCGCAAAATAAATTATTACGATTATCATCCGGTTCGGTCAAATCCGTGTGTATTGCAATAATCGATCCGAATGTGTTGCGTTCGCATAAATTTGCAATTGTGATTTATACGATTTCCGTCGATATTTTAACATTAAACGCTTTTTAATAATAACAAAAATAATACAAAACTAATAGGTATTATATTGAGCTGAATTTTTTGACGACCAATTGCAACTTATGACGAACCTCGTGTACAATTACCAAACATTTGTGCCCGGCCAAATTATCGTCAGAATATTTTAAAATCACGAAATATCGTATAACATTTTTTTTGTGTTTTTGGCAAACATTCGAACTTCAAAGGAATAAAAAGTGAACATATAAGAATAGACATGCACGCCATAATAAACCACATGATTACTCGTGGAGCGCCGAGACTTGGCTGGTAAGAAAATGTGACGAGTGAAAACTCTTAATTTTCGGAAAGGAAGATTTTCGGATCTGTCAAATACAAAATACTTAACGGAACGCGGAGAATAAGGAAAAATGATGAATTATAGACAGTATAATTGTCTTCCGCACAAACCCAGTATACTGGAAACTTTAAGGAACAAAATATTAGAGCGGGCCGGGCAAAATAGTCAAAATAGGCTCTAATGCATTTGCGGAATAGCGAGATTGGTATAGGAGGACTTGGTCAGGAGAGATGTGGAAGCATTATGAGGAGATGTGGATGTGGATGATACAGGCAAAACCGAAGGCACGACATGGTCCTAGTGTCCGATTCAGCTTAGAGGAAGAAGTAGTAGGAATGAAATAAGTGAAGGGAAAAATCCGAAGTTTTGCCGAAGTCCGATAATCCGGATTTTCGGATACCGAAATTTGATATTCAGACATTTAATGTAAATTCGGATTTCGGATTGGAAAATTCGGATATAAATCTGAATCCAAATTACGGTTTTCAAAATTATAGACACATTTCTCAGATAAACTACTATTGTTTGCTTATTGTCGACAGCATTACATACGTTTTTACAATTCACGAAATCTCGCATTTATTTAAAAATACAATAATTACAACAACAATAACAAAAAAAAAATCGTACATATTACACTCTCTCTTATATACGATACGAGGTCTGTTGAAAAACTACCAGGACAAATGGTATTACAGCTAATCGACGCACGATAACGTTTCAATTTGTAAATAGATGTATTCCACGCGAATAAGTGGATGTTTAAAAAAAAAAAACCCAAAGTCACTATCTTATCTCAGTGTAATATTACACGTGGTTTAAATCCAGTCGGTTTTTTTCGGTTCGCCGTTTTCGACATGTCCGAAATTAACGACAACGCGTCTGCATCATGTTTTGTTTGAAACCCGGTGAAAATGATGCAACGGAAACATACACGGTCGATGATTCCAACCGCTTTTGAGGATGATTTTCATTAAGTTCATTCCGTGACTTTCGAGTGTTTTAAACGTTTCAAGGATAGTCAGCGGCCAACTGAAGACGACTCTCGTTCTGGGAGACGGTCGACGTCGTCCAGAAACGATGGTGTGGTGACAATTTGCGAAAAAAAAAAATGCGAAATGGCCGCCGATTCGTGAGTTAACAAAGCGAATCTCAATTGAGTATTGTCATGGAATTTCACAGGAAAATGTACAGACGAGAAGGGTCGCGCTGCCAAATTCGTACCGCGATTGTTCACCACGACATTTAGCGCTGTCGGTTCGCGAATTTTTGGCCGATAAAAAAATTGCTGTGTTCCCTATTTTCCAGATCATGAGATCCCATGCGATTTTTTTTTCTATTCCCAGTATTAAAACCCGCGCTTAAAGGACAACGATCTCAAGATGTAGTGGTAATTAAACCGAACGCGGCCACAGAACTCATAGGTTTAGCTTTGGAACAGTACCAAAGGACTTTTGAAAAATGGCAAGATCACTGCACGGGATCACTGCACATCGTCCGGAGGAGAGTATTTCGAAGGAGATATCTTTAAATAATACGTAACTACTTTTTTGCAACTATTAAATATATAATCCTGGTGCTATTTGAACAGACTTCGTGTATAGGAAATATTTTTATTTTTACATTAAAAATTGTATTGTTAAACAATAATGTCATTATATTTCGATCTTACATGTGGAACAATTACTTAAAACAATCTGTCGTCTTGTTTAAAGCTTGTTCGCTGTGCCAAAACTTTTCGCGTATTTGTCTATGGATTTCGCCCAATATCCTGGGATAAGTTTTGGAACATCTTCGCGAAACAATAAATATTTTACTTATAATTCGGCCGGGTCAAGTGCTTGTTGGATACTCGGCGGTTGGACATTGTCAGATTTGACCTAATATATTACTGGAGCTGACCGCCCCCCCCCCCACCGCCGTCAAACCTTTTTTTTTTTTTTTTTTTACTCGTAAAAATACGAAATTTCCAATATCGAAATCCGGATCAATTCGGTTTTCGGACAATCCGGATTTATGTCACACGGCTGACGGACGCGTAAAATATAATTGTTTAAATCCCGCGATTGGCGGACAAGTGGGACGGACGACAAGCCGTGCCGGCAGACTGGCGGAGTCGCGAAACGACTCGATTATTTCGGTTATTATATTGTATTTTACCGGAGTATTTCGCCGATGATAATATTATTTTATGGTATAGCGGCGTAGTGAACAGCGCAAAAAACGAAACACGGCCGTATATTTTATTCAAATGCTATGGCCCGTAGGCATTGCGCTATAGAATTTACGCCGAGCCCACCGAATTCATACCGGCGTGCGCGCGGACATCGCCGACAGTAAATAATTTAATTTTCGTCGTACGACGCGCGAATATTTTGCCCCCTGGATACACGGCCCCGGCGCCGGCGGCTGCTTTCTCTTATATTATTTTCATATAATACCATTCGCATTGCCCTTTTCCCCGTGATAATATACAATTCCTCGTCCGAACGAACGAACACACGTGTGTCGCCGGTTTTTTTTTATTTATGTATATCGCGTCGGAACATACAGTCCATGTCAGTAGACGTAACAAGTGTTTGGGATATCCGAATAGACAACACGAAAAATATTGACTAAAGAATTCACCCGGCCCAACGGTGGGCACTTTGATTGTTGATTTTTTTAAAAGTTGTAAAGTGAGTTTGTTAATCGATGTTTTATGTTCGTCAATTATTGTAAATGGTCTCTGCGCAATTTGCGTTTTAAACGTCTGGGATGGCTACGCGGAATCGAGAAAGAGGAGAGGTTTTCAATTAAAGGATTTGAGTGGGAGGAATGGCGGTCGTGGAGTCGTTGAAAAAAAAATAGAAAAAAAATGTCAAAATCTACCTTAACATATTTTCATCCTCTCGGATGTTCAAGATCGTATAAAGACAGACGATGAATACGATGCGTGGCAAGGTTTCCTTTTTTTTTTTTTTTTTTTTTTAATTTTACTACACATTTATTACCTCGACTTGATAGTCGAAACGGACGCTGTTTACCGATTCGTCAAAGACCGCAATGTAACTTAGACTAAAATATTACGTGGTCTTTTATTACGATTGGATATTAATAATAATAGTATTATGCGGCGAATAATTTGGAACGCCCATATACTTATTGTAACTAAATTACAGACTGAATATATTCTAATATACGAAGAAAAGAAAAGAAATAAAAATGTATATAATAATAGCGCGGCGAGTTTGTACTCCATAAAATATTTACCACGTGTTTCGCGGGTAGTTACGTAACACCGAACACTGCCAAAGGAATAAAAAGTGATAAAAAAAAAAAAAAAAAAATTATTATTAAAGTTTAAAATATGTCTATACGCGGGTCATGGGCATACTCTATAGAAGAAGAAGAAGAAAACTTGCAACATATATGCCAAACAAAATTCTATAATAGAGCTTCCTGAGTATTTCCCTGAACGCAAATTTGAATATTGTCAACGAATAAATCCCGAATAGGTGTGGTTTTTTTTTTTTTGCGCGGTAGAAACACGTGCGCCCAGTTAAAAAGCCAGTGATTTAGTGTAACTATTTAGAGAATAATTTCAGCACGGGCTCCAAATGTACAACGGCCACACCTTAAACGCGATAAAAACGTTCAAATTAGTGAAACATTTTAATTTTATACAATATTAGTAGGTTTTGTTTTTCTCTTTGTAATTTATTAAAAACGTATTATCAGACAAATAACAAATTGATATATTTTATGAAATTTGTGTACACTCATGCTTAATACTTAATATCATATAAATAGTGTGTAGGAGGTGATCTCTGGAACTACTGATCCAATACCGAATATTCTTTCACCGATAGATAACCGATAGATTCCTGAGTTTCAGTAAAAAACAACTATATCGAATTGCAGTTGAACGCAACGCCACAATTCAAATAAATATTTATTTATTCGAATAAAAATATAAATAACGGTTAATGCGTTTTCGTGAAATACTTGGGGCCGATTTCACCAAGAACACACGGATCGCGATTTAATTATTCGATTTAATCACGATTGACTTCGGTTGGATTTCACCATTCTGATCACGGTCACATTCATTCTTCGATAGAACTCATTAATAACGATTCACTCCCGTCCTGCGATATTATAGTGCGATAACAATGATAAGATAACAATATTTTACATTAACGAATTCATTATTAATCGTAAAGGACAATTCATTTTTTTTTTTTTTTTTTTTTTATCTACAATGGATATTTCGAATCGAAATATAAAAACAAAAAATATATGCATCATTTGATTTATTGATAACGTCATCAAATGGCTCGGGAAGCTTACCGCGATCGACAACGGTAATCGGCCGGTCAGTTCTTAATCGGTTAAACTCTTAACCGGACTTGGCGAAATCCAAAATCTCCGGTTAGCTGCGTGAATCGCGATTAAAGTCTGTTAACCGCGATTAACATAGTTTGGTGGAATCGGCCATTAAATGTTTAATAGTTTTTTTTTTAATGCCGGGGAAAAATCCCCGTACACTAAAGGGATAAATGATGAGGGTGGCTGATGGAAGTGAGGGTAGCAGACCGCGATAGAAGAAACACGAGATAGTTTTAATATACGTTTTAAAAAGTGTACACAAATCGCAATGGCGAACATATTATATTATTTTTTTTATTATTATTTCCGCCCGTTTAATTGTATTTTCTACTCCAGACTACCCTCGGTATTTTACACGCCTTTACAGACGGCCTATGTCGCGGATGGTACAGCAGGACGGAGTTTTCCAAAGGTTTTTGTACCACCGTCTCTTCTATCAGTGGAGTTCAAATATTGGGGGGGGGGTGGTACAATTGTGAATCGCTTGCATACCCCCAACCCCCAAAGGCCCCGAGATTACATATCGCCGGTGTTTAGAATTTACTATTGTTATATTCACAATACCATTTTTCGGGAAAACAATAGGGACACAAGTTTTATTATTTTTATTGTATTACTTTTTTTTTTTTATAAATATCAAACATCGTTTTCTATCGATATTTGCAAATGTGTTTCAAATATTTCTTCAGGAACAATGCCGTTAGCTAGGTCTCTCTCAATGTTTACGATACTTAAATTAGTAAAAGCGCTACTGTAACACGCGGCCGAATTTTCAACCTCCTCATGGAGGAAAAACATCGTTCGCGTGTCGCACAACTGACAGGTACGGTTAATGCGACCTGCATTAACTTGCACAAGTTTGGAAATACTTCTTTATTTAGCATTGTTTTTATGCCATCTGTTGTACTGTTTTTTGCTACAAGCATTTCTGCTTTTTATCGCTCTGCGTTTGCATTTATTATGCCCTGAAATCATAATAGAATATTGTAGAATCGGTAAAAAGAAAAAAAAAAATGTAATAGTTTATAGTACGTTAGGTACTTAATAATTTATTTTAACCATATAATGCTGAACGAAATGTTGACTATTTACAGAATCCGTATTCACAAAACGATCAGTTTCATTTAAAAACCTAAACATTAAACGTTCAATAATTGCGTCCGTAATAATTCGCAAATTAAAATTTGAAACCAACAATATTCGCAAATTACAACGTTCAAAATGTTTAATCGCAGGGGACGGGGGAGTCATCAATTATCGTTTATTACAATGGCTGTCGACCCGTTTATGACGTCCTATACGCCTGTCGATAACTTACGTTATCGTTCACGTTTAAAGATTATCCGCCAGCAATCGTCGACGTGACGATATCATGTTACTCGTTCGCTATAATAATAGCGAATGGTATTACAATACCTATTTTTCGTCCGTAGATAGCGGATATAAGATAATAATAACCGATAATAAAATCGTAACGCGTACGCAATTACGTTGTTAAAACCGAGCGTATTCGAAATTACAAAGACGTGGGACTCGGTGATGTTTCGGCAACCCCTAGCCACCCCCCGTAGTAGTCGCCGAGCGGGATAACGTAAATTAAGAAGAAGAACAAGAAGAAGAAGAAGAAAAAAAAAAAAGACGAAAAAACAACAACCGTTACACGTATGTGTAAATAATATACCGCCGCGCCCGTCGTCGGCGTGACGCGTGCCCCCCGGTTGACGTGACAAAAGTATCAAACCTGCACGACGGTGTACGCGAGAAACATGGCGCGTACGTGACATCATATAGGTCCGCATAATATTATAATAATAATAATAATAATAATAATAATAATATGTGGCGTATGTGTGCGTCAAGTATACAAGTCGTTATCGAGCGTGCTGTAAAGATATCGTCGCCATTTCCTCTTCCCGAAGGTAGGCATTTTTATTCTTCGCGTCCCCTATGAAAAAACGAAGAACGCAAGCGTACGCGTACACCCCGAGGGTCGGGGTTTATTTGTTCGTGAAAATATCACCGTCCCGGTGCGCGGTGTATAAAATGGAACTAGAGGAGGAAGAAAAAAAAAAAAAAAAAACACCTACTATTAAAAACGATTCTTTTGTCGTTGTATACGATGGAAATGTTTGTACAAGCGCGAAACGAAACGGTTTTTCATCAATGACGACGACGGTCATTATGACGTACCGGGTGTTTTTTTCCTGGTTTTTGTTTTTTTTTTTTTTTTTTTTTACCACCACCCGGCGATTGCCTGCAAAGATTTTTAGTAAAATTCATCATTTCGGTTTTAAAATCGTTTTCGCGATTTGTGCGAAATTCCACACTTATTCGGTACACCGTAATTAGCACTAATATCGACTTTGTATTTGTACACAGCGACGGATATTCGAAAAGAGAATGTTGAGTAAAAAATGAAAAAAAATTGGTTTACAAAAAGTTTAAAATTCATACCGGACGACTAAATATATTTTTAATTTTTTTTTTTTTTTTATCGAATTCGACGTTTCGCAAAAATAGACGTTTAACGTCAAATTTTAAGGTGGGTCGGTAAGTTTTTCAAATTTTTGTCAAATTTGAAATTTTTCTTTTGATCTTTTAATTAACGTTTAATCTACAGGGCGTATATCCGTTTATCGAAAAGTTTTACGGCCATTTTACGGAAGAATATGACGTTTTTATGATGATTTGAATTTTTTTAGGTTTTCGATCGATAGTATTTTTATCGAAACATTTTCGTTACAAATATTGATAGGGAAAACTTAGTTAAAAAAACGAAAATTTACATTGTTCAATTTTTTGAACGTAAAAAATCTGCATGAAACTGGTATATGAGATTAATTCTGTTTTCAAAATTCAAATTTGTCGATCACATGGCCGCGCACATTTTGAGTCATTTAACGTTTTTTTTTTTTTTTTTTTTTTTTTTCGAATCCGCTCCGGCCTTCCGCCCCTGAACAATTCCATAACGATTGACAAAAAAAAAAATAATAATAATAATAAATACCAACCGGAAATCAAATTTACTCGATGTCGTCCGAGAAATATTGTCGCTAGAACGTGACAGGGGAAAATATATATATATATATATATATATATAATCGCCCTGTATAATAAAATATACAAATAACGTGTATACGACCCGAGCCACTCGGTATTCGGACGTAGAATTTGTAATGGAAAAGTCGTTAAAACGCACCGATAACGTTCGGCTGGCCGACGGTCTGGTAATTTTTTTTACGTAATTATTTTGTACGCACGTACGTACGCACGTACGTTCCGGGCGCTTTGATAATGTACCGCGCGCAACACGTCTCGACTGCCCGCCGCAAAGCCTCCGTAGATCTCTTGTGGTGGTATTCTTTTCATTAAAACCGTATCCGTCTCGTCGGCGGGGCACGCCGCGCGCGCCCGACCCCCCGGGATAGCGAGGTTTCGGATGTCGGTATTTAATCAACTCGTTTCAAAAGCCCCGTGATAATAACCGGCGGCCTAGATTTAATACTTTCAAGACGACGGACTTTGCGGTCTTATAATATATATATATATATATATATATACACCACTACCGCATCGCGACGCGTGATACACCGCGAATAAGAATTCAATAGTGGAAAATAATCTCAATCCCCTATAGTAGTAATAATAATAGTAATAATATAATTCGATATAGTCGTATTGGCGAGGTCAGTAATCCGTACTGGAACAATACGGGCGGGCCGAAGAAAAAAGAAAAAAAAGAAAAGAAGATATGTCCGATATACTTTTATCAATAATAATCGTATAATAATTGAAAATATAATCGACTACTATAAATCCCCCACACCTCCTCACCCGGTAATGGTAAAGAAAAAAAAAAAATCAATGATATCATTGATGAAATCGTCGTTTATCGTTTTACGTCCGGTTTCGCAGTTACCGTTTACATTACGCGCACGTGTCCGACGGGGGGAATCGTTGCTTTTTATCACCGAGTCGTTTGTTGTTTTTTTTTTTTTTTTTTTTGTATTCTTTTGTCCAGAAATATCTTTAAATTATATGACCGGATAGGAGGAGATAAAATCGATTTCGGACGCGAAATATTATCTCAAGACGGTATTTTGAATGTTCCAAAAGAAAAAAAAAAAAAACACAAACACAAACACCATAAAAAGCACAATTTACTTATTTATAGGCAGACAGATAGGATACGATAATGGTCGGGACGCGATCATAATTCGATGTGCCACCATGAAAATAATATACTTGAATGACCGTAAATATAAAAATAGAAATAATAATGTACTCCGTGGCTCTGCTCGAGTAATGAGTGCATAATTAATTTTTACAATAATTTTTTACAAAAAAAAATCACGATAATAACTTTTATGCGATAATAACCGAGTTAATGAATGTTGATCATTCCGGTCAAGTCAATTGAAAATAACGTTAAAAAAAATTTTGAAAAACAAACTAATTATACTGGCATTAGTTTTATTTATGTATTTGTCAATTTGTTATAAGTATAATAAAAATGATCATACCTAAAGTTTGTGATTTTTTTGATAAAATTAAATGCGATCAATGTAAAACACGCGGTATTGATATTACACGCAGGGTGTAGGCAGTAAGTATTCGTTTACAGTGTAAATTCAGCTTCTACAGTAATGAACGAAGTTAATGCCAAAAAAATAAGTCGATTTAATAAAAGTAATAATAATAAAAATTTTTTTTAAAAAAAAAGGCCAAGTTAAAAAATTAAAATCTCGAAAACAATGGTATCGAACCGAACTCTCTTGAACCGTATTTCGAACCGAACAATTCGGTGCGATGTCGAACACGAACCGAACTCGATTCTGTTCGCCGGCGAACAAAACCCGTGCCGTACGTTTAATTCAATCATTCCGATCGTTCGACGGTAGTGTCGCCGGTCGCCGTCTGTCGCGTCCGGCTGACCCCCCGCATTATACGGTTTTCGTAAAATCGGTAATTAACGACCAAGTGTCGCGGCTCGCAGACCGTGACCTCGCGAACTCCGGTTTTATACGAGTAAAATTGTTATACGTTAGTCTCTAGTCAATTCAACAAACACAATAAACACAACCGCTGTCCGGGCCACCGTCACGGTTTTAACTTAATTGTTGTACTATTACAATTGAAAATAACAATAGTGCGCAACTATAGAATGAACACACAACTCGGCATATTGAAATTAATAAACTACGAGACCGGTTCAGAATGTAAAGTTTCCAACCCTACAGGCGCACAAGGGAAATTTAAAAAAAAAAAAAAAAAAAAAAAAAAACATTTTCGGTTCCACTCTGTGATAGAATTTTTTTTTATAACGAACAGAACAACGAGAGGAGACAATTCACCTCGGTACGTGCGAAACTGCGAACACGGTGACTTATAAAACACGAGTGCCGCCGCCGCTGTACGCAACAATACGCTCGGTGCGAAATTCGTTCTGTTTTTTAGTTTTGTTTTGTCGCGAACGGTAAAGCCCCAATTGAAATATTTCAACAACTCGAATCTGTGTACGGAGACTGAGTGATGAGTAAAGATATAGTGAGGGTTCGTGAATTTAAATAAAGGAGAGAGGATGTTCATGATGTACAAAGAGGTGGACGACCCTTCATTTTGATAAACGAGGTGCATGCAAAAGTTGAAAATTCCGTTCGTGAACACCGTCGTTTAACTTTTGAACTTTGAACTTCATGCACTTATCCCTAAGTTATCTCGGAGTCTGATTAATGAAGTAATCATAGATAAATTTAGATTCCACAAACCTAAAGGAGTTAGTCTCCTGCACGACAATGCCCGTTTCCATACCGCTCGTCTGACAGTCGAACTTCTTGAAGGCTTCGGTTGGGACGTGTTAACTCATCCACCTCATGGTCCACACTTGGCACCTTTTGACCACCACGTTTTTACAGAACTGATGGAAGTTTTAGAGGGGGAACGTCTTGGTACGAAAAGTGTATTGAACGCAACGGCGACTACGTCGAGAAATAATTAAATATATATGTAAAATTTTTTA
Organism: Tuberolachnus salignus; assembly: GCA_956483605.1. Classification (NCBI taxonomy): domain Eukaryota; kingdom Metazoa; phylum Arthropoda; class Insecta; order Hemiptera; family Aphididae; genus Tuberolachnus; species Tuberolachnus salignus. The sequence goes on along the minus strand of OY101429.1, from coordinate 37,693,516 downwards.
TTATTTTTTGGTAAATAAAACAAAGTTAAAATTTGAAGAATACGAAAACCTCGTTTACCGGACATGCCTCGTAGTATAGAACACGCGGGTGTATTTTTCGTCGACAAAATAAACAATTGACGAAATACAATTGTAAATATAAACGCCGGAATCAAATTTAGTTTGAAACGTTTTTTTTTTAAATCGGAGTTTGGGGAATTTTTTTTATAAAATTTCGAACTTTTTGTTCGAGTTCGGATTTTTTTTATTTTATATATATATTTTTTTTAAAAAAACTCGGTTCGACGATCCGAATGAATGAACAATCCGAACACCCGGAGGAATTCGATTCGGCATTTGCATACGGACAACGTATGAAAAATTGTGATTGTAAATTGTCGAATTGTTTTGGTATGTTTCAGAACGGGGTGGGCGATTAGAGACCGCGGCGGACGGGATGATCCGCGGTAGTGGACCGAGTCGTGCGCGTGTCGACATGACGGCGGCATGCTGAGGTTTGTTTTTGGACGCGGTCGCGGACGCGGTAATCGGAACGCGGTCGGAGGCGGCGGCAGTGGCGGCGGCGGCGGTGGCGGCGGCAGCGGCGGCGACGACGACGGTGGCTGTGGCGATGGCCGTGGTTCGCTTCCGTCCCGGTCGTTAACATGGTAGGCGGTCACCAGCCGCAATCGACGGGAGGCGCCAACTGTTCGGGCACTATGATGAACATACTGAACATAGACGCCGAAAACCGGGTGGTGCTGAACGTCGGCGGCATCAGGCACGAGACGTACAAGGCCACCCTGAAGAAAATACCGGCGACCCGGTTGAGTCGGCTGACCGAGGCGCTGGCCAACTACGATCCGGTGCTCAACGAATATTTTTTCGACAGACATCCCGGAGTGTTCGCCCAGGTCCTCAACTATTACAGGTAATTGCCCACATCGTCATAATAGTAATAATAATAATAATAATAATAATAACAGCGATAAAACGTCCGTGTCGACGAAATTCCTACCCCGAAATCCTCGTAAAGCTGCACGAATCTTTGAAAATCTCTGCAAATTTAGCGTATACAATTACCAGGTCCTCGATATTAACGCGATATTTATAAGTCAATTTTCATCAGTCCCGGTGGTATCGTTCGTGAGGTCTGTAGGTGCGTTCGAAAACTCATATTTTTCCGTAAACCACCGCCCCGTCGACTTTTTTTACAAAAAAAAATAATGCCATAAGCACCCGTAATAAACGATATTTTACAGCGTACGGTGTAAAATGATGTGAAACCAAAGTGTTCCGTGGTTTGTTATTGTTGTCGAGAAATTTCTTAAACGGACAACTCGGGCGTGTTTTTTTAATCGAAAACCCAGTAAATGGGTATACTTCAAACCCTGCTACTTCCACGATTCTTCAACAATGATTCCGATGAATACAATTAATTAAACCTAACATAAATTTCTTGTATTTTATGTACAATATATTGTTCTAAACCTAAAACAGATTAAAATATGTAAGCATTATAAATAGAATGAATCGTTTTGAATGACCAGGGGGTCATAAAAGTTTTTTTCTCGAAAATGTCGTACTAACATCACTACGTTATTATTAGGGCAGAGGACACAATCAAAAAGATATCAGAGTAACAAACAAATACGTTTTATGCTGAGACAAAGCAAGATTTCTAATTTTGATTTGTATATAAATGAATATTTTAATTTTGATTTTTTGTTTTTAGGACATATTTTTTCCATTTTAATTTTTTTTATAATAAATATTAAATAAAATAATTCTCAATATTTTCTTAAATATTTGCATTATTTTCGGTTTTATTTAATTTAAGAATTTGAATTAATTTTTAATTTTTATCATTTAATAAGGTTCGCGGACGCACGTTTTCCCTAGAAACGCTTGAGGATCGCAGATCAGATTAATTGTCTGGTTATTAAACGTAATTTATAAACCAGGAAACACGTTGTCTTTATCACAAAAATCTCGATAGCACGACAACGATCCTATAAACTTTAATAATTCGAGCATATTCTCAGTGAATATTATAGGGTTTTTATGTGCAAAAGTGCTTGCATATTTAGCGATTTTTTTTTAAAGGTACAAGCACTCTGCCCTAGTTATTATATATTAACGGTCTGTGTGCAATACATGTAAGAATTATACGGTATTTTACAGTAATAATAATGTGTATTAGCTGATCAATAAGTAATTACACAAAAACTACTCGACGATATTACGCTACTGCATTGTATAAATTTGATTTAGATAATTTACATTTTTTTTTTCTTGTATACATGCGATTATAGTTTTCTTTATATCATCTTTAACCACGCGACACGATAATTCCCGGTTAAGAATGTTAACTTTTAATCGGATTTAAAACACTTGTTCAAATCTGCACGTCGAAACGGCATTACAATAGTGGAAAACGAATTATTTCTCCGCTGGTCAATCATTAAAACGATGGTGTGATCTCGTGTTCACGGCGACGTGTTGGTTTGCTGATTCCGAGTATTGGTATTCCTTGGCACTGATGGTATATAAATGTCACTATTCGCGTAAATCCAGAGGTAAAATAGTCACAATGCAATAAGCCAAGCGACTTGAAAGGTGCTGAGCATTTGTTTGGCGAGACTATTGCCGGAGGGAGATTTTGGGTTTAAGAACACGGGGATAAACGCGAGTGATGGGTCGAGGAGCAGTGCTACCAGACCAACAAGGGTGGGACATCGCCACTTACACTCGGTAGAAACCCCAGGTGGAAATTATCCATAATTTTAGAGGGGAGCTGACAATTAAAAATATATTCTACCGTATATAAAAATCCGTTCTCCACGCTTGCAAAAATCGTCTTACCGCGCAAAACATGACAGTTTAGACATTTATTAGTGGACATTTATTTTGGAAATCCTATATCATACATATACGAATAGGTATTTATAGTATTTAAAAGGGGCTATTTATTCTGTTTGTAAATTTTCAGGGGGCTCGGCCTCCTCAAGAACATCCCTTCCGATTATCGCCTAAGAAGGAATAGAGAGAAACCCGTCCATAGTTCAGGAAGTTTAGTAGAAGAACCCGTGTTGGAGGCGAGAGACTTCACAGCGGCGGTCATGCGCATTTTCCGTGTAGTACGGATTGTTCACGAAAATTGATAATATTTTGTACAATAAATTAAAGAATTTGAGACCACAAGGAGGCCATCCAACCCGAACAGTCATATACAGAGTGCGGCAGAGCCGACTGACGAGTTTTGATGGGCTGTAAATAACGAACAGTTGTGAAGAGGTTTTTTTTTTATTTAAATCAGTATTCAATCTCATTTTTAAAAATTATTTTTTGAAAATTATATCTCCAAGATGGCGGCCGTCAGCATTGATACACTGTTGTAGACGATCTCTGAAGCTGTCATATGATATTCGGCACATTTCGACTGGTATAGCCTCGACTTCCACGTGGAGTGGTCTTTTATGGAGCTGCCAAAAGTTATTTGTAGCCCATTATCGAAAATGTTGTTTATTTACAGTTCCAGAAAGATGAAAATGGGCCTCATCGCTACAGAAAAAAGTTGATATCGGAAGAATTTGCAGAAGAATTTGCAGAAGAATTTGCTGACAGAGATTTTTACGTTTGCCGTAGTCAGTAGCATTTAACTCTTGGACAAGCATTAATTTATAGGGACGGAATGATAAATCTTCGTGAAGAATTCTCTTCAAAGAACGGTCTGAGATTCCCAAAGCTACAACGTGTTTCCGGGCTGAGCGTCTTGGTGACTGCTCAACTGACTCTCTAACCCACCCTCACATTTTCGGGGGTTCTTACCGTTCTGGGTGCTCCGTGTCCAAGTCTACTCAGGGTACTTCCAGTTTCGTCAAAATGCCGTATCCACAATTTGGGTAGTGTTAGCAGAAGGAACAGATTCAGCGCGTGGAACGCCGAAGTGTATACGAAAAGCCCTTTGTGTAGCGATCACAGAACGATTATTTTCGTAATACGCACGCACGACGAAACCACGGTGTACACCTGTCCAGACCATGAATACGAATAAAAACGGCATTACCGTACAATTCAAATTATACCACTTATTAAGGCCTGCTCTTTTCTTGTCACAGGCTAACGACCTCATTAAACCCGTCAGTCGGCTCTGCCGCACCCTGTATTTCGTAGGGCACAGTTACGCCCACGGTCCGGTTCGATATGGCCCGGGTTCGGCAGTGACATTATCGATCCGTGACAATTTTCACGCAGTTTACTTATCGAGATTATAATAAATCCAACTAAAAATTACGCAATCTGTTCATTTGCGTATGGCCTGGTGATTGCTTCCGAACAACGCGCGACAGTAAAATATCCGAATGCCACCAAAGTCGACCGATAATATTGCGGTCGTGTGTGTGTTTAGAATACAACACACATTGAACAAGTTTGTCTGCCATTTAATTGTACAATATTATTACTATTTTCGTCCGGTCGAAAATGGAAAATTTCTTTTTGCAAAACGTGGTATAAAATCGTATTTTGCACTCTTCACAAAGATAAAGGACGGTAAACGCGATAAAATAATGATTATTTAGAACATTTTTTTTTTCTTTCATTTCTTTGTTACTATCGAAGTTTTCGTAAAAAGTAAATCAGCCTATACCGTCGGTTCTCAGTGTTCCCGTCCATTAATCACTTTTATCGGGATTTTCACCACGTAGACTCTGCTGGGTTTTTTTTTCGTAATCCGATTCCTTATTGAATTGCGACTAGAAACTGACGGAGTCCGGTATTTCAATTTCAATTTGCTCGCGCTCGAATAATTTTTGGACAATTTAAATATCGCGGTTTATGAATATTTTACGCGGTACAAATTGATTGAAAATATTATAAATTCATTTCCATTTATACGAAACGAATCCGCCGTGTGTGCCTACGGTGAACCACGCAAAACGTGTTACCCAAAAGGCGCGTGTACACGACAATTGCACGTAAAATAACCTAATCGTACTACTTGGCGACTAGAAAACCGAAAAAAAAAAACCAAATACCTAACCTAAACTATTTCTATTGAAAATCGCGTGTGTTCCTTGGAAAATACGGCCTATCCGAGTCCGCGGGCGGTTCGAACCGATATTTTAATACGGATTACGGTTCATACGGGATTTAGACAATACGTTTTTGTACGGTTTACGGGCTATGGTATTATACGGGCTCTTAAGATTTGCGAGCTATACGGGTGCAAAGCTCCCATCAAAACTATAATATTACATTCATATTGTGCGCTATTAAGTTTGTTCGGTTCATTAGACTCCCGTTTACGAAATACATAAAATATCATATAATAAATATAGTTGATGAACTTGTAAGTTGTCGACGTTTTAACGACGGCGAAAAACCAATCCGTTAGGCGCGCGTTTTCTCTGCTCCGCAAACCTCCCGAGTGCCCGGTCCGTATTGTTCGATAATGCAATATTATTATAATAAACTATCATGGTTTTCAATGGCGAAGATGCCCACCACGGCGAATAGTCGACGTGCTTTTAATAGAGAGAGAGAGAAAAAAAAGGAAAAAACTATCGTTAACTTATATAGTGTGTGAATCAAAAACGATTCGTCCGATTTCGAAACAAAATTATATTTATCGTAAAATTTGATTAATCGGGTTACGATAATGTTTTACAAGTTAGTCGATTGCGTTACGTTTTAGGTAAAAAAAATGTACGAACGTCCAATGCGACCTTCCTTACTTGCACGGTGCACGTCTAAGCGACATTCGAATTCCTCAAAAACCTGTTGAACCGTGTCGACTGTAATCGACAGTTGATGGCGTCTGTACCTAACCATGCGACTTTTCAAATTTGTCGAGATCTTCTGGAAGGGGAGGTGCATAAACATTGCTTTTTATTGTCATTCCGAAGAGAAAAAAAAAAAATCACCGATCGTGTTGGTCCGGTGAACAGAATGTACCGTTATCAGCGCAACCAGCGACCGATCCGTCGCCGTGGTAGCTGATCGTTGTTAAGACATTTGCACGGTTTATATCTGAGACGTGTCCGCAAAACACACCGAAAATCTGTTGTCTGTGGCACAGAAAGTTCTCTTCTGGACGCACGACGAACTGATTTCTGCGTACATTTTACGAAACTTTGTCGAATTTGTTAAACATTTTCATTCGACGTTCTTGGCCGACCTGATGACTTCCGTTTACACAGGCAATCCGGTTCTTGGGAGGAGGTTTTGTGCTACCTACGAACACCAGGGGCCGTTGGAGGTTCAACGTTAAATTTCCCGTTAAAACAGATTCGCTAATTTCGAAGCACAAAACGCTTGAAGGTGGACATTTCGATAACGACTCATTGAATCACGCCCCTCGGCTAACGTGCACATTATCGTCACTTATCGGTAATCGATAATAACTCGACAACCCTACGCCGTTCGGATGGTCGGTGCTTCGTTTACCACAAACTACAGCAACGATATTGTCTACTAAAATCGGATGAATCATTTTAAAAAAAACACACTGCAGAGCCCGTGACACCGTCACTCCCGTAATTAATTATATAAACGCAAACGTTCTGCGATATTTTTTGCATATATACAGCAGTGGCGTGGCGTGGCCATTGATAGGATGTGATAATTTTTCTAAAGCTCCTCGGAATATTAATTATAAGTTTTATAAAAAAAAACAAATTTCGTCCTTTGAATATTTTTTTTATAATTTTAAAAACACAGTCAATAGTGACTAGTACTCATTGAGAACCAGTGGCATATATATATATATATACTAGCATTTTTTTATTTTATTATTTTTTTTTTTGTGACTTGGGAGGAGGGGTGGTGTCTTTATAACGAAATATTTGTATAAATCATTATAGAATGTTTGATCTGTTTTTATATTAACTAATTGTTTAAGAGTTCAACATAAATAATCACAAATTATGTGATTATATTATATTTTTTCTATATAAAAAATATAGATATATTAAATTCAAAATTTTCAAAACTATAATCTACGTTTGAAATACAACAACGGTATGAATATTTATTCTGGTTTAATGTTTGTAATTGCATTGATAATGCAATATAATTTTTCCGATTTAATCGATGCGCGAGTAACAAATAATTTAAATACAATTCATTGTAACGCGGACCTCGACTTGTATTGGTTTTATGTTCACCCAATTCTACATTTTAATCCAACGGTTTGGATTTTTTACTTTATTGGCTGCATTTCACTCAATGACTCAATAATGACTCATCGTCATCGGTCAAGAATAACATAATACACGAGTGAAATTGGACAATCAATGAAGACAGTCGATAGAATAAAAAATAATAGTAATAATGATAATGTTCCAACGAGCCAATGTTCGAAAATTAGTAGATTCTTTACGAATTCGGCAACAGTACCCGTATTTCGATACTTTCACAGTCGAAAACACCAATATTATCGTACGCTGGTTTTACTAGCAGTTTATAAATAGTGTTATATAAAAAAAAAAAAATTAACGAAATCGAACAAACACTCCGATTAAAAATACTTTTTCTATTTTTTTACATTTATTTATTTTTTTTTTTTTCCATTATAATTTACAAAACAAACCAACTGAAATCATTCCATTATTATTGGCACGTTTAAAACTCGTGGTGTTCGAACATTCTCTGGGGAGAGGGGTGGAACGCACAAACGCCACCTGTCCACAAATATGATAGTGTGAACCATTTTGGCGGAGGGCAGTGTCGAGGTGGACAATCGGCCGATAGCGTGGCGATACCGGCAAAATGATAACAAAAACCGTTACGAATTAATAATTTAACAAACGAAAATGTAATTTTGTAAATCATTCGTTCTAATGTATTAATCAGATTATCTTTTCGTCGTTCGGCTTGAAGTGTGAGCAGTGCTTATACAGCGCACGCCACGCCACTGCCACACGGTAACCGAGATCATAATAAAAACCTAAAAAGTCTCCGGAGTAATTGTTCGAACCGTTTAAAACATCTAACCGTTCAACGTGTTCGGTGTTCATCTTAGAAACGTAATCGAATGTTTCCTTAAACGTTTTGCACACGATTGTTTTATCGGTTTCCCGTGTTTTTTTTTTTTTTTGGTATTCCACTTCAACACGACGGATTAATACGTAATAATACGTATTTGCAAGTCTTCTTTCGAATGGTTTTATTATTTTTCCTTATTTATTCCGTTCGTTAATTTTCCACGTAGACACTGTGAAACGCCGTCGGAATATTTTTTTATACCCATCCGTCATCTATATAAATTCAAATCTCACTACGCACCAAAGGCGACTCCTCCCCATCCACCACCTACGTCAATCGCATTGTCCTTTACAACTAGGTTTTATTTAAACTTTTTAAACGAAACATCGGAAAAACCACAACGAAAATTTCAAAATAATAAACTTATAGACAATTAAACATTTGATCTTTCTGCGGCACGAACACGAACAAAACGCCGAAATATCCACCAGGAAACAATGGAAAAATTCAACAATTTTTAAATATCATTTTTTTTTTTTTTTTTTTGGAGAGGGGGAGAAATCGACAAGCAACCGGACAAAATAATTTTAATTTGTCAATTCCTATGCACACACACCTGTATTAGACACAGGTATGTGTTTTTTTTCTTTCGGAACACACGTAATTGGTTCATAAAAATGCTCCGATTTTGCATGTCATACTTAAAGATATTCTGACGTTTCGCCCGGTATTTAAACGATTTTTCGAAATTCTCAATACTATTTCCAAAAAAAAAAATTATTTTATGTAACAAAGGTTAAACCACAAACAGTATTGATAAATAATCGAATAATTTTTTGGGTATTTTAAATACTTAAGCAAAAACAATTCGTCAGAGATAGATTTTGATAAATATTGTACTTAATAAAACTAACCTGACCCAACCTAATTTCATAAAAAAAAAAACTCTTTTATCGCATTTTTATTCCAGAATATAAAACACCGTTACAGTTACAATATTAAAAAAAAAAAAAAAAAACATAAAAATGTATTTTACGACTTAACATTATAATAATCTGTTACCAAAATAATATTTATACGTTGATAAAAACGTCCGACAAACGATTTATTCAAATATTCGTGCGACGCGTTAATTTTTTTTTTAGTAAAAAAAATGTTTTATAGATTATAAAAACCATTGCTCGTATAATCTGACGTATCTACTGAATTCGATGTTCCGTGTCGTAGAAATTTTACTACGGTGCTCGGATCTGTACGAGTTTCATTGTATTACGACGGTAATTTCAAACTATATTCACAACTCGTTTAAACGTTTATTATTATTTATTTATTTATTTTTTTTTTTTCCTTAAACAAGTAAAAGCTTGTATTGTGCACGGTATAAAAATATCGTGCTAACCTGCTGGACCGGCGGGCACCTAAATTGTTATTTCGACGATGTTAAATAAAGAACAGGATAATAATTTCGACTTGTTTGGGGCACCACCACTATTCGACTAACGTACGCACCCAGCCCTTGTCCATAAGGTATACAGTAGTAGTGAGTATGTAAAAAGTCGTTATTTTTCGTTTTTACCGGCGTAGGTACACAAACGTACGGCGTATAATTATTGTATTATTGTCTTTTTTTTTATCTCGCCACGCGCACGTGGGAGCGAATAATAACGTTTCTCTATAAAAAAAAAAAAAAAACCAAAAACCGAAAAATAATAAAACTTTATAATGGCTCTCGATTCCATTGTTACGTGCCAGTTGAACACAGTCAAGGGAAATGTAGAAATACGTACGTGTTCGATAACAATTTTAACATTTAACTATTTATTTTATAACGTATAAATCTATAAAACATTGCGGGTACGAGCCACCAAAACCCGGGCCAAATTGCGAAGAAGGTTCGAATGTCGCGACGGGTTGGCTGGACGATGACTCCGCTCTCCGACTTTCTGGACTGCTCGAACTGCTTTCTCTCTCTCTCTCTCTCTCTCTCTTAGCACTTTTTCGACTCCTCTCGTGGCCTTTTTATATGCATTTACCCGGCCACTAGGCTTTATCGGCCTCGCGCGATTGCGGCGTGATGTTCAATCCGCGATACTTTGTACATTGTAAACGCCGGATTTTATCCATATCATACGTCGTGAAAACCGATAAAATTGATAATAATTTTTACGCAATATAAATATTAAGCAGTGTTACTGTTGCGTAACATTGGGCAATTCGTACTTGGACACGTTAAAGGACAGAGCCCGTAAACACCTTTCTCGCTTCATTTTGTGGACACAGAACGGCCGCGGACGGTAAAAAAAAAAAAAAAAAAATCCCCGGAGCACTGTAAAATAATGGATTATCGTACATTTAGACGGTCGCGTGTGCGCGAAAATTGCGTAGTGTACGCCCGGAAACGGAAACGGAGACACGTTTTTTTTTTTTTTTTTTTTTTTATACGTGCCTCTTGCCGCATAATAATCTCGTTTTTTTTTTTTTTTTATTTCATCGCAATACGCTTTATTAACGGTCGGGCAAAACCTCGTCGAAAACTGTTGGCGTATTGTTCGGCCGGGGCGGACGAAACGGGCGGGTAGGTAACAGATTTTCACCGTGACCTACTTGAACAGAACCGAAAAACGCGCGGGTAAATCGGCGGGATATTTTGCAGTTTCCAAACCGCGGACGTACCGATACGTATATAAACCGTTATTCTGTAGGATCCACCGCGTTTTACGGATGCAAAACAAGTCTGGTTAATATTTAAAAAAAAAAAAAAACGAAAAAAAAATGTTTTTATTATTATTGTTTTTTTTTTTTTTTTTCAATCGCGTTATCTTTTAAGCGGACGTATATTTCGAGTAACGTTACATTTTTATTATCTTCCCGTAATCGTTGACAAAAAAAAAAAAAAAAAAAAAATAACTGTTTTATTTATTCGCGTTTCAAAGTGTTCCAAAGTGTACGACCTATTTCGCAATGGATATTATCGTATGAAAAATGTAGAACACTCCGTGTATATACTCGTATAATGTTATTTTGTGCGCCAGTGGCGTGCCCTGGGAATTTTCGATCCGAGGGGATTGTACTGACTAAAATAATAATCACGAGTACACCGTAGAATCGCCAATTTTTTTCGCGTAATAAATCGGGCTTTTCTTTGCAACTTGCCCGAAAAATATACGTTACTATATATCCGTAGTCGTTGTATTTTTAAGACAATCGGTGACCCGGGGGGGGGTGGGGAGGGTGGTAAAGACATACCTTCTTTTTTTTTTTTTTTAATATTATAATTATTTATACTCGTATGTGTATTGTAATTGTAAATTGAAAATAAATTTTGTTAAGGCATCGTAATATCACAATTTGAAATAACTATCAAACCGACTTTAGCGATATCGTACATGAAATAACCGGTTACCGAAATCACTAAACATACTGTAACCAGGTTACTGAAACTAGCTCGACTTATCGTTGTTTACTAGTGATAATGCCCTTATCGTGCTCTCTCTCTCTCTCTCTCGTCTTTTTGCCTATAACAGTGGCTTACCACTATGGGTCTTGGTGCGGCCAAGTCTGTCCGGCCTATAAAAATTAATTTAATGTCGTGATCGTACATTATTGTATGAGCTCAGATTTTGATTACAAGCTCTGTGGGGAGAAAGGGGGCAATTCCACCGGGCAGAAAATTTAAATGGGACGTATAAATGGCTCGGTAAAAGCGTCAAAGTATGTTATACATTTAATATTCGATTGTATTAATTTGTATTATTTTTGAATCTCAAAATATTTTTTACAATGGTCATGCCAAAAAAAAAAAAAAAAAAGGCATTGAAAATGCCATTTAAACATAAGGGACAACAGATTATATATGTACCCGGGTCATCAAATATCTAAATTGGTACACTGTACAAGCTTGCGACATGAAACTTGTTGTCGAAATGACATTTAATATGCGAGTATATTCTAATAGACAATAATTGCTCGTCGTTATCGTTTTGAAAGAAAAAAGGTAATTTTTATAGATACTGATTGCTTTCCACGTTACGGTATTGGTTTATTATTTTATTATTTTTTTTTTTTTTTAAACCTATACTCCTAAAAAATTTTTACTCGCACAGACGCTGTTTAATACGGTTTTATAATAACAGTTATCCGACGATTAAACCGACGGGTTGTCGGTCTCGATATGTGCCATAAAACTAATTGAGACCTTAAAAAATTAATGTAATACACACATTCAAATACAATTTGGACGTACACTCGACGTAAACTTACACATGATTTTGTATTCTCTAGCACACGCACATATCTGAACACAAAGACATTTTAAGCCAGTGAGAGAGAGAGAAAGAGAGAGAAATAAAGAGAGAGAGAATCATATTTAATTTTTTTTTTAGTATTGGATTAGTTATTGGTTAGTATTGGACTCGTTGATTTACAAATAGAGGAAATTATTTTACATTTACTTTATTACCTATATCAATCGATGTAATATTTTTCCTCAGAGAAAATATATAGTTTTTTTAGGTAGTGTTGTTATAGATAATAAATAGTTCACACCGTGGTTTGGCCACCGTTGTAGGTGAGAAATAGGGAAGATGGGGATAGACAGGATCATTTAGCGTACAACTGTACCCAAAGATAAATCATTGCAAACGAAAAACGATTCTGAGTGATGTTTATACATTATTTGAACAATTCAAATTGTATTTATTTATATCTACAAAAATAAATTACAATTATGTTATTGTACGTGTGAAACAAATTTTAATAGAAATTTGCACTTAAAATACTGATAAAAATATAATGCGCAATTTGTATTCACCAAAATCAAAATTAATTGAAAATATCTATAAATAACTCAAAAAACGCCGTAATGTTTTAAAAAAAAAAAAAAAAAACGTACTGAGTTTATAAAACACTATTTTAAGTGTTCGGTTAAATTTTCGGATTACTACGATTATTTTGCATTGAACTACAACAAAATAAAAGAAAAAAAAAAAAATATCAAAAAATCACATAAACCGTTATTGCATAAACAATCCGGATTTTCTCGGTTTTTCCCTGTTATGAAGAGAACTATAAGAAAAATGAAAAACGTAATAGAAACTAATGGGTCGTGCTAATGAGACTGTTAAGTTCAATAAATACAATAAAAAAAATATACAGTTTACGTTTATGCATTTAGACAAACCATAAATACACGATTGCCGATCGATAGACAACAGGAAATAAAGCCGCCGGCCTATTTTTACGTATTTAATACGTATGAAATATTGCGATTCGTGAAAGCATAACAAATAGAATTGCGTCTTTTCGGGACGTCAGAACAAAGTTCACATTCTTAACGTCTCGCCATAAAAATATTTTTATTGTAAGTGATCCGCTGCATGCGAATCATCATTCATCATATGTACAATAAAATTCACTTTCCTCCGATACTTACACCAAGGAACAAATCCATGCTGCTCCTCGGCTATGATATAAAAAAAAAAAAAAAATGTTACTAAAAGAACGGGGGTGGGGAAACGATTTTCGGATGCAAGGTTGCCCTCCATACCTTCGTCAACGTCACTCCAAGAGTCCCCCAAGACTCGAGCCGGGCGGTCTGCCATGTAAATCCGGCAAAGCGCCGAACAGCGCCGACTCCAATTTAACTGATACCCGGAGAATGATATTAAATCTCGGCGTCCTTATGCCGTTGTATTCTGTTTCACCGTTTACGATTTTTTTTTTATTCACTAAAGATACAATCTGCACTGCTAGGTGCAATATGTACAACTGAGGACATTTATACATGTTTTATAAATATTGTGAAACGTAAAAGAAACCAAATGCTATCACTCGTATCTTTAGTATCACTCTACGAAAATGGCATTAATTATTTTATATTTAAGTTCCTTGTTGGGACTTTTCAACTAATTGATTAGATCACCACACCATTGGTGCTGGAGACGACGGATTTGGATGTTGGGTATCTCATTTGATAAAAGAGCTGATGCAAGCGGAATACTATGGTGAATAAGTTTGGTATGGTATTTTTTGTAGGTGGTTTTAGCGGACTCGATTGCAATGGGTTATCTTTTTAAGTATTTGTCAAAAATATCATTTCGGTTATAGAACGGAGATCTCGTTATAGTTCGTACAATTTTCGATTGAACTATTTTTAAACGTTTTAAGATCGATTCTTTCGCAGAGCCCCAAATTTGTACGCCGTAGGACCAAACTGCTTTAATTAATAGTTTGTTAATGTTGAGCTGATTATTTAAGTCGAGTTTTGAGTGGGTTAGGATGTGGTAGAGTGGCTTTGTTTTTAATTTTACACATTTGTATTTATTTTCTTATATGAGGGTCCCGTTTAAGGCGACGATCGAGCGTGAGACCTTGGTATTTCATTAACGTTGCTTGGGGGATTTTAATGTTATTTAATGTGGCTATGGGTGAGCAATTTGTTTAAGTGTAAATGTGGTGTGTATCGATTTGGATTAATTTGTTTTAATTCTCCATTCCTTGTACCATGCATAATGTTTGTTTAGATGAGTCTGAGTATCAAGAGAAATTATATTTGTGTCAGAATATGAAGTCAATATGACTTAGACGTGAACAAAATCAGCTTGAATTACAGAGTTAGAAGATGGTTGATCTTCCATGTAAATGTTAATTAGAAAATGGGATGAAATACCACCTTGAGGAACACCAGCTATAATTTTTGAGATAGGCGATAAGGTGAAACCGACGCGCACTATCAAACTGCGTCCAATAAGAAAGGACTTATAAAGAAGAAAATATGAATGCGGTAGATATTTTTTTATTTTATAAAGTAAACCGTCGTGCCATTTCTTATCGAGGGCTTGTGTAAAGTCTAGGAATACAGCGGAGCAGTAATGTTTATTTTCTAAGCATGCAGAGATTTGATCGATAAGTCAATGGGTTTGCTGAATTGTTGAACTAGCCTTTTGGAAACCGAATTGAAAGTTAGGGATAATCTTTGAAAATAAAGGTGAAATGGGCAAATGGGTCTGTTGTAAGAGGTCACTTGATCATCAGGTTTGCTTGGTTTAAAGACAGGGATAATTGTAAAACGTTTCCATGTGATCGGGAAATATGATAGTCTTAAAATCGAACAATAAATGTAAGTTTAAAAAATAATGGATTTCCTAGGGAGTTCGGCCGTTTACGACTAAATAAATAGGCGTATCTCTGTTTAGTATTCGATAGTATTCTTTTTTTTTCACCCCGCAACGGACATTTTAAATTGCAAAATTAGTTTTTTCTTATAGCTGACACGTAGCCATTTGCGTTGGAACGTTTATCGCTTCCGCCGTATTATTAGGTATTCATTTCGAGTCGTAAAATGCAATAATAACGCGTCGTATAAGGAAAGTTTTTATTATTAAAACTCGGGATATAATGACGGATCGAGGGAAACGGATATATTTTATACCAAAGTGAATATATAAAATAGCCACCGCGCGTAGTAGTATAATATCAATCAGTGGGCAAACAGAAAAGAGAATAAAAAATAAAAAAATAAAAAACCGAACAAGTAATACAAAGTCTACCGAGATCCGTATAATCCCGAAAGCGTGCGTACGTCGATGACGTATTGTTGTGTTCGGTTTATAATGTTTTCGCGTAAAAAAATCCATATTTTATGCGAAAATTACTGTCGTACGTTGAAATCATTATCGAAAAATGAAACGTTTAAATCGTCGTGAAAAAAAGTAAAGCAAAGACTAAGAAATATTATTATGAAATGTATACGCGCGCGAAAATGTAGATCCGTATGGAACTGTCGATCGATTTTTTTTTTTTTTGTCAATTTCGATATCGTTTTGGGCAGTCGTCTCATTAGAGGAACGTAAATCGATTTTTTTCTGACGTAGATCCAATCGTGAAAATCGGGTTTTGGAAAAATTCTTAAAACACGAATAACGCCATTCCCGTCGTTCCCATCGAGAGATCATGACGGATCTTGGGTGGACAAAAAAAAAAAACCCCACTCACGTCTGGTAGGTCGTAGGAGCAACGAAATAAAAAAAAAAAAAATCTAAACCTACAAATCCACACCCACAACGAAGCACAATTTGTTTGAGAAATTTTAATCTTTTGCAGTTGGCAACTGGGGTTCTCGCCGTTGGACTTGGAATCCGGAAAAACCGTTTTGGTCTATCGATATAGAGATCACTAGTCATCCTCATTTGTATGCATTTACATATTTGTAATGGGTGTATGCAGTTTGATGGGAAAAAGTAAATGTGGACGGTTTGTGTAACAAATGTGTAACAATGCATAGGAAAAACAAATTGTTTTGCATTTAAATGCACAATTTGATGAATTTTGCATATTCAACCATATTTCGTGTAAAAGTTCACTAAACAAATTGATTTTATTTCTATTTCACCATAGAAACCATAGATTACGATTTACGAGTTCATTTTACCTTTGTTTTTCGGATAGTTATTGTTAACTTTTTATCTCGTTAATCGTAACGGTTTCTCATAAATAAATTTCATTTTTTCAAATTATATTTTGCAAACACACCGTGTCGTGTTGTCGGAAATAATCGCTGAGTCAGTGTCAGTGCTGATTACTAGAAACGGGCAAAATTTTTTTTGAACTTTCATGTCTCAATGTTATCGGTACATCGAAATTTTAAACGTTAATAGTGTCGATACATCGGATTTTCGAGGAAAAACATCGACGTTTTAACATAAAATAATTTCACTGCATAAACAAGTTGATAAAATAAGTCACCCGATGATGACAGGCGATCATTCAATCTTATAAGCCCGGGGGTCGAGTTTACCAAACCTTTTTTTTTTTTTTTTTTTGAACAAAAAATAATAATAAATACGGGCGAATACTAAATTGCCAAATAAAAAAAACAATTTTATTCAAGACATAGGTGTATTATATTTTATTGTATTTAAATGTACGTAATTCGTAAAAAAATATGTCAGACACTGAATACATTACCATCTAAAGATTGTAAAAATAAAAGTTCGTTTAAATGCTTGGATGTTGACCGATTTATTTGTTTATTCAAAGTCAATCTTAGTTTTAGAAAAAAAAAAAAACGTTCACTAGGGACAGACAATAAGATTGCGATAATAACTGCGCAAGCAAATCGCACGCCCATTTGTGGCTCGAACAGAATAAATATATATAAATTTATAAAATCGTAATACGAATGATTTTAAAAAAAATACTAAAATAAAAATGTTAAAACATCGACGGTTTTCGCCCGCCTCTACCGATTACTCAGTAGTCGCCCCCGTATCATTTCGTGATCCGCGTTTCGTAATTACGTTTTTGTGGTCCGATTTTGTTAAATTAGTTTTTAGTACATTCGTAACATTTTAAAATGCCGACAAATAGTGTAGCACTGTTATAAATAAAAAAAAAAAAAAAATATTAAAAAAACCCGGATTGCATTTAATAATAAAACGGACCACTACATTTTCACCACGGACAGTTTTGTCGTATTTTGTCAATTGTGTGACCAAAAAAAAAAAAATCGTACGCACAAAACGAATTTCGGTTACAGCAACACGTTTTACAATAGTGTAGTGCTCTGAATCAAAATGCAATTTTATTTGTACTGTTTGCAAACCCAAAATCTGGTAAAATGTTTAATGAAGATCATTGTTCGGCTTACTTCAACTCAACGTACTTGAGATATTGGAGTTGCATCGGTATTTACGGAAGATAATAAAAAAAATTATATATAAATGGCGTATATTTGTGGCAAGAGCATATTATTGACATAAAACACGAGCCATATTTAACGGTTTTTAATGGATAAAATGCGTACGGTTTTTAGGTTTTTTAAGTGCACGCGAATCCGGACTCTAGACACGTGGACGCGAAGCGTTTTACGTACTCGGTCGTCATTTCGGTGTTCGTATCGGCAAACGGCCGTCGATATTTTCGCACGCGCCCGTAATATAATTAAATTTGTCGACGCGAGTTATTATTACGGCACAGGGTTCGTGATTGGTTTTCGCCGCGGCCAAACCCAGTTAATTATAAAAAAAAAAAAAAAAAAAAAAAGAATAACAACAAATGCTCTCGTACACGGTCGTTTGTCGAGAGTCTGTCGAACGCGGACGTTTGTCGGCGAGTACCAATCGCATATTGGCCGGTCGACGGGTTCGGAATATCCGAACGGCCGTATCTATTGTTTCCCGGGACGGTTATTCTATTATAATTTTATTATTATTTTTTTTTTTTAATTTGTTTGTTTGTTTGTTTGTTTTTTTTTACCATTCGCGTTGTGCAGTTGTAGTGGCAAGCCTATCCAAATGCACAGTACAACGGTGCAATTAGGATTTTTTTTTCCCATCGGTGTCCGTGACACTTACTTACCGTGATCCGTTACAGTCCGGATTCCGGTTAGAAATCTCACAAGACCAATAAACGTAATTTATTTTTGAATACGAGGTCTGTTCAAAAATTACCAGGACAAATGCCAATACGGCTAATCTACACACGTAAACGTTCCGAATTCTAAACAGACGATATTCTCCGCGAACAAGTGGACATTTCACACAAAACCCGTAGTCGCTATCTTATCTCAGTTTAATATTACACGCGGTTATTTTCGGTTCGCCGTTTTCGACATGTCCGAAATGAACGAACAGCGCGTGCGCATCAAGTTTTGCTTGAAACCCGGTGAAAATGATGCCACGGAAACGTACTGTCGATGATTAAAACCGCTTTTGAGGATGATTTTCATTAAGTACATTCCGTGTCTTTCGAGTGTTCTAAACGTTTCAAGGATAGTGGACGGTCCACGTTCTGGTAGACCGTCAACGTCATCCAGAAACCAGATGGTGTGACGAAGATTTGCGAAAAAAAAATGCGAAATGGCCGCCGATTCGTGAGTTAATAATGCGAATCTCAATTGAGTATTGTCATGGAATTTTACAGGAAAATGTACAGATGAAAAAAGTCACGAAGCCAAATTCGTTCCGCGATTGTTCCCGCCACGACAATGCACCGGCGCATTTAGCGCTGTCGTTTCGTGGATTTCTAGCCAATAAAAAAATTGTTGTGGTCCCGCGGACTCTCCCCATTCTCCTGATCAGGCCCCATGTGATTTTTTTTTTCTATTCTAAAAACTAAATTCTGCGCTTAGAGGACAGCGATTTCAAGATGTAGAGGAAACTAAAGCGAACGCGGCCAAACAGAACTCATAGGTTTAACTTTGGAACGGTTCCAAAGGTCTTTTGAAAAATGGCATGACCGCCGGGATCACTGCATATCGTCCGGATGATAGTATTCTGAAGGAGATATCTTTAAATAATATGTAACTTCATTTTTGTAATTATTAAATATAAAATCCTGGTACTTTTTTAAGAGACCCCGTTTATGCTTAATATTTTTTTATTTTTTATAAGAAATATACAATCTGTACAATTAAACACAATAAGTATACGTGAAAAGGGAAGAAACATCAAATAACTGTAATAACGTTATTGGGGTTGCATGAGTACGGAGCTACTTATTAGTAGCATTTGACTTGAAATTTATATTATTATTGGGAAGTGACAGGACATGTAAGCCTTTTATCAGAAGATTCTCGTGATTTTCTTATTAAATATAAAATGATTTATAGAAAACAGCAGCTGTTTTGATGCCTAGGTCTTTGTGAAGGGTCAGGTTAGAGACAAATTGTAGTGCATTTGTAAGTTTTTCGAAGTGTAATATTTCGGAATGCTTGTGTTTTATTTAAATTTTACTTTTTCGCCGGTCCCCATAGTTGAATTCCACACGTCCACGTGGGTTTCAAAAAAGATTTGTGTATTCGTAATTTAGTATTCAAAATTTGAGAATTTATTTGTTGAAAGTAATATTTTCAAAGATCGGGACCGGGCAAGAATATATGCTTGAAAAAATAATTTAATTTCAACATCAACGGTACGAGGGCGGTGTCCAGACACACAAAATAACCCTCCTCGGTTCGCGTCGCCTGTGCAGTACATCAAATTGTGTGCAGTCGCACAACTGTGGTTTGCGAGTTGTTTTTTTAAAAGTAAAAATTTCCAATGATATGCTATTGTACTGAACTTTTTTTTTTTTTTTATAATTTTTATACGTATAATTATGTATAACAGCCCCATTCCTCCCCTGCCACCTAGTAACGTCAGTCTGTATGTGTGTGCGGTGTTTTTTTTTTGTGCCGCTGGACATGTCATGCGCGTTATAATGATACGTTATTTTTAAAAATGTTTTTATCGATTATCAATTATTTCGGAAAGTCTTTCCGATGATTATATTAAATTTCGGACGTAATAATAAAACGAAAAAAAAAAAAAAAACCAGCCGTTATTGCTATTGCTATATCAATACCGAAATGGATTTTCGGTGTTCGACGATCGGATTTTCCCGTTTTCCCATTTTCTGACCAACGGAGACGGGCGTGTATAGCGCACGTGAAAGTTTTTCGGAAAACGCTAGGGCAGAGCACGACCGAAACGTACGTGAAACGGTTTTCTCCCTCGTTATTTTAACGTTTGTCCAAAGCCCAAAAGCCACCGGAGATCAACCGACGGACGGTTATTGTGTTCGTCCTATTTGTTTCGGTACGCGAATTTTTATATCCGTAGGCCTATTTATTTATAATGTACGTAATCGTATGCACCCAGGTATCTTTTACGTGTTTGTTTTAATATTAATATGCGTTTTAACGTATTATTATTGTGCGGTACTCCCGATCTGCCTGCGCGTGTGTAGTTAGGTATTTAAATTACTTTCCGACGTCTATTATGCGCCGCGTACTTGCGAGTCGCCCAACGTATCATATTTGTTAAAATTCTATAAATTATTCAGTTCGCATTCGAACCGCGGGCGCCTATAATATAATATTATAACTACGGTATTGTTTATTTGGTCTTCCAGGACGGGCAAACTTCATTACCCGACGGACGTTTGCGGGCCGCTGTTCGAAGAGGAACTGGAGTTTTGGGGCCTGGACGCGAACCAAGTCGAACCGTGCTGTTGGATGACATACACCCAGGTAAGTAATCGTTATAATACATTGTCGTTCGATCGATTTGCCTTCGGTAAGTTCGATGGAAATCGTGTTCGTATCGAGTTATGTACGAACACTGGCTGAATGAATAACCGCGTTATTCGCCCGTGTCGATATAAACGAAACGATTTAATAAATTATTATTTTATAATGAATTTCGTTTATTATTTGTGTTTGTGTACAATGACTGTCGGTGTTATTTGTAACCAAATTTCTATCATCGTCTTGCTAAAAATCGAGATAATAGCGGCGAATTCGGGTCAATTGTGAACATTTTGTAAAAAAAAAATAGTGAAATTATTCTAATGCCCTAACCCCCCCTCCCCACAATCTCCACAATAAAATCCGGAAAAATTGAAATACAACGTGCGTCGCCTCACTGACCTCGGATCGAAAATGACAGAAAAAAAAAAACCGTGAAATTCTTCAAAAATTTCGTCAGAAAAATTGGAACATCGTAATACAATGTGCCTCGCTCCCATTGATGTTCGAAAATGGAGTCAAGGACGACGCTACGGTATCCGGGGGGATGGAAAGGGGAGGCGTATTCGTGACAAATCTGTGAAAAAAAATTCAAATGACCGGAAGGATTTTGAGCTTATAACTGCGCAACACCGACATTTCGGAATGTATCCACTTTGTTAAACGTCATTATTGGTAAAATAAAGTAATTTTGTGATATCTCGTTTGGACATACATCAAAGTATATTATAATATATATGTATATATATATAAATATACTTGTTTTTTTTTTTTTAAATGTCTTTAATAATTAAGTTAAATTTTTTTTCCGACAATTGAATTTTAATATTTATTCATTTCAACTCTGTCGTCGAAACTTCGGAATTTGCATATACGGATGTGTTTTTAATTAAACTCAATCAGGCGATCGTTTTTGAGTATTTCATATACACAACTTCTCCTCGAAAGCCCGTATTTACTACGTAGTTCTATGACCTAACTCAGGAATCCTATCAAGATTTTTTTTTTAATTTGATTTTTAGAATTTTTTAAATTGTAATTATTTACTAATTTAATGTATAGTGTTTGTTTAATCAAACGGAGATAATTCGAATACGAAAAAAAAAAAAGAAAAAAAAACAATACGAATTAAATTTATTTATAAATCGTAAAAAAGCCATTTTTTTTATATGGACAAAATATGTACGAGTACAGTAGAAAAAAAAAATAATTTGCATAAAATACTGTCTGGTGCTCGTAACAGGAAAAAAAAACTATTGATTTTCTACCGTTATCTTCAACTATGAAAAAAAAAAAAAAAGAAAAAAAAACCAAGCATTTTATATGCGGTTGTAAAATGTTTGTTCGTTTTATGTTTAGTTTTTTTTTATAATATATAGTAAACAAGTATTATATAGGTGCGTCGAACAGAAGGGTGTTTTTTTTTAATGTGTACTTTTTAAAACCACCCTTGGCAACTGGGTCGTTTGAAACAATTTACCGATTCCCCGCGTACGGTATATTTTTAAAACATTAAATTCTAACTGCGTTATTATTTATTAGAACGGGCAGAACGGCGTAACATCAAATCCGACGATAAACTTATCGTCAAACGGTAGTGAAATTTAAATGTTATGTCGATTAGATATTTAAATATTATACAGATAGACAGTGGCTTATTTACGATTTTGCTGCCCCGGGTGCACGTTTTCATCGTGCTCCCCCACGGCCACCCTGGGTTTTCATATTATGTACTACATGGAGTTGTTTCTAAACTCTATTTTGTAAATCACACCGCCAAGCACCAGTGGACTACAAGAAGGTTTATGTTTCTAT
Source organism: Tuberolachnus salignus (assembly GCA_956483605.1). Lineage (NCBI taxonomy): Eukaryota > Metazoa > Arthropoda > Insecta > Hemiptera > Aphididae > Tuberolachnus > Tuberolachnus salignus. Next base: position 37,670,727 of record OY101429.1, on the reverse strand, counting down.
CTGTAAAAGCTACGTGCGTGGCACGTCCAGCAGGCAAGTGTACTCGTATTTTGTAGGCTTTAAAAGAAAAAAAACGATGTGGTTCAATTAGTATATGTGTAAGTCATTTGTCCATATGGTCGCCGTTCTTCTCGACGCGGGTGGTGAGGCGGGGGAATTATTGTTTGATGGTTGTAGGTGCCTCGTAGAACTCTGACGCCACCACTTTCGTCCACTCGTCGATTGCAAATTTTTCCCCACCAATGTGCATCTTTGGGGAAGTGTACAGATAGTAATCTCATGGCGCCGGGTCTAGAGAATGAGTCGAAGGGTGGTTCTAAACATCCCATCCGAAGGAGTCCAACAGTTGTGAGGTCTGTACTCGATTCAACTCGTGCTGTTCAGTAAGCCGTTTTGGGACTTATCGTGCTCGCAGTATACGGAATCCGAGGGTTTCTGTGATTGTTTCGTGCAGCAGATATCTGGAGAGTTGCGGAATCATCGCAGAAAGTTCATCGGAGTCAATATGCGATCGTCACGGACCCGCGTTCTTGAATTTTTTTTCAAATTTTCGGCAGTCAAAATCGACGGTCTACCACTCCTCATAATATCACCACGGACATTCGTACGGCCATTTTTTAACTGCCTACACCACATGCACACACTTTTACGATACACATGTTCTTCGCCCATAAACCTCAAGTGGAGATTTCGCAACGAGGTAACGGACAACGGCGCGGATTTCGCACTTGGCGGCAGATTCGATTGATTCAGATTCACAAGAGAAATTACTACTGTGACGGCAGTTTTGAACATACTGAACTCGTTATTATCGTGTTTGAAAGCTAAACAGTCATGATACGCGATAGTGTGACCAACATAGCAAAAAAAAAATATTCCCCGCGGCCGTGAGAGCCTCAGTGCACTTACTTTCTGGACGTGCCTCGTATTACAAGTAGTACAAGTAGTGTCCAAATAAGATTGTCGGTTTATTATTTATAATGTTTTCAATTCGCGTGTGACTAATATATTTATTTAAAATTGAAACCAATAAATACCAACGGTTACAACACAACGTAAACGAGATTGTTATCATATGGTGTACACGGTACACGCGTTTATAAGTGCCATAATAACAAATCGATTTTGAAAAAAATAAAGTCGTTTCGATAAGTTCATTTTAAAAAATATGACGAGGAAATTGTTTTTATTTTACAGGCGTGTATTAATGCCGAAACGTTAAATTACCTTTCAAAGTTTACTGCCCCCGAAAAAGTGAAGGCCAGGGAAATTACCTCCCTTGCCCTCTCCCTAAATACGCCACTGCAGATAACAGAGAGCTTTGGATTAAAACGCATTCGGATATTTCACACGTAGATCAGTCGTGTTCAATAAATTATTTAGATTTTCCATAATTATACTTTTTTACTACTAACTTCATAAACAGTTTTAATATTTTAATTGTATGTTTAAAAAAAAAAAAAAAAAAACACGTACGTCGTGGTCTGGCTAGGACTGTTCTCCCAAATGTCAAATTATATTGGTAAGAAACTACGAAATATAAAAATTCCTTAAGCAAATTCCCCTTTTTAAGTATATGTTAAATTGATACAGTTGACCAACTTGCTAAAATATTCTATACCAAATTTCGTACTAAATTACAGCTTCACCGAAATCCCCTCATTTCAAACGTATCCTCAATCGCACTCCCTGAAAACCCTCCACGTCGTTTCAAATGACAATAGTGTCGAGATCTCTTAAACTAAATTAATATCACGTTCTCAAGGGTTCTATCACTGGATAGTCTCCCTCATCAAGCTATCATGTTATTGTTATAATTGTCTATTCCGTGTAAAAAATCGTCATATTTGCTTTTTGTGTTTACTCAATTACAGATTGTAAGTTTATCTAATAAAAAATAAAAGTATGTGTTTCGCGGACGTTGGAATTTTCACATCGGTTTTTCGTCCGTATGGTTGAAACCCGAGTCTGTTTTGCATTACAAACGGACGAAATCGATTGAAGTACCGACACGGTTTGCGAACGAAACAATTGATAGTCGTAGCTTGGCGTCCTTATCCATATTTCGAGGCTAATTCCGAAACCCGAAGGTATTGTATCGGTCGTTGGGTACCCAGTCCGATATAATACAACCGGCGATCTATAGAGATAGAGTGTTAAAAAATTCAAGATACGGGATAATCGCTAGAATAATTATAAAGACACATCGATCAGCGACACATCGCGGATTGACTTAATTGTCTGGATAAAGATAAATAGCCCGACATTTTTTATCTACACTTTAAAACCAAAAAAAAAAAAAAATCGATAAACTGTTAACAACGTGTAAAATACATAGTTTTTGTTTTCGTATTTTTTCTGGAATGCGCACACCTACATTTATTTCTTAAAACGTTTACCTATTGAAATTCTCCGCCCACCCATTAGCGTTTCGGCGGTCGAAACACTACTGGGTTTATCGTTAAAAAAGTGAAACACGCGGCACCGGGAATTATTCGGAATATAGAGTAAGTGTACGTATAGTAAAAAAATTTTTCTTTCCCGAAATCGGACGCGACGTTATAATATTTCATCGCGTATCCGTCCGTCGGTTTCCAGAAGAAAATCAATTCGATTTTGCGCGGTAGTGCGTGTGCATCTTTTGGCCTTTAACCGTTTTCCCGCTTTCCACTCGTCGGACACAATATTAACTGCGTGTTATATGTTTTTGGAAAAAAAAAAAAAAAAAATTGTTTTTATTTAGTACGTGTTCCGCCACGAGGGGTTTCGGACAAAACGATTAAACGAGGCGTATCCAGAAAATAATGTTTCAACATTTTTAAAATATAATCATTGTTTTATTTTCCAATAAAAAATTACTAAATATTTTTAAAATATATTTAACTATTTCTCGACGTAGTCGCCGTTGCGTTCATTACACTTCGCGTACCGAGACACCAGCCTGTGTATTCCCCACTTGAAGAACTTTCGCTCCACGTCCTTTTCCCAATTCAACACGGCCAACTTTATTTCGTCGTGGTGTTCCCGACGTTCCTCCTCCTGAAATTCCCTTCAGTTTGGTGAAGTCAGAAGATGCCAAGTCCGGACTGTGAGGTGGACGGGTTTGTCCCAACCAAGGACCTTCAAGAAGTTCGTCTGTCAGAAGAGCAGTACGGGGACGGGCATTGTCGTGCAGGATACTAACTCCTTTGGTTTTGTGGAATACCAATATATCCGTGATTGCTTCACAAATCAGAAACTCCGAGATTGTTTAGTGATAAGTGCACGAAGTTTGTCCAAAGTTACGAACGAAATGTTCAACTTTTGCATGCACTTCGTTCATCATGAACACCCTCTCTCCTTTTCGTGAATTCACAAACCCTTACTATATCTTTACTCATCGCACCGTCTCCAAACACAGATTCATGTTGTCGAAAAATTTCATTTGGGGTATTACCCTTCGCGACAAAAAAAAAAAAAAAAAAAAAACTAATAACAGAACGAATTTCGCACTATTGTGCGTATTGTTGTACAGAGTCGGAGGCACTCGTGTTTTAAAAGTCACTGTGTTCGGAATTTCGCACATACACAGGTGAATGTCTTCTCATTCTGTTCGTAACAAAAAATGCTATCACACAGCGGAACCGAAATTGTTTTTAAAATTTCCCTCTTGTGCTTTTAGGGTACTTACTTTCCGGACGTGCCTCGTACGTTACGTAGATTACCTACACTCCGATCATTCATTAACTAAAATATTATACCGACCCCCCGATCTCAGTGTCTTACTTTATTAAAAACTCGTATTGCCCCATACGTACCAGTTACGATTTTATTTATACGACGTTGCGACACCGCAGTGCGGTCAAAATTATATATTTTTACGAACCGTAAATTACTTAAACCCGGGGTTAAGCTTTCTTTTATAGTTAATTTAGAGTTACCGTTTGATAGGTTATTATTCATTTCCTTATTTATTATTACGTTGTATTCGGATAAATTTGTATTTTAATGCTCGTTTTGTGTATTCGAATACTGTTATATTTATATATATATAAATACACAAGAGGGAAATTTAAAAAAAAAAACAATTTCGGTTCCACTGTGTGATAGCATTTTTTGTATATATACACTTATCGATGAAAATATTCGAACGCGTATTCTAATTATTTGATTTTTATTAATAAACAATACGTTTTCCTGAAAATATATTCTAAATGTATTCGATTACGTATTCTTAATACAGAAATATAAATATTCTTTACAAGACAGGTTTTTTTAATTAAATTAAGTGAAAATCCTCCTTCACAAGAACAATAAGAAAACAAAAAAATCCAATACAAACATCGACGAATAAAAATTGTTAATTTTCCAGGTTAGGTTAGTTTTTGCCGTATCGCCAAACGAAACACTTTGCGACAGTTCGCGTCTATGGATTTTTTACTAATTCATCGATTGCATGTACAAGACTAACGTCCGTGTTAATAGTAAAAATATAAATAGAATAAAAAATAATTAAATAAAATTCTCGACAATTTTAGATGCATGTTTCTATGTTCGTTTAACCGTTTCACCGTCTCAACATGTCTACGGCCTATATACAGAATATTTGAACGTACAGAACGTATTTTTTTTTCCTTTTTTTTTTTTCTTGTCATATATTTTCATATTAACGCGATGTTTATCGAATAAATTTAATAAAAAAAGAAATGTATTTTGTCACGTTGTCGCAACACGGGACTCAGGTGTCAGCGTAAAATATGATAATACAATGTATTCCGTATAATATACACGGGGGTTTATTTTAAATATTATCATAAATGTTAAACACGGCTATTATAATATTGCATAGACGAGACGAGTTGGAAAACCTGTACAGCGGTACAGACATAATACTTCTATATACGCAGGGTTTTTTAATTTTTTATTTTTTTTTTTATATATATAATATAATATCGTAATAATAACGTCAACCGCAGGAACGAATCTGAAGAGAAAAAAAAAATAGCTTTAGAGCCGTTCACGCGATTCGATATTTTTACCGTATCGGATACTTTCACAATTCCCGGTGTCTTTCGGTGGGACTTTTTTTTTCAGACGGTTATTTTACCGGTATTTATTCTCCCGTTTTCGGTCACATTCGTATCGTACGCTCGTCTAGACGTGTCACGATGGATCTGAACACATTTCCAATAATAATTTATAATACCGTCGGACAAAATTGACGATTTTGATTATGAAAGTACCTTGATGGAATCGGAAATAAATCGTTCTCCCGTTATGTTGAACGCCCGATCAATAAGAACAGGCAGTTCTGCAAATCCAATCCGGGCGACATTTACCGACTATTTGGTCTTTGAAGTTCGATCAGTTCTTTGGCAAGATGATACCAAAGGTTTTTAATTACAATAGTCCAATGAATATACAAGTCACACACCCCCCCCCATACCAATTACTAATCGTTAGTATTTTTATATTATTACAAATAAAATATAAAAAATAACATTTAAATTCTAATAACTCAAATTAATATTGTCATAATTTTTGTTCCAATGCAGGAAAACGGTGCATTTAAAATACTACATATTCCCCTGGATTCTGGTTTTTTATCCCGACGTTTTATCCTTATACACGTCCAATGATGATTCATCGCACAATTCCGGTCTTTTTCCAATCGGTGATTTAGGAATTTATGTCGTGCAATGGCGCACTTGTAAATTTGAATTAAAACACTAAAAACACAACAATGTTGATCGGAAAAAGGACAAACAAAAAATTCGGTCAAAAAACCAAATCGGCTGTATACATTGTATACAAATAAAATGAAATCTGCTTATAACAATCTTCAATGGACCTAGAGACTCAAATCGTTATATCCGGATGGCAAAAGAACCTTCATTTTATTGAAAAATTGATTTATATTTTGCATTTTTTTTTTTTTATTACAAATGTATTATTATACAAACCACGTTTTATATTTATTCTCCATCGCCTTGGCCGGCCACTAACTCCGGATTGTTCCGGAGCAGATATCCCCTGGTAATTATTATTTTTCATATTATTTCGAATACGATATTTTTAGCGCCGTTGGTAATTTTTCACATTTTTCTAATATCATTTTCAAAATGTGTGCCGAAAAACCACGTCGTCAAATTTACTGATTTATCACAAATATAACTATATAAATAGTCAATGCGCGTGCGATTTAATTTCTGGTGGCAAAGCCAGATTTAACGTAATACACGCACAAAAATAAAAAAATAATAGCTCCGTAATTACATCTGGAGATTACTGATTACTTTAGAACGATTTCTTTGTTCTGCAGAACAAAAAAATGTAAAAAAACGTTCAAAACTCGTACCAAATTAAAACCGCATTTTAAATTCACGAAACACCAAAGCAGGGAGGAATATTGTTAAATTTTTTATGAAGAAAATCAATAATATTCACGTCTAATATCAATCGACAATCATTGTTAACAAGAAATATAGTAAAAACTGTGTAATTTATTATTATTATTATTTTTTTTTTATTTTGATAACACTATGACGGTGTGGATAATATTACTGTGTTGCGAAATGTAACTATATCAGACTATAAAATACTCTCACCGAACGATTTCCCGTGATAATTTTAAATTGCACGTTGGCCGACGTATTGATTTTAATTTTTATTGTAAATTACTGTATTGTAATTCGACCGGAATCGATTAGAAACAGTTTATAAACGTATGCGAACTGCGTGCACGCATTTTTAATAAAGCCGATTCGAAATAAATTTGTCGGGAACGAAACGTGTCTAAACGAATAGAGAAATCCCAAACAGCGATTTGATATAGCGAGACACGCGTATTGTACACCGCGATACCGTGTATTGCGGATTAGAACGACGACGAATTATCGCACCGGACGTGTACCATAGTTTACTATTATTACTATTATTGGCGAACGAAAAAGCTAATTTTTAATATAAAAAAAACTACCGTCGTCGTTACACGCCGAACTGTCATCGCGACCGACTTGTCCGGCCGAAATTGCCGCCAGTCAGTTGTAAAACCGACCGCGTATCGTTTTATCCGGAATTCCGTCGTAAGCGGATTTTGCTGTACGGTGCCCCGCGGTAAACCCAATACGGTTTTTCGCACCGTACCGGCCCACTAGCGATCCGCAGTGGCAACACCCGACGACCGCGAGACCCGCCCAATATTGAAAATACGGTTTTAACCGACCGACCGGACGGCGTTGGCGAGAATCGTTTCCTCTAGGGCTGACGCGAAGACCTCGGCGAAAACACCGGAGATTTGGGAATTTTTTCCGAATAAAATCATCGTGCGGCTGCCGTAGTGCAATTTTGCCGGCACCGCCGTCCAGAACAACGTAACAAATACATATTGGGTGTTAACGATTTCGTATATTTTCGTTTTTGCGCAACCAGAATTATACCCGAGCGCGATACAAATACGCACACTTATATTTGCGTATTTTCGCATTTTTCGAGCATAATATATCGATCGTTTCTGGATAGTGTGGCGTACATTTTTTTTTTTTTAAATTATAATATTAGATCGTATTTATTATCGTTTATTTATATCGTTAATCGTGTAATTGTAAGTAGCGCGCGAATCCACGAGATTAGATATTTACTAACCAGCCCTAGAAGTGCGAAGTTACGAGATTACGATGCGTTTAATATTGCGTTTGTTGACATTCAAAATTTAGTCGTGTTTGTTTGCTGCAGTTGGCATGCAAATATCAGTGAATTAATTGTTGTACAGTGTAATCCGGATACTTAAAGTAAGTTTATTAACCAGTGTACGATTTAACTTTTACGGACCGGAAACTAATGAATATTTTTATTATTATTTTTTTTTTTTTGTTTTCACATTTAATAGCCGTGTGTTTTCTCATTAGAATTATTTTAAATACACTCTAAAATGAGTTTATACATTTTTTTGAATTACTATTAACCGTTTTGTGCGTATATTTGTTGAAAATTTAGGTATATTTAATATATTTTTTTAATGGCATAAAGTTGCATATTTTTAAATGCACATTTCAATGGAATTTTGATTCATAAACATCCGGGATCTAGTAATAATTATTTACATAAATGGCGTAGGTACTTGTAAAATTATTATCTTCATATTAAGTCTACTTATATTTTAAATCCGATAAATACTCAAAGTTTTCCACCGTCCGTCGTCCATCCATCGAATTCCGCAACTTTTCAATATTTTTTTAATATTTTTTTTTTTCTACAATTTGTAATACCAATGTCTTATTATTATTTTTCTGCGTCTATATATTTCTTCTGAACTGTACAGCGTGAATTATTTAATATTTTGATGTCGGCGAGACGTATGTCGGATTCTTGTGGATAAGGGCAACACGAATCCAAATAGGTTAAATAGGTAATGCTTGTTTATCGCGGAATTCCTTTCTTCACCTCGGGCATCCCTCACTTTTCCAACTTTCTACCTACGACGGTGTATCCGTCCGTAAGCGGTTTTCTTCTTTTTTCTTCCCCTTTTTTTTTAAAAAATTTTTTTTTAGGTTAGGTTATCCCTTTCATATTTGGTCGTTTTCGAGTGCGCTTTACACACGGAACGGACTGATGCGACACTCTTTGGACCCGGTTTCCGCCACCGCGCGTTCCGAACGATCCGTTTTGCATCGAATCGTTTTTTTTTTTTTTTTATCGTCCGGATTCGAGATTTTCGGTAGCCAGAGTTTGTTATTTTTTTTTATATTTATTATTTTTTGTTTTTTTTTTTTTTTTAAATTTAATACACGGTCTCGGTAACACGTCCGCGCATACAAAACAGACGTTACGCCACATATTATTACAATAACCGTAATGCGAACAACACTACGCGACCGGCCGTATATCGGAGATTAAAAGCCTACGTGATGCCGGCCAATTCCCGGGGTAAAAACATACGAAAGCGGTCCTTAAAAGCGGTTCTGTGTTTTACAGTAAAAAAAAAAAAAAAAAACAAAAACATTATAATCGTAAAATTTATTTATGGAAACGAGAATGTATCGACGAGGTTTTTGAAAATTTTAATTTTGTCGTATATTCGGTCGTACGGTTTTTTTTTTTCCTATTGAGAAACTAAAAATGATTAAAATCGCTCGTCAAAAGAAGATGGTGTCGCGATCTAAATTAGAAATTAAAAATATAAAAAATTCTAATAAATTAAACAAACTTTTGTTATAAAATGTCGCTATTGGGTGGCTTCTTTTTTCACGCGTCGAATGCCAATTTATGTGTTTCCGCACACATGCTTATTGTAAATTTAATTTACAGATTGTATGTTTTAAAATAATGTTAAAAAAAAAAAATAAAAAAATCGCTGGTCTATAGTTCAAGTTATTACAGTGATTATTTGTAAATATTGTGAATCCGGGAGTGAATAATTTGAGTGTTTTCGTTGTTTCATTATTTCCCCCTCAAAAAAGTCCGATAAAATCGCTCGTAACGCTGCTGTCGCGACCCCTTTGAATACTCGGCGGCAAAAAAAAAAAAAAAAAAAAACCGCAGAGATTTAAAATTGGGGGAAAAAAAAACCCCTAAACAATTCGTTCCGGTCCGGCGGTCTGGTTAGCCGTTGTACATAAAATATTCCGAAAATTGTAATTTATTACGGCAATAACCGCCTCGACGACGGTGTTGCGTATTATTAGTATTGTCGACCCAGTAATTTTTTGCTAGCCCGTCTCCCGTCTCGCTCTCCGCAATATCGCATGTCCGTCACCAAAGCTTTTTCGCATTACACGAGTTTCCAACCCCCGCCCCAGATAAAAAGCCAGACGCGTATTTACAAGTGCCGGGTGGGACGAATGAACGGGATTTAATGTTGGTGTTTTTTTTTTTTCTTCTTCTTGTTGTATTTCTGTGTATATTAATCCGCGAAAGTTTATTTTATCCGATTTATGATAGTTGTCCATTTTAACGCGGCGCTAAAGAAAAACTTAAGCGCAGCTCATAGCGGTTTATGACTTTTTATTTTTCTTTTTTTTTTTTTTCTTTATACGCAAATGAACGAATAGAAACGATGAATTATTGTCAGTCGTAAATTACGATTTTTATCTGTAAATACAAATAAATAAATATGAAATATAACCACTCCGTACGCGTACCCCTTTAAAGGGGTGTTCTCGATCATTTTAGAATATAAAATATTTAAAACAAATGCGTTTTTACAAAACTCTTTGCGTTTAGAATGTGTATATAATTTCACTTATTTATAGAGCCCGCGAAAAACCGGCATAATTTAACAAATAATAACATTCTAATCGCGCCGGTGTTTAAATGTCGTTCAATTGTCTATTTGCGTAAAGTCGATTTGTTTTATTTTCACATTTTGCACTGTCCTATTGAGCGTTTTCTGGGAGTATTATTACAGGATCGAAATATTTTTCGTATCTGCTAATCGTCTAAAATCCGTGTCAAAATCATGGTAGTCGCGTGTTAATCGCTTTTTCAGACGAGGTTAATAATCCGCAATTGTACAATAAACACGTTGCGGTGGCGACGCGGCGCGGCCAAGATTTTACATTTGGGCGTGCTGATCATTTGTCTACGCAGAAGTCCAGGGGCAAACCAGGGGCAGTGGCGCCGATGTCCTGCGAATTGCATTTGTCGGCCGACGTACATTTCAAGAAGCCCAAGAATATTTAAAATACGGCCAATATTACGGCCGTAAATAATTTATGGTTAGAGCGGGTCTCTTTTGCGTAACGAACCATTCATTCGGTTTGGTGGCCAAACTCCGGCCCAAAGGGAAGCGGCCCTGTCATTACATGTCTCACGACGTCAGTTCCTCGTTCGCGATAAGAATAATGACGTTAATAAAATGTAAAATTCACCGCAAACACAACGAATTTAATCAGTAACGATAAATTCTTATCACGGAATCTGATTTTATATCGTGTATAACCTGTAGTGAGACTTGTCTATTGACACTTTAACGGGAATTCTTGTAATACAACGAGGCCGCTTTTAAAATATCATCCTGATTATTCAGCATCCGGTACACAAATCTTGATTACACGTCTCTTCTGTATCACTCGTAAAAATCCACCGATCATAAAATAATATGGTGCGTTTAAAAAAATAAATAAAACTTATTTTATAGACATTTTTGCCATCGCGGAATCTACAATCAGCTGTAATACCGCGGATTGACTTCGACAATGTATGACAGGATTTGTTGGTAACAAATTCCATAAAACGGAGCTTAAACGAAGAAACTTTCGTGAAACGTTTACTTTAAAGTACCTACGTCAAAACCTAGTTAAAAAAAAAAAAAACTTTTTTTGTATTTAATCGGTTTCCTTTGGATTCAGTTTTGAAACTGACATTTTTTTTTCACGTGTTTATTTAACTTAAAGTTGTATCACTTATTGTTTGATGAAGTATCGTATTCATTTGACGAATATTTTTCGGAAACGCACCTATAGACACTCTGGAAACCTGAAATCAAATACAAATTGAGTCTCCTCCCAAAACTTTTAACACTCTTGATGAATCCGGGGTACCCACTCTAATTGTCATTTTTTTAATTATACCTAGGTGTTGATAATAAATAATAATTGAATATTGTAAAGTACGAAAAAACTACTTTCCATTACTTGCTGAAGTCCTCCAGACGGTCACTATTCATTTCTTGAGGCACCTGATATCGGAGTCCCGAGTTTACAGTACGCCAAATCACCTCCTGTTTGCCACTGGGGAAAATACTGCGTTCACTATTGTTATATGCCACTTCAGAATTATAACGAATACGCGAGATTTCAGAAAATTCCTTATTCTTATAGTAATAATAATTCAAACATTTTTTTTTGAAATTTCGTTTATCATTTAAAATAAAAGATTACAAACTTTATTTTGAAAAAGCGGCCTGGCCGTTATCGTTCTAAAATCTGTTTTCAAAATTCCAACCGTTTCGCTGTGTCGATGTTTTTGTTGCCTAAATCTCGCAATACACTAGTCGACTAGTGCGAGAAAAGCTTATCGGCCGGGGTAAACGGCAACAGACATTCGCATCGATAATAATCAATTATTACATTTCACACAAAAACGCCGAGTATTTTGTACGTAACAAGAAATTGCCTTAATACACCGGCGAAACGGTCGGTATCAAATTCCCATAACGCCGTACATGAGTACAGAGATAAAAAATAATAAAATTGCAAAAATAAAAACCACATATAACAGAGCCGTATCGGCGAAACGCATACGTAACAATTCCATCGATCGATAATTGACTATCATTTCGATCGCGTCGTGTTATTTTATAATTGCAGCCCATTGTTGAAGCCAAAACAGAATCGATGACGTTCCACCTGAATAACAGTTGTGGCTAATCATAAATTTCAGTATCACCATTGATGAACGCCAAGTCCAACGTGGCATATGTTTATAATACCAAAGTGTTTGGGCGTGAATTTCGATCGGTCCCTAACTTACAGAGCAGAAATACTCGAAACAATATTATCGGCGAGTAGTTCTCCGGATGGGGAGAGGAAACTTTGAGAACAGCGAATCTCGCATTGATTTACTCCGCTGCTGAATTTTGCTTTCCGGTGTAGCTATACAGTTGTCACGTATCGAAAATACATATGTCCCAGCGCTCAATCGAACAATGATAATTATTTCTGGTACACTAAAACCGACTACATTATCTTGGCTACCAGTATTTTAAAATATCCCTCCGCCGTATACCAGGCGGTTTAGGGATGCTCTCTGGAGACAGTGAGGGTAAATATCTTAAGATTCCTCCCGACTTACCGATTAACGACGACATCCGAAATCTGCGTCTACTGCGACTGAAATCGCGGCAAGCCAAGACGGCCGGGAAATACCATACCATTTATCACACCGTTAAGGACGAAATGGCGGATAGAAAAATGCAACAATCCACACACGGCCGAGAACTGGTCGGGCACCGGATTAAATTCTACCTGGGGTTCCATCTACCTAGGAGACACTGATGGTCTCGGCTTAATCGCTTTCGGTGTGGTCTAAACGCAAAGGTCCAATTACCCATTTTGTAAAATAGAACTTAGCGGATTCGGAATCGCGTGAAGTTGATGGAATACCGTAAACAACGAACCGCCGCTTTGCTGAAGAACGCACAGTTTTCCAGGAGGTTTGAATGGTCTCGGCGTTTTATAAGGAGACGCCGCGGTGATGATACTTGTGCGTTTAACTCGTTAACTAATATTCTGTAATTCTTCGTCCGTAATTGTTTGAATGTTCAAATGTAATATAAGTAAGTTGTAAGTGATATGTTTCGTTACCTACCCGGTAACTGGGTACTGCGGTCTGCAGTATAAAATTATGTATTTATAATTATTTATTTTGTTTCTTTTTTGTTGTTGTTGTTGTTGTTGTCGTCGTCGTTGCTGTGGTAAAAATTGAAAAAATCCGCTAGACATAATTTCGACGAGTCCTCATTGCGCAATTTAGGAGAGGCATTTGCCGACCAGACGACCGTTGAATCCCGCCGCTGGTATGTAGTAAACCGTACGAAAAAAAAAAAAATGAATAAAATTATTAAAAACGGTATAATAGTGTAACAACGTACGCGTGTACAAAACCGACTGACGTGACGATAAAGTTGATTAAGTTTTCGTAAACGTTATGATATTATCGTATACAAATGTTATTATATCGCGCGTGATTGATCGTTAAGGTATCGGTTTGCAGATTATTACTATTATTGTTCGGGAAAAACGACGGGGATTGATATATATATATATATTTTTTTTTTTTTTTTGTTATAAATGAAAAAAAAAAAAATACAAAAAACCGATGATTTATTATTTTATTACGACCCCTACGGTATACATTCGGGTTATAATTTGTATTCGTCATTGCTTTTTTTTTTTTTCCATTTATTCTTATTCTGTATAGGTACCTGCCTTGCTTACCGATACGTAAATCCTCGTAAATCTGTTATTTCTATATATTGTTTTTTTTTATTTATTTATTATTTTTTTTTTTTTTTTTTTTGTGCGTGTCTCGTTTAAACGGGAATTATTGAATATTATTCCGTCACTTAAACTAAAACCGTGTACGTTTCACGCGGCAAAGTTCGCCAAAGTATCGTCTCTATAATATCAACGCAAACTTAGCAAACTTGTCGGAACCAAGAATATTTTCTGTTTCTATTGCTACGCGCGAGAATTTTCAGTCGTATGCTAAAACCTTTTTTTTTTCTTTGGACGTTTCTTTATACCCGGTTACACTTTACCACCCCCTCCCCCCCTGTAGTTAAACATCATTTTTTTATACCTCATTCGGGCGTGTTAAGGTATTTAAAAACTGGCAAACGGGGGGCGCGGGGGAGTGGCGTAAAGTGAAAAAGAAAAGGTCCGGCTCTTTGCGTCAACGATTTGATATATTGATGATTCGTCTATAGAGTCAAAAATCGATGGCTTCTGTACATTTTTTTTTTCTTTTTTTTTCTATTGTATTTAATTATTAAGGGTTCGCGCGTTTCTTCGCCAATACGAGGTGCGACAATAAAATAACGAGACTTTTTGAATAAAACCTAAACTATTAACGTTATCTATAAAACGATTATTGAAATATGATTAGAAAACACTTATCTAAAAGTACTATGAACACTGATGGCATCGATTCATTTTCTTATACGTTAGTAGCCTTGTTATTAGTGCGAGTTCGACTATATTGCCGAAAAATGTTAGATATAAAAATCGAACAACATGTGTTAACATTAAATTTCTTGTTAAATTAAAAAAAACTGCCGCGGAATCGTGTTTCGTATGTTATGTGAAGTTTATGGTGAAAAATGTTTATCAAGAGCTCGTGTTTTTGAATGGCACAAACGGTTTTGTAGTGGAAGGGAGGACGTCGAAGACGATGATCGTTCTGGACGTCCTATCACGTCTTCAACAAACGAAAACGTTGAAAAAATCGACAAAATTAATTAATCAATATTATTATAAAGAGGTAATAATTAAATTAAGAGAACGTGTCAGTAAGAAGCGACCAGATCTATGGAAAAATGGTTGGGTTCTTCACCAAGACAATGCTCCAGCTCACAGTGCATACAAAAACCGAATTTTTTTCTCGAAATTTCGTAACGTTTTTATTAGACGTAAAATCGTTTTCATTCTATTAAATACGCTTTTGCTCTGCCGGCGTATCGATCCCGTATCCTGTGATATTATATTTCTCCTTTACCCGACAGCTGCTGTAACGAATACCTGTCGGACGTGTCGTTTCACTAGAATATTTATTTTCGCTATTGGCGGACATTTCGAAATTCGAACTGTGCATGGTGACCGGTGAAAAACGTACACGAAATATTCCAGTTATCGCTTGCGACGTGTTTGGACGGTTATTATAGTAATACAGTAAATATTTTCATTCCGTCATTGTAAGCACACGACTCCCACCGCAATATTCTCGTTGCACATACAAAAGATAAAAAAAAAAAAACGTTTCGGTTTTATAATAATTACACTAAACGTCGGTTGAATATTACACGTGAGGGTTCTGTCACTGGACAGCCTCCGTCATCAATATTGTTCATGTTATGTAAATATTCTGTAATTATCCTATTCGCTTTGCGTACAAATGTTACAGATTGTAAATATCCGTTGTTTTTTTTTTTGCAATAAAATAAAAAAAAAAGAAATATTACAAAATGTTTCGTCAGCTTCTAGTCTCTGGTCCTACCTCTAAGACAGTGTGAGAGTTTGGTCGTCATTAATCTAGTCTTGTTATTGATCTTTAGTTTTAATTCTAGTCTTATCGACTGTTTTTTTTTTTTCCGTGCTCGTGCCGTAAACCAATTAATGATATTCGTGTCAAAATCACTATTGTGTTTTTTAGCCGTACGCCATACGTCGTATGTCGTTCCATAAGTTTCGTAAATTTTCGACCGGATATTATAATTCCTGCGTTACCACCGTATAATATCGTCTGCGGATATTATTGTTATTATTTTACGTCGTTGTTTAACGGTGGAAAAAATTGCACGGACGAGCGAGTAAAATAAAGGGCCAGATTAATTTAAATAAACGTTATTTTGAGTACGTTTAAAAATATACATATTATATAGTGCTCGGTAAAAAAAAAAAAAAAATAATAATTTTTTTATCTGAAAAACTAATTGTATATTATTCTCTTTTACATTTGTCTCGCTTCAACCCCCCCCCTCTCCCTCTCCTCTTTCGAAAATACGTATAACGAATATCCTTTGAAAAAAAACAATTGTTTTTTTATTTTTCTTCATTTTAACGGTTACGTATACGTGTTAGGAAATATATATGATGGGAAGGAGGAAACTATAGTTTAACCTAACCGATGTAAGTATTTTCATTAATCGAATTTAATAGATTCGGTATAAAATCGTAAGTACTCGTATTTACTCGTTTATTTATTAATTCGAGATATTTCGGATTCAAAAAAAAAAATAAAGAAAAAAAGAACCAATTCGATATAATCTATGAAAATTGAACCAATCGGTTCGTCAGTTCGACAATTGTTGATTGTGTTAATAATTCCTCGAATTATATTTGGGGGGGGGGTGGAAGGGGAATGTATAGGACGGCAGGAAAATAACATTTTAAAAAGTTCCGAAATAAAATATTTACTGTGGGTATACGTATACCCATAATAATAGCATACTTTTTCAGTAGAATTTCGAAGTATAAAGTGTACTTAGAAATGGCGAGGCCGGATAAGCACAAAAATGAATAAAATATTTGAGACACTCTCGGGCACTATTGCAGTCTACCGAGAATCTAAAATGGTATTGTATAATTTAACTTACATTTTTTTTTTATTACGAAATAAAAAAAAAAATGTATATTTATCTACTGTTGTTTATTAATTCAAGCGTTCGTATAACGCATTCGCAATTCGGATTCTCGAAATGTTACTCGTACTGTTACCATAACGGAATCATAATATTTCCACGACTAATGTTTGCAGCCACAATTGGACATATTAAAAATAAACGATTTCCGCTATCGTTGCCGTTCTTCATACCACCTTCGGATCCGCGTTCTGGACTAAAATAGAAAAATATGTTATATTATGTTATACGTGGACAGAAAAAACAAATGAATACGAACGTGTTGACACGCGCCGATGGAAACGAGCGTCTTTTCGTCATACAAAAAAAAAAACCCGGGGGGAGGACAAAAAAACGGTCCGAAACTCAAGCGGGAGCACTGAGCGCCAAATTGAAATAAACACCGGACTCCGCCTGCAGTTTATTTCTTTTCGGCAAGGAATCGATTGCAAAAGAAAAAAAAAACCCCCGGTGTTTTACGTATCGGGCCTAGAAAATTGATATTACGGAGACGGAATGTTTCTTCGTCTTCTCCTCCTGACATTTAACACTCTCCGAGGGTTTTTGTCGCCATCACAATGGTCACTTTCTCGCCCATTTTATTTCCAATTTAGTACCACTCTGCTCGTATCATCCTAACATCTTCTGTTGATCGCATCGCAGGTTTATCCTCGTGCGAAACTTGCGACTAGAGACCGGAATTGTGTGCATTTGCATTTGACATATGGGTGTTAGAAAGCAAATTGATTTCGTATATATCGTTTTATTTTACATATTTGACGGGTTAAGGTATACTTTATTATAAATGTTGAACGCAGTCCGCATGTTTTAATACGTTCTTTATACATTTATAAACTGTTTGCTCTATTGCAATCGAATTACAACACAATAATTTACAATAAAAATGAAAATTTATATGTCGACCAAAATGCAATTTAAAATTATCACGGGAAATTGTTCGATAAGAGTATTTTATAGTCTAATATAGTTACATTTCGCAACACAGTAATATTATCCACACCGTCATAGTGTTATCAAAAAAAAAAAAATAATAATAATAATAATAAATTACACATTTTTTACTATATTTCTTCTTAACAATGGATGTTGATTGATATTAGACGTGAATATTATCGATTTTTTTCATAAAAAATTTAACAATATTCCCTGCTTTAGTGTTTCGTATATTTCAAATGTGGTTTTAATTTGGTACGAATTTTGAACGTTTTTTTTACATTTTTTTGTTCTGCAGAACAATGAAATCGTTCTAAAGTAATCAGTAATCTCCAGATGTAATTACGGAGCAATTATTTTATAATTTTTTTTTTTTTGTGCGTGTGTTACGTTAAATCCGGCGGTGCCACCAGATATTAAATCGCACGCGCATTGACTATTTGTATAGTTATATTTGTGATAAATCAGTAAATTTGGCGACGTGGTTTTTCGGCACACATTTTGAAAATGATAATAGAAAAATGTGAAAAATTACCAACGGCGCTAAAAATATCGTATTCGAAATAATATGGAAAATAATAATTACCAGGGGATATCTGCTCCGGAACAAGCCGGAGTTAGTGGCCGGCCAAGGCGATGGAGAATAAATATATAACATGGTTTGTATAATAATACATTTGTAATAAAAAAAAAAAAAAATGTAAAATATAAATCAATTTTTCAATAAAATGAAGGTTCTTTTGCCATCCGGATATAACGATTTGATTCTCTAGGTCCATTGAAGATTGTTATAAGCAGATTC
Organism: Tuberolachnus salignus; assembly: GCA_956483605.1. Lineage (NCBI taxonomy): Eukaryota > Metazoa > Arthropoda > Insecta > Hemiptera > Aphididae > Tuberolachnus > Tuberolachnus salignus. Next base: position 37,652,155 of record OY101429.1, on the reverse strand, counting down.
CATTGTATTTGTATACAATGTATACAGCCGATTTGGTTTTTTGACCGAATTTTTTGATTTATATTCGTTCAGACACGTTTCGTTCCTAAAAATGTCGAATAGTTGTTTTTCTACCGCAGAAAAAGTGAAAATAATTAAAACGTTTACAAAGTGGTTTTGTCTAATAAAGATAATTGCCAAGAGTTGGAAATAAGTCAATCAACATTGTCTACCATAACCTAACCTAACTTAACCTGCAAGTCAAAGAACCAAATAAAAAAAAAAAAAAAGTTTTTCTAAAAGACGTCACATCTGACAGCGTAATACAATCAAGCCAACATAAGGACGTGGAACAGGGCTATCCTGGAATGGTTCAAAGTCCTACGATCCAAAAATATTTCAATAAATGGTCGGATACTCCAAGAAAAAGTGACTGAATTGTAACATTAATTAGGTTAATATAATAAGTACTTTTTTATTTTCAAAATATGTAATATGGTTTGTAAAATACTTTTGTAATAAAAAAAAAAAATGTTTAAATTAAATCAATTTTTCAATAAAATGAAGGTTCTTTTGTCATCCGAAAATAACGATCTGATTCTCTAGGTCCCTTGAAAATTGTTATAAGCGGATTCTACTATATTTTTATACAATGTATCCAGCTGATTTCGTTTTTGACCGAATTTTTTGTTTGTCCTTTTGCCGATTAACATTGTTGTGTTTTTAGTGTTTTAATTCAAATACTCTAAATTCCTAAATCCCCGATTAGAACTAGACCGGCATTGTGTGATGAATCATCATTGGACGTGTATAAGGGAAAAACATCGGGATAAAAGACAGAATCCAGGTGAACATTTGGTATTTTAAATGCACTGTTTTCCGGAATTGGAACGAAGTTAATGGCAATATTAGGTTGTATTAGGGACGTCGCCGGGAAATGACAATATTGGCTTTCTCTGTAAATTAATTTGCAGACTTCGGTACGCACGGTGCGGTGTACGATCGATTAAACGCGACGTATTTACCATAAAAAATATAATATTATAAATTATTATTTTAACCACGGTAATCGGTTCGGGTGGGCCGGTGGCGTTATTGTTTTTGCTCGGCAAGGCGTGGCGCAGTCGACGATTTTTCATCGGATTATTACTATAAATTCGGTTTTCACTCCGCCTCTGGACATCACGAGTAACGATAATCAATCGAATTCGCGATCAAATGATTTTGCCGGGGCCGGCGGGGATCAGGCCGATTATCTAACGACCACCACTATTTACGTTGTTCTTTCTTTTTTTTTTTTTTTTTTCATTCATTCATACGTACATAATAATTACAGTAGAATGTGCTTATACGAACACTATTTGACCAATGTAAAATATGTTAATCAACCGATTGTTTCTAATGGGCGATTGGTTGTATTTATCAAACTTTATTTAGAATATATAAAAAAAAAATAAAAAACGTTTTGAGGTACGTATTATATTGTTCGTGTATGTATTTATTACACGTTTTATTATGTTTTGTAAAAAATATGTCTATCGATGTCCGTTGTTTTGAGTCGAGTAACTTACTAACCATGCTTTCGTAAGAGTAATACTGCCCAAAGCTTTTTTCGTCTGCACGGTGCTGAACTGCTTTCGTAGGGGACACAATGAATTTCCCCAATGTGTTGGTTTGATAGGGATTCGGTTGGTCTCTCGCTATTTCCTACTTCTCCGTCATCAATGTCATTCTGTTTCGGTGTTTGAGGATTCAAAATCGCATTATGCATCTCCTCATCTGTTGGAACCTCTGCAATTTTCTGGCGTGTGTCAATCCAGTCCCCATACATTTTTTTTCTGACAGATCGGTTGGTTTTTCTCAGGGAGACCGTGTTCGTGTTCGTCACAGTTTTTTGTCATATTTTTTTTGATGAATCTCCATCGTGACAACCGACAATTTCGAAATGTCTCCGCACTTACGTTATTCCACGCTTTCATTACCAGACGAACGGCATCCAAAATGCTTACACCTATGGTAATATCGTTAATCCGCAAGGAACACGAGATGTAGATCTTGGCCACCTAATTGTTTCAAATAACCGACGTGCTGTTTCAATAACCCGATTAATATTCAATGTTTAAATACACGTCCCGAGACATTTTTTTTGTACGCGATTGTATCGATTGTCCGTGTTCCTTATAAGCGGCTTCTACTGTATTGTATTGTTCTAAAAGTTATTGAAGAAAAACGAGGTCATCGGGATGAGGGGGGCATATAGTCGCCGTCATTTTTGACCACCTCCGATTCGAGGTATATTTTATTGCTCTGTTTAAACCGTGTTGTCGGTGTGTCCGGGTTTTTTTTTTTTTTTTTAAATGTATTAAAACGATCGTCGCACGGCGGGGAGTGTTGTAGAGTCGAAGATTATTTGAACGTCATCGATACCTCCGGCAAAAAAGATTAGATACGCTATTAAAATATTATCGTATTCGACGGTTTATATGGATTTAAACGATCCGGTCGGGAGTTTATTATACGCCCGTATGATATCGGCAACTACCCGAGACCTTTTTTTTTTTTCCTTTTTTTTTTCGTATTTTATTTATTACTCTTGCCGTTTTAAGCTCCCGGATATATATTATACAATATGTGTGCGCGTGCCGTGTTTTCGGTATGTTCCCGAAGAAATGGGGCGCGGCGGAACGGCGAACGCAGTCCGGACCCCCGTAGGGTAATTCACTTTGGCCACCGTTTCCACCCGCCGCCGTGCACGCGCGCGGTATCATCTCCCGCCAAGAGGTTATAATAATTCGATTGCTAGAGAAAGTGAGAGAGAAACAGAGAGAGAGAGAGAGAGAGAGAGAGAGAAAACAGTCTTGCAGCTATCTTTACACTGTATACGTACTTAATGTAGACAACCGTACCGTCGGCCGATGGAAATTATTACCACCGAAAACCCTCCCGGACGAGATTAAAAGAAGAAATATCGTTTTCCCTGCACGATTCGCAACGGAAAGCCAACACGGTTTCCGCCGCGTTCTAGACGGCCGACATTCCGTTGAAAACTGCATCTAAAAAACCGTCAGCCAAGTGAATTGGAACAATATTGCCCCACCCCCCCGGGAATATTTTTACGGCTACGGTCTCGACCGGACACAGGAATTTTTTACCGAGCCGAATACTCCCCCCCCCTCCGTCAATGTCTACCATAAGTATTTTCTAACAATCCACCCCGGACCAAAAAACACCGTTTTGTTCAATATTGTTGGTTGATATAATTTGGATGGGGGGGAGAGTATTCAGTCCGAGAAAATAATCGGCCCGGTCAAGGTAGTCAAGATAAAATTTCCAATAGATTTTTGAGTATTTTGCCAAAATTATTTTATTTTGAATACATTTCGCGAGGAAAACAGCCTCGGGTCTATCAAGATTATCCTATTATTTTTTTTCTTCTTATTTTTTGTGACATTTTGCATATAACGCGTTTTGAATAGTTAAAAAATTCCGAAACGCAATACGAATGTTTCGGCATTTGAGATATTTCCAAAACGCGTTTACCGGATGAAAATTTCGACGAATTCTAATTCGAAGCCATATTGTAATTTCGATAACACTACGTCTAAAAATGACTTTTATTTACCTATAGGTTTTTTTTTTTAGTATATTTAATTAAAGGTTGATGTACCATAAAGTTCACCAGTTTTCCATAGTTAATTTTTGGATTGTATTGGACCGAACGGGAGTGCGAGTGAGTGGGTGGGAGGGAATGAAAGAATAGATAGATTTTTTTTTTTTTTATTCAGTTAACGCTTTTTATAGCAGTAAACACGCTCATTAAATTGCACGCTATAACATTAAACTAGAGGTAATTGAGCACTATTAACTATTAAATAAGTCGTTTTTCGATTTGTCCAGTTCAATGCGCAGGAAATTGCAATGAGATAAAAAAAAAACCCCCCGCTAAAATATGGCAAAAAAAGAATATATAATATTATTAAAAAAAAAAAAAAAAAAAATAATAATAAAAAAAAAAAACTAAAAAGCTTCTCGGAACATTTATTGGAATACTACAATAATTTTCGTCGTTCTAGTTGAAAAATAATAATACACCCTGCAGTTGTTTCCGGTCGAAACACGGGATAACTATATATATATATATTAAAAAAAAAAAAAACTTTTCCAATGTACTTATAATAGCAGTAGGGTCTGTGTGAAATTCGTTCAATCAGCATATTAAAAATTATAATTTAAAGCTTTTTTCATGCAACTTTCGGGACACGTCTCGTATTGAACTAAAGTGTTTTCGAACGAAATGCAAAAACTGTTAAGAAAACTCTTGGTCGCTGTACAACTAATAGTTTTAATCTCTCGTTCCGGTTAAGAATATTCAAAATAAACATTTGCGAATTATCATTTTCGTTTGAATAATAATGTAGTAATAATACATTTATCGCGAATAATAATATCTCGTAGATATTTTTAAATGTAAAAAATTTACAAATATCGCCAGATGAAATGACATCGTGTGATTTTTTTATTTTTCGCCATCCGATATAATACGATACGATACGAGGTCCGTTCAAAAAGTACCGGGATAATAATTTTAAAAATTACAAAAAAATGAAAATTATTACTATTTAAAGATATCTCCTTCGAAATACTCTCCACCGGGACGATATGCAATGGTCCCAGCCATTTTTTTGAAAGTACGTTGGAACTGTTCCAAAGTTATAGCTTTAAGCTATGCTGCCGTATTCGTTTTAATTTCCTCTACATCTCGAAATCGTTGTCCTCCGACCGCAGATTTTAGTCTCGTATTCATAATCCCACGTCTCGTCACCGGTGTGGTAATGTTTTTTTTTTTGTTCATCGGCAGAACGTTTTTCCTTTTGCTCCAAAGTAAACGATCGCGGAACGAATTTGGCAGCTACCCTAATTCATCTGTACATTTTCGGTTAAAATTTCACGGCAAGATCCGTTCGACATTTCCGCTTCATTTGCTAACTCACGAACGGTTAACCGTTCGGCGGTCATTTCGCATTCTTTTCACTAATTTTTGCCACAACATCATCGTTGCTGGATGTCGACGGTCTTCCAGAACGTGGTTTATCTTCAGTTGACTGTCGACCATTCTCGAAACGTTTAAATCACTCGAATATCACGGGACCACTCGAGGAATTCTGCCCAAATGCAGTTGTAATCATTGCGTACGTCTCCGTTGCATCATTTTTACCGAGTTTCAAGCAAAACTTGATGCGCACACGCTGTTCGGTAATTTCGGACATGTCGAAAACGGCGCACGGAACAAACCGACTGAATTTGACCACGTGTAATATTAAATCGGCATAAGGTGACGACATCGGATTTCGCTTAAAACATTCACTAATACGCGGGGAATAAATCTATATATATATATATATATATAATAATTTAAAACGTTGTCGTCGTGTGTAGATTAGTTGTAATGACATTTGTCCTGGTACTTTTTGAACAGACCTCGTATTATATACGAGAAAAACAACGACCGGGTTAAAATAAAAAAAATCAATTATTAAACGGTGAATATCGCTTAATGAGACCGCCTTATTAATATACGCGACCCGCGAGAGAGAAAAGACGAAATTTGTTTTTCGTGCAAATTTCGCGTACACGCATTAAGCAAATGCATGAATAATATAATATTGAAATTGAATTCTACAAACTCCAACAAAAACCACATCATAAATCTCGCGTAATATGTACGGGAACCGTGCGTACAATATTATAGTTTTCTAATGCAGTAGTAATTTCTATGCTTATTTTTCTAATAAGATAGACGAAATACAACAAAAGAAACGTGACCTTATTATTTTCGATATATGCGAATAAATATTAAAAAAAAAAAAAAAAAGAGATACTTTTTATTAAAAATTATTAAAACTTGAAAATTCTTTTTGGTCTTCTCTTTGTTTTTCTCTCTCTTTTAATATTATTATTTACCTTATCTTTGAATTTTTATTACAGCCGTTGCGAGCGATGTGGCCGGAGGGGAAAAAAACAATATGGCCCCGCTCGTTTTGGTCGATAAAAAGGTTTTTTTTTATTTTTATTACAGGTTTACAGGGATAATAATATTGTAATTGATGTAAAAAAATAGGTCTTTATATTTATACTGTTAGTTAAACGTTTTCGAACGGACGTTTAAAATGTACGAAAAGATAATAATAATAATAATAATAAACATCGTTATATTATTTATTACGAGCCATAATCAGAGTTTTGTAGTGTAAAAATAAAAAATACATATATATATTACGTTGAACCGTTGGCCGGATTGTTGTTTCCGTTGCTATTGGCTATCAGCACGTTACCAGTGCAATTCAATAAGAAAAAAAAAAAATATTACGATAATAGTTCGCGAACTATTGGCGTTTGACGAAAACGTTATCGGTAGTGGTGGGTAAAAACCATCGATGTTCGACCATCGATGTTTAGTCTTCGATATATCGAAGAAAACGCCGAGGTGTTATTGAAATGTTGTACAATTGTTAGTATTTTTTAAAAATTATTTTTATACAAATTTTATAAATGTATAAAACTATTATTGTGTTCGAGCTGGAAATGGACAGGCGATTTGTTTGCCCAGTTCATATCGTCTGTCCCCAGTGAACGTTTATTTTCTAAATCTGGATTTACTTTGAATAAACTTTGAAGAAATCGGTTAACATCTAAACATTTAAACAAATTTCTGTTTCTACAACCATTAGATTATACAAATATGGTAATGTATTCAGTGTCTGACATATTTTTAAGAATTACGTACATTTAAATATAATACAATTTAATATACCTACGTCTTGAATAAAATTGTTTTTTTTTTTTTTATTTGGCAATTTATATTCACCTATTTTTTTTTGTTCAAAAATAAAAAGGTTTGAAAACTTGACCCCTCAGGCTTATAAAAATGAGTGATTGCCTGTCATCGTCGGACGACTTTTTTTTTTTTTTCTGCCATGAAAATATTTTATGTTAATCGAAAAACAACGATGTTTTCATCGAATATCCGATGTATCGACACTGTCAATGTTTAAAATTTCAATATATCGATACATCGAGACATGTAGACATCCCATCACTAGTACGCATACGATTTACGATTAATTATTTTTAAAGATCGGAAATCGACAATGTTTTTTTCGCATTGAAATTATCGTGTAAACGAACTTATAAGACGAGTGCAGACAAGAAAGGAAAATAACGTTCAAGCTGACGTTTTAAGGGCCGTTGTTGAGGCATAACGTAATAAAGTCGAAACTATTTCAAAGCCTTTGTTTCATATTATTGTAACAAACGCCAACGAAACTTTGTTGGACCGTCGATTTTTTTTGATATTGTTTAAAAATATTATATTATTTATTAGTTTATTGCGTTCAAAATGTAATCTGTTGAATCGTTAATATTTTCGAAATAAACACAATCGCTAAGTCAATATTAATTTTATTTTTTTTTTACCAACAGTGTCAGTTAAAAATAAACCTACTTTTATGAGTAAGTTTGTTTATACTACACTGCTTCTTAATAAAACATTATTATAGGTTTTATAAAAATACAATATATACTTCTTTCCATGACCGGCGATACGGTCATACCGTACCATGATTATAGACAACCGATAACATACAATTCGAAAAATTATGTAAGACAATTAACTAGGAACGGTCTTTGACTACCGTGCGATTTTATTCTAAATTTATTTAAAAATATCCTTGTGTTAAAAAATTTGTTGTTCGAATCAGAATTTGTTCATTTTCTGAAACGTTTTAGACGGATTTTACACTGTCAATAGCGTTATTACCGTACAAAATGCGATTAAGTGAAGCAGCGGCGAAAATTCCGCCGAATTTGGAGACTTTATCCCCCCCCCTAGAACGTTATTAAGCTTCCCCCAAGGTTTTAATCTCTTTACTATACATATTACATACAATTGTAGAAAATAATCAATACGTTTTAAACAAATTATTCAATCGTATTTTCATCACGTCGAGCCCCTCTTTGAAGATCCGCCTTTGAAGTGAAAGTAAAATTGTCGGCAAACGTACAGAAAATCCAACGGTTTAGATATATATATGGGACGAGGAGACCGGAATCGGTGAACCCAAGGCGGTTGTGGTCGAGTGAATACCAACATGCCGACTAAAAGAGACCCCGAGGACGTCGGGAGAAGCGCCGGGTGAAACGGGACGCAGAGAAATCAAGTGTAGTGAATTGGCATGATATATAAGAAGTAAAAAAAAAAAAACACGACTGCATGGCGTGGAAAGCAGTGCCGGTGGCGGCGAAATACACTTGAAGAGCCAATGAAAAAAAAAAGGTAAAATGAACAAATATATAGGATATATCAATTCCGTACCACAGAAATCACTTGCGAATCCCAACCGAGACAAAGCCAATTTCGTATCGGCTTCAGAGGAATTTTAGTACAGAAAATTATCAGCTTTGCTGTTGATCGCAGCATTTGCAATGAATCGTTCAATTATATTTAAAGCTTCAAAAAGCTCATCACTGACCCCTCTGGTTTGTTTTCGATAAATCGCCTCAATTCGTTATAATGTATCTGTGCTTGTGCAATTGCGGGGATGGTGGTTCAGTGCATTCTTGATCCTATCCTTCGTCAGATGATTGAATACTTGTTACAGTCCTTACAGATGACAAAATGTCTGAATCTGATAAATATCCGCACACTTCCAAGTCGTTGACTATACCGATATAATCATCGAAAAGAATATTTACACCTTGCCACACATCGTCCCAATTATTTATTGTAACTGTTTGTACTGTAATTTTTTTATCACTCATATTTTCTACATTTTCGCTTAAAAAGCCAGCTTTACGGAAATAATTTGCAATGGTTTGCGGTATTACACATGGTCCCGAGCTTTTTGAACATTCGATTTGCTTGTAAAATATCAATTTGTCTACCATCTGATTTCTGTAGCAGGTTCTGTACTAATAGGCTACGGTAATGGTGCTCGCAATTTTTTTAATAATCTCCTGGTCTATTGTCGCTGAACCACAGATATAATATCGGGCGGAAAAAAAAAACCTTCGAACATTTCCAATGTAAGAATTTCGTTATGGGCAGTGTAATTATCAATAAACAACATGACCTAGTTAACAAAGTGTTTGGTGGTATACCAAATTCTTTAGTTATCAAAGATTTTGTTATCGATCCATTCTCAACATCCCGTATCGCTGCACCTTAATCCTCGTATGTTAGCGTTTTTAGCACGCGTTTTGATGTCGAAATTACAAACGAAAAATTACGTACGATAACGTTGAAACGTAACGGATCACTGAACACTGAAGTGTATGTTTGTTGTCGTGTAGTGGACCATTTAGGTAGACCACTTATCGGTAACGATAACACTAATGATTTAATTTTCGATAGTAAATGTACATACATGAGAGTAATATCATAATTGTATAATTTTAGAGAAAATCGAAACTTCGGCTTATTCACGAAAATATTCGAGTTAAACAAGATTTGTTTGCATTGTTTAAATAGGAAATCCTGATGACCGGGGAAAAACTTTGAGGTATCGAAAATTTCGAGTTACAAAAATTCGATTTAACCACGTTCGACTGTATATTGTTGTACAGGGTGTGGCAGAGCCCTCTAACGAGTTTAATGGGGTCAATTAGTCTAAGATAAGATAAGCGCAGGTCTATATCAGTGGATTATTTTGAAAATACATATTCTGTGATTGCTGCACAAAAGGCTTTTCGTCTACACTTTGGCCTTCTACGCAACGAATATGTCCCTTATGTTAACACTATTAAATTTTGGATTCGACACGTGGAAAAGACTGGAAGTACCCCGACGTGTGGACGTGGACACAGAGCCTACCCGGAACAGTAAGAACCGCCGAAAATGTGCAGTTGGTTCTCTAAGGGAATGAGGCGATTGAGAAAGATCACCAAGACGCTCTGTCCGGACGCGGTTGCTTTGGGAACGTTGTGATGTCGGAAACATATCTGCAGCACAGGTTGGAGGAAATGGCCGAAGAGCATGACTTGGGCAACGTATGGTTTTCACAATACGGGGCTAGAGCGCACAAAGCTCGAATTTCGCTTGCTATTTCGCGACATTCGTTCCCCGGGCGTTTGGTCACTCTGAGGGGTGACGTAGGCTGGCCAGCATACTCCCCCGATTTAAGCACGTGTGATTTTTCCACTGAGGGTTCCTTAAAGTTAAATCTTACGTCGCCCGATCATACCATAGATGACCTGATAGAGAGGAACGCTGAAGAAATCACGGCCATTCCAATCGATACGTGCCGAAAATCATTCATAGATCGCCTACGGCAATGAATTGTGGCCGTCATATTGAAGACATCGCTATCAAAACATAATTGAAAAAAACGGGATTTACTAATAGTTGTATTATAACAAACCGTTTTTCTCAATGTTTTAATGGTAGTTATTCATAACTGCAGTCGGTTCCGCCGCACCGTGTTAGGTTTGCTTTGATATTTGTAAAATAAAAAAAAAAAAACGACGTCGAATGAGCGCGAGAACAGAAACGCGGCATACTATACGCGATATTTTCATGTTTTTCGGCGTTAACCGTCCAAATCGATGCGATTCGGCTGTCTTTATTGTTGCCGTTGTATTGATATCGTGTCGGTTGACAAACTTTTATTTTCACTCGAACGGTCGTTTCCGGCGGGTGTGCTTTCCGGGCGTCCGGAAAATTCTAGTCCGCGACGAGAGGACTGACCGAGGGCGTAATGGAACTCGACACTCGGCCCCGGGGGATCGGAGAACGGCACCGAGATGAATACTCGAGGAACATTTATTCGGTCCAGGGAAAAAACCATCACTGCAAAACTTTATTTTTTGTTTTTTTATAGGGTTTTTTTTTTTTTTTCCTAAGACCCATCTACACGACGTGGAGTGCGTGCGCGCGCGTGCCGGCGTGAGTTTGAATAATTTCCGGACGACTCTTTCGAAAAAGATAATAAAACAAAAGCCGACATATTTCGCACCGCGGGTGAGTAACACAATTGTAGGCGGAAAGTCGGGAGGGAAGGATGTGTAGGGCAATTTAATTTATTTCCGTACGCAACGATTAATCATTGCAAACGAAAAACGATTCTGTACGAATTTTCCGCGAAACGTGTTTTGGTAAATTGTTAAGTTGTAAAATTGAAAGAAAAATAATATAACAATTGTTCGTGTTTTCAACTAATTTCAATAGAAATTTGAACTTTATACGCTGATAAAAAAATTAATTTGTTAAAAGTACGCGAAACAAAAGTAACACGACAAATTCAACTAGCTACGTATAACTTAAAAAAAAAACAATAGAATACGTTGAACATTTGACCACGTCGAGAATGTGCTAATTCGGTGAGCGATTCGGCTTTCTATGGTAAATTTTTATTGAATTACAACAGAAATACCAAAATCGAAATTAACAGACAAAATGCCGTTGCGATTTACGATGTCCGTCAAAATATGAATTTCACTAACACTTATAAGAAAAAAAAATCTTGACTTACATTGAATCGTATACAATTGTATCGAATTTTCGAACAATTTTGAGAAACCAAACAAATTGTGTCCACACATGAAATCACATATAAACTTTCTAAAGCGATCATTTCAAATAGCTTAGTATAAGTAACCAAAAAAAAAAAATCCACCAGAATATTTCGATAATTGTAGAAAGTGCGCTACGCAATATAAGTATTCGTTTTCGGGTCTCTACGATTATGTTTGACTGAATCACAACGAATATACGAAATCGAAAACTACAGAAACGGTTGAATAAATTAATATTTCCGTTTTTTTTACGATTTCTAACAAAACTACAGAGAATATTAAGAAATATTAGCCTTTTCGCGTTATTTGGAGTAAAGTTTTACTGGTAGAATAGCGTCTGTGTTAACAGACAAAAAATTAATCAAAGCACCGCGCACGGCGAAACCGATACATTCCTCGGCACGGTCAAAATCTAAAATACGGACGAGCGCGACGGAATCGTAAAAGAAAAATAATATGAATTATATCGCCCTGTGGTGTGGTGAAAAGTTTTCGGGCAAACGTCGAAACTTGCGGGAAATCCTCCGGGCGAAACAACAACAGCGCTGTAGTTTCCGATATATTTGAGTCGAGAGATTAAATATTTTCGACGCGTATCGAATGGAGACACCACCGGTGCATTCCGACGCGTATTAACTTTATTATTATATTTTTTCCCCCGACCAAAAACGTTTGGTTTTTACGCGGTTTTTATTATTAAAATACATTTTGCCGAATGCCCGGTTGTCGAAACTATTTGGGAAACGACGAGAATTCCTAATACGGTTATCAAACGATATCGTTGCCGAGTAAATGTTATCGCTCCCGTAGTTGTTTGGGCAGTGTGGCCAGTCGTTTTCCTAGTCTCCGATTTGAAATTTTATATTTTATACAAATCTCTCGGTTTTGAAAACATTGTAAACCGATCGCTGTCGTCATTGGTCCGGTGGCATAAAACGGTCGGTCTAAGGCTACGCTTGCGGATCGGCATCCCGGATCTGCAATACCAAACGCCAAATGCTTGTTCGCCCTATTCAAATGAAATCGAACACAATTATGTTTGCACTAATATCAATTGCATTTGCGTTTGTATTAATTATTCCGCTGTATCCACAGAAATATATCCACCCGACGTCCCAAATAGGCAATGATTACAATAACTAGACAATGGTGTTATTTCCAAACCGTATTGTCATCATTTATTAACTATGAAAATTATATCCCGTCTATTATGTTTCTTTTTGTATGTGCATATTTTATGCCAGAGGTGGTCCCGTGCAGGTTTGTGAGATAAATTTCGTTCTCGGTCGTCTTTTCTTTTCTTTTTTTTTTTCCCCCCATATATGATCCCATCGAGGCCAGCTGTATACGGCCACCTGTATTATTCCTGTGGGTATACGGCCTAACCATTGCAATTTTCTTCTAACATTGTTCGTCGACTTGCAGTAATGCCTATTGTTCGTTTTAAATTTTTCGGCTTATCGTTTGTCCGTAACGTAACATCTAGAATTCATCGGATTCTCGTAGGTCTAAAAAAAAAAAAAAAAAAAAATGTATATTATACGGTTAAAACAATACGAGACTTATTATAAATTTAATGGCAAAACGATGCGATTCTCAATTTTTATATTTTATTTTCAACCTTATTTTTTCATATTATACACCTCGAGAGGTTATATTCAGCTTTATATTTTTTAATTAAATGTTTTAAGAACCGTGCGATTATTATTATTATTATTATTTTATATATATATAATCAGTTTATTTGCTTAATATCTTAAAGTGAATAAATATTATTATTCCTGTACATTACAATATTATAAAAAAAAAAAAAAAAACCTATTTAAAATATTAAATTAAAACAATTTCAATTAAAAAAAAAAAATTCAAATGAAGGGAATAATAATTAATAAAATACACGATTATAATATAAGAAAATAAACACACTTTTTTTACATTTTATATATATAGTTAAATAACACATTTAATAATAATTATCAACTTGGACAGATTGTTTTTTTTTTTATTTATCTTATGACTAAAAAAATATTTTTTGTCTTGTATGATGACCGAGGAAAAATTAATTTACGCTACCGATGTGATTTGAATATTAATTGTGTGTAAAAAAAAAAAAAAAATAATAATATCGTGATGTAAACCAACATGTTTTTATTTTTTCAAAACCAAAGTGTGATTGAAAACTTACTATTAAATTTATAATATTTATAGATTTTTAGTGTAGCGAAGAAGTTGGTGTGTTTTTGGTTTTATCTTTATTTTATTTTTTTGGAAAACACTTTTCCCGTTTGTATAAATGTTCGAAATTGTTCCCGCCGTACCATTTAAAAGACAGATTTTTCGCCCGGCGATATTTTATCCTGACGATTCGTCTGCATTCTACATCGTCTATATACAGTTTTTTTGGTTTTTTAATTTTCAAGAAACTCTGACGGTATAATAAGAGACGAATTATCGGTTTTATTTTTATCGATTTCCGGGCTACATAGGCCATAGGGGAAAAACACGACTATTACAATAAACACGTCAGTTTATACCGAGTTCGGCTCAGAATCGTTTTTCGATTGTCAACCAGTAGTGGTTATGAGTGGGGCAGGGCGACAGGTCGATCGCTCCCTGCCTAGCATTATATATTTTCTTAGTTTCACCACAGATTTTAAATGATGATCTTAACATCGTTAATTTCAATTGGTACAATATTTTAACATTTTCATTACAAGCATTTATCATATTTTTAGAGAATTTTTCAAGAAAAATCAACTTAAAACCCGCACTTTTCGATCTGTGTGTCCGCAACCACTTTTATAAGGTCTGTAAGCAACATTGCGATTTAAATGCAACCGAAATAGCCCGAACCGTTTTATAGATGTTTGAAAACAAACTCTAGTGACGCTATTTTAGTAGTTACTTTAAGTTATTTTAACATAGCGAGCGAGAGATGTATTTTAGTTTTTTCGCCTCATCTTCCTCCCTTTTGGACGTCATGTACAACCACGGACTGTCGTTAAATGTTCGTATACTCACCTACGACAGTGGGCTACCCGTGGTACGGAATACGTCCGGCTTTTCCGTATACGTTTTGATCAATTTTCCTCAACAACAACCAACGCCGGATATACTTTATGATATTTTAACCGTTTAACCCCTATATATATATACGTACCGAATAGTTATCAAACTCGAATTGATATAATAAATTCAATTATTTCATGTAAACTGCATTTATATACGTACATTTTATAAATTACTATTTGATAAACCGATTGTCTTCGAACGGATATTTTAACATTTCAGCATTCAAAATATTAAAGTTTTAGCAAGAAATTAACGATTAACGTACAAACAATATCGCGTGTAGGAATATGAAATTATTATTACACCAGACGATAATAATTCATAATAAAACGTTAGCGATTGACCTATTTTACGTGTACGCGATAAATTTTCGAATGTGATGAGTTTTATTAACGTATTGCGCAAGACGATCATTTTATTTTCGAACGTTATAAAATTAGCTACTTAATTTTTATCGTAAAACTGCCGTTTTCATTTATTTATTTATTTATTTTTTTTACTATATTCGTTCTGGTTCGCAAACAAAAATAATGATAATTGAAAACACTATTGTTAATCAAATGTCCTATACGCACTTGATAATATAATATTATAACAACTATCTTTTTTTTTTTTTTTAATTTTATATACACAATCTATACAAATGTGCACAATAGATTTTATATGATGAGAGTAACAAAAGCTTGAAAGGTTCGATTAAAGCAGCCGCCCATAAGTGACTCTTGACTAGTGGTTAAACAATTTGTTTATGTATTTATTTATTTTTTAATTTGGTATTAGGCATTTTTTAAAAAAAAGGTCGCGACGCCACTTTCCATTTTGGCCTACGGGCAGGATTTCCTGGGGGTGTAATTAAGGAAAGATTTTTTATGAGTGGATTTGAATGGTTTTGGAGCCGTTTGTGGAATCGTGTGTAGAATATGCGTGCTTCACTGTCTATTGTTTTCAAAAGGAAATCGTTACGAAGAATTACGTCGGAAATATATGGCGGAGCATTGGACAGACGACGCAAAGATATGATTTGGAACGCTTGGCTTTCATTCAGTGTTAGATAATTTCGCCATGCCCCATAATTGAAATCCATACGATCAAATCGGTTTGTGTGGAAATTTAAAAATGACGAGTTTTAGGAGGAAGAAACTTATTAAGTTTATTAAGATAAAGAAACTTATTAAGTTAAATCGCCGAACCCGGTCGAAGGCTTGAATAACGTCTAAAAAAACGCATGTGCAATACAGTTTTTTTTCTCGAAAAAGCGAGACTTAGAAATCTATCGACAATTCGATGTATTTGATGTACACTGCTAAAGAAGCATATGCATTAAAACCCGAGCCCTACTCGTAAATATTGGTCATTCGTATTGTGCCCAACAATATTTGGGCAGTAACTATATTAATTATGGTTTTATAGATGTCAACATAAACAATACTTGCTCAAATAATAAATTCGATTAACTAGGTTTATTTTTTTTTTTTTATCTATTGACGTTGCTCGGGCAGTAACATTTTTGTTGTAAGCACTGTTAGCAACTTGAAAAAAAAAAAAAAAAAATGATTTGCGCGGTGTAATATATGGGTGCAACTGAGCCGACTGACGAGTTCTGACGGTCTATAAATAACGAACAGTAAAATTTAGAGAAAAGGTTTTTTTTTATTTAAATCAGTATTCAATCCCATTTTTAAAAATTATTTTTTGAAAATTATATCTCTAAGATGGCGGCCGTCAGCATTGTTACACTGTTGTAGACGATCTCTGAAGCTCTCATATGATTTTCGGCACATTTCGACTGGTATGGCCTCGACTTCCACGTGGAGTGGTCTTTCATGAAGCTGCCGCGGGTTATTTGTAGCCCATTATCGAAAATGTTGTTTATTTACAGTTCCAGAAAGATGAAAATGGGCCTCATCGCTACAGAAAAAAGTTGATATCGGAAGAATTTGCAGAAGAATTTGCAGACGAATTTGCTGACAGACATTTTTACGGTTGCCGTAGTCAGTAGCATTTTACTCTTGGACAAGTATTAATTTATAGGGATGGAATGATAAATCTTCGTGAAAAATTCTCCTCAAAGAACGGTCTGTGATTCCCAAAGCTACAGCGTGTTTTCGGGCTGAGCGTCTTGGTGACTGCACAATTGACTCTCTAATCAACTGCACATTTCCGGGGGTTCTTACCGTTCTGGGTGCTTCGTGTCCAAGTCCCCTTAGAGTACTTCCAGTTTCATCCAAATGCCGTATCCACAATTCGATAGTGTCAGCAGAAGGAACAGATTCAGCGCGTGGAACGCCGAAGTGTATACGAAAAGCCCTTTGTGTAGCGATCACAGAATGATTATTTTCGTAATACGCACGCACGACGAAACCACGATGTACACCTGTCCAGGCCACGATTACGAATAAAAACGGCATTACCATACAATTCAAAATAAACCATTTATTAAGTCCTGCTCTTATCTGATCATAGGCTAACGACCTCATTAAACTCGCCAGTCGGCTCTGCCGCACCCTGTATACAAATTCACGGATTATTTACACGGGTACGCGTGTTTATGATCGGAATACTATTCGCTAACGTTGTATTGTTGTGTTTTATCAAAAATATTTCGAATACACGTATACTAACAAACACAATGATATTATTCATCAATTGGACTCATTACGCCGGTTGACGGGATTCAATTTTTCGCGCTTGTCTTTTCCGAATCGTCGATATTTTGACGAGTAGAAATGCTTAGGATTTTCCGCGCAATACCTACCGTAAAAATGCGTACGTTTGTTTTCTAGTCTCGGGTCTTATTGTCGCATTCGGTCCGGACTGTTGCGTATTATTCCGTAATAAAATGGAACGGATTCGAGTTTTCCTGTCGACCGCGACGTAAAAATAAATACCAAAATGCGAATTCTTTGACGGGAGGTGGGCGGGGGGAAAAAAAAAATGAAAAATCTCGGGTATAGTGTATTAATTTCGAATACTGTTTCCGTGGTAACGGCTCCGCGTTATACGTATCGAGTACGACGCACCCCGAATCCAATTTTAAAATAAAAACATAAGCTTGATGGGAAGAGAGAGAGAGAGAGAGAGAGAAAGCCACCGAGCGAGAGAGACAATCTCTATGTGGAAGTTAACAAACTTTATACGTTTTTAAAACACGACAAGACCCGCACGTCGCTACTGAAAACGAACAAATATATATATATATATATATAGAGAGAGAGAGAGAGAGTGAAAAATGGAGAAAGAGCATCGCCAATGCTATTTATTTGTCTGTCGAACCGATGGCGGCGTGTGTATTTAAACCACTTGGCGGCCGATCGAAATCCATTAATAATCGACGGCCTCTCGGTAAAGTTTCTAAAAATGTTTTCGAAATGCGTGGCGTGGCGACTTGCGCTCGTTATACAGGGCGTTTATTTATTTACTGCCAACCGACTATGGTCGTCCGTGTACCAACCGTCGCGTTAGCCTGAACAAAACAAATAATCATATTGATTTCTGATATTTCCGATATTTCGAGTAACCACTCGTTAAAAAAAAAAAAAAAAATCCGTATTCTTAACGCTACACTAAAGACAATTCGTGCCTAACCTCCCCAAAGGGTAGAGCGGGGGCATCGATTGGATCCTCGCAGAAAATGCTCGTCCAGATCAAAATCACGCGCCGTAATAAACCTACGTTGACAGGTTTGAAAAAAATTAAAAATTAAAAAATTTGTCCAATATAATTACTGTATGTTATGTAAGTAGTGAAAATACCGTATTGTATATCGTATATTTCAATACGTTACCTCGGGCGATGATGATGCAGTGGTAGCCACCTCCAAGGACATATTCGCATCGTTCTATCGCACGCCCTCAGGCAATTTAGCAGTCGTTATTTTGTTTCGCATTAATTATGGGTATTCGATTTTTATTGATTTTTTTTTCCAACGAACCAAATGGACAGTAGTTATTACAGTATAAATAATATAACGATATTATGAAGTCATTAAGACTGATATATTGGAAACAATTGCATCTAAAGAGGACGTGCTGTCTCCGTCTTTATAGACGGACTGCATAAACCGTCTGAAAATTCAAGTCCGGAAAAAGGTAAAGGATATAAAAACGATATTAAAAAAAAAAAAACCTGCTAAAACGTTCGTCTTGCCGATAACTGTTCGTGGTGGCGGCGGTCAAGGCAACACTCCGTATACGATATGATATCGTGTATGTTCGTCACGCGTATAGAAAATCCAGAAAACCGCGTATTAACTTTGCCGGGACAGTTACGACGTTACAATATTATACCGTAAACCATCGGCAATTCGCTAAAATTGCATTAGGAAAACTCGATATATACAGGGTGGGGCGTGGTCACTTGCTTATCTGAAACTTTCGCAACTTTCTGTGGCTGTTAATTGTAGACCGTCGGTTTATGGCTTGTCCGAAAGGCACGTTAATCTAAGGTTTTCGTTATAAGTAGTTCAGTGTCATGACAATTCAGTGGACAAATCAAGAGCGCGCGTTCGCCGTGGAGAGGCCTCTACTCTTCCTACAGCCCGTTCGATCATCGCAACTCGGCGTGCTTACAGAAACCATTTCAATGTCGCGCCTGCAAGTCGTGTGCCTGATCGGAAATCGATTTGTTTGTGGGTGGACACAACTTCGGGGATACCGGTAGTGTGCAGAAGAAACACAATGGACCTTCCAGTGCCGTCAGGACGCCAGAAACCATCGAAAGGAGTGTAAGGGCGGCGATTTTGCCGAATCCCCTAGGCGATCGGCACACGAACATTCGGCTGCTTTAGTGATGTCTAGTCGCACAATGAGACGAATTCATCACGAGCAACTTAATTTCCACCCATACAAATGGTGCAACAACTTAATCCATGCGGATATTTTGCACGAAAAAATGCATGTGAAGCATTCCTTCGAAAACCTGCCTCGGGACGCCATTGTTTTTCTTTAGTGACGAGGCACATTTCCATATTTCAGAATGTGTGTACAAACAAAACATGCGATATTGGACCCCCACTAACCCGGGAGAACTTCATGAGCAGCCTCTGCATACAGGACGCGTGATTGTTTGGTGTGCAATCTCCAGAATTGGCATTATTGGCCCATGGTTCTTTGTAGAAAACGAAAGACCAGTTACGGTCAATTCTGAACGTTATGTCAGCATGATTGTGGATTTTTTTGCTGCCCAAACCTAAAGACATCACCTCTCTCTTGTAGGCGATCTTCAGTGGCCAGCACGATCACCAGATTTAGCCCCATGCGATTTTTTCCTGCGGGGCTACCTTAAATCGTTGGTAAATACGGATCGTCCAATGATCCTTCGTCATCTCAAAAACAAAATTTGTGCTGCTATTGACGACACACAAGCACACATATGCTGAAAAAAGTGGATTGAAATTTCAAATTCCGACTATCTCGGTGCATTGACAAGAACGGTGGCCACCTTCGAGATGTAGTATTTAAAACCAAATAAAATAAAACTTTAAATGGTACCCCTATACACAGAAAAAATAATTAAATCAATATTGCCGATACTTTTTGTGTTATGATTTTTTAAAATAAGGAGGAAGTAACCACGCTCCACCCTGTCATCTAATCACATCATTGTATTGCAATGTTAAATTTTATTTGAAAATGTCAAGTAACTAGAACAATTATTTCCGGAATTAAAAAGACATAATAAAACTCAATTTTGACCGGATTCTCCGAGTTTCACTAAAAATTTCAAATTAACAAGCTGCTCAAATTGTTGGTCCGACATTATTTCGACGTACACGCACGTAAAATGTCAATAATTTAAACAACGCTCACACGTGAACTATAAAACGGATATTGCTCGGTGCATCTTCTATATATATATATATATGTAAAAATCAATTGACGCATATATGTGGTACAGACCGATTTGGCTAAATTGTTTTTGTTGTATTCGTAATTGTCAGGACATGGATTGTATGACAGAAAGTTATTGAAAAATACCCCAGGAAAAAAATGTTGGCAATTTGGATGGTATAAAAAGATAAAATGTTTAAGATAGAATGAAAAACTTTTGTTGATTTACCGTGGAAACCAAATAGTATAAATAACAATAAAATATAAAACGGTGAGTTTTTGTTACCATGGTTACCAAAGTGTTATGCTAAATCGGTAATCCTCGTCCACAAACAGAAGTAGCGATCAAGCCAAAATTAGTTTAGATTCTCAAAATGAAGCGAAGCAATACGTGCATAGACTAAAACATTCCAACGAAGAAAACGAGGAACCGCCACCGTCGTAGGTTATCCCGGAATAAAAACAAAAAACGGATGCTCTTGGCGGGATGTATGTAATTGCTTAAGAATGTCGTTCCACGTGATAAAAGGTCCGATTTTGTTCTTTTGCACGGAATCGAGGAATAAATTCTTAAAGAAAAATACTGTCTGTTTGGGTGTACGATCCCTCGTACATAGGCTGTGGATCGCGGAAGTCGGTGTTGCTCCCTAGAATTGCAATGATAGCAACCGAATTCCGTTTTGAAGAACGGGGCCCCAACACGCAAAGCAAAAAAATTATGCTTTTCGATGATCATAAAAAAGGGACGGGGCCAAACCATTGAACGTTTGGCAGGCATTTTAAAACCGAGCGAAATTACAAAGTTAATAAAACCAATACATTCCAGTGTTCGCTCTGGATTTTAAAACGACGGTGGCCGGGCGATGGCAGCCAGTAAATATACCGACGTAATCCGACTTATTCGCACGCGGCCTGTCGCTAGTTTTGATAGTCTCGTTGTTTAATAGCCGCGCCTCTTGTATCCGCGGTATCGAATGTGTAACGTTACAATGCGTGTGTTCGTATGAATATTGAACAAAAAACGCGGATACTTAGGGGGTGAAACGCGTTTATAATATATTATTATTATTATTATTATTATGACAACGATAACGATAACGATAACGATGACGACGAGGATGACGACGACGACGACGACGACGAAGACTCCACCGGCGGGTGATTACGATTATGATGATGACGACGCGTTACCCCGTACCTATACCCGTGGTTTTTTTTTTTTTTTTTATCTCTCTCGTAAAAAAAAAAAAAAAAATACCTGCCCGGCCCTTATGCGTATGGGTATCGATTCGAAAACTACGGAGTCCCCCGGCGGCCGTGCGGTTCGGGGTCGGGAGGGCGCGTTTTCGCCATCGTTTTTTTATACGATTATAACGCGTTTTTCACCCTTACAGTCAGCGGCGGTGTCTATAAAAATAGAAATCGCGAGAAAATCTACCTTAAAAAAAAAAAAACGCAATTCTCCCGGCGCGTCTTTTACATTTAAAAAAAACCGCGGAACTGTATTATGACGGCGGTTACGGTGCGTCGTCGTTTACCGGTATCGCAATAGTATATTCCCGAAAAGAAAATATTTTTCTATAAATATTTCCATATTCCGCGACACGCCGACAAAATGTGTATATATAAAAGAAAAATAATCGAATTGACGCGTCGTTTTTATTCGCGTTTTCGACGACAAATCGTTTAATTAAAAAATAAAAATAAAACGAATAACCGTCCGGGAAATCAATTGATATCGATTACATTTGCCGAGCTTTAGTCGTCTTTGTTCCGCTTTTCCCGTTCGCCTATACACTTTTATTTTTTGCTTCACGTTATTACATTGTGCACTTGTACCCCACTTTTGCCACAAAATTGCCGTTGAATGCTCAGCGGTTGTTTTTGGTTAGGTTTCTTTTGTTTTTCTTCTTCTTCTTCTTCTTCGGAGATTCTACTGTGCAGAACGACGCGACAGAAATACGTAACGAATTGACAGGGAAATGGAATGATTTTTACGACGATTTCCGATTTGAATAAGGGTAACAGTTAAAAAAAAAATAACGTGAAATCAGTAATGTATTGATCGAGACGATGACGGGAGAACAGGAGTTCGAATTGATTAAGAGTTTGCCGATATCGATGCGGTTTTTTTTTTTTCGGGACGTTTTTTCGTTATTTTTCTCCGTAGAAAGCACGACATTGTTCGCCATTTGATCTCGGTATGTTTTTTTTTTTTCTTTCTTTCTTCCATTTCGGTAATAAAATATTTCCCGCCGTTGTCCCGTCGAAACGCATTTTAACTTTTTTTACGGAATACAAAACGTATACATATATAAATATATTTATATTATGAATGTAAAGTTATCACCGAGACCCGCGGAAAACGTTTGTAAATTATATTGCGAAAACGCGCGTGCGGGAATTATTCGATTATAATATTATACGATATTATTCCGGATTATTAAATTTTACGGATATTGCGTTACCCGCGGTTTTATAACAATATAATACAAACACGATACTGTATCGTATATCCAGTATCCGCCGACATTTTTCGGGGCTGACGGTATTTATAATAATTCCGGTATCCCGGTAATTCGGATTCGAAAGTAATATATATATATATTGATGTATAAATCTCACACGGAAAACGGTAAAAATAAAAATAGTGATAATAATTACGATAATTATTGATGTAATGTACTGTTGCGTTCTAGCGCTCGAGTCGTGTGTTCGGAATTGCAGTCAATTTCACCTCGAATCCGGTGGATATCCGAAGTGTCCGTGACATTTTACACTTTTTTTTTTTTACATATCCGGTTTTCAATCGAGTTTCAACAACGGATTTGTTGAAATCGAAATAAAATAAAAAAAAAAAACACCGGAATGCCAAAACGACGGACACCTCCATTGAGCATATGGAATCGATTACCGGAATCCATTCGGCTATCGCCATTGGTTGACGGATACTGGTGCGAAACCAGTGGTTATTACCCTAAAATCATAACTAGAGCTGGGATTTTAATGCCCTAAAAAACCCCGAAAAATGTCCTAAAAAAAAAATGCTTTTATGACCTAAAAACTCTAAATAATGCCCTAAAAAAAAAATTAACTAGAGTAATAAAACGGTGTTAACGACGACAAAACTCGTACTGAACGTCTAACGATAATATTCGTCATAATATATCATCGAACGTCGATTTTACCGATTTAAGATTATTTAACAGGAAATGCGGGTAGAGGTTACTCAAACCTTGTCCGATAATATAATACGAATTACGAGTACCTACTTATAATCTGTTATATTTATTTAAAAACCATGTTGGTGTAAAAATCTTAAAATCTTAAAATAAAATTTCAAATTCATACAGTTGGTTTCCAAAAACTCAAAAAATGCAAAATAAACTTTCTTATTCTCATTCAAATGTACATAAAACAAATTTGTGACAATACGAGCATTGCACAGTAAGCTTTGAAAAACAATCCAAAGTACATCGAAATCCCAGCCCTAATCATAACCCATTTCATATATCTGTGTAGTTTTCATTGCCAATACAAACCGGGAACCGGGACCTTAATGATTTTATCGGTTCTAGTTGCGGTTAGGTTCTTAAAAAAAAAAAAAAAAAAAACACATCGGTCACGGTTCTAATTACGGTTGTTAAAAATGCATAGTAATCAAATATCATTACCTAAACAGCTTATTAGGCGGTTTTTTTTTAAAAATTTTTTTATTAATAATATAACTAATATATATTTGTTAAAACGAATAAACTTCTTCTTGTTTATTCTTATATTGTTTTCAATGTTAAAAAATTAAAAACGTCATTCACAAGAATACTTCGTGATGAATTCAGGGGTATTATCAGAAGTTTCATCCGATTACTAGATTACTAGAACATTCGGTACAGTATTGGCGTAAATTAAGGTATTTTTTGTTAGAAAACGAATCCGAATCCTCTTCACTTTAAACAGTTAAATATTATTGTTCGTAGGTAGTCTCGTTAGAAAAACCCATAATCGTTGTTCGATCCGAATGTGTGTACTAGTTGTAGATAAAAAAAATTTAAAAAAACGCCGACTGTCGTATTCTATGATTATTTCCAGTAAAAAAAAAAATAAAATACCATATAGAAATTTAATTTAAAATGGAGAGATATTTCGATGCTGACAACATAACTTGAAAACGGCTGGAGCGATAACCATCCCCTAAAAATCCGGTATTTATGTTTTTCGGGGTTACCAAGGTAACCACAAATAACCTAACTGTTTTTGTAGTGTTGTAGGTGCTTTAAAAACGAGAATATTAAATAAAAAATACTGTTGAATCCATTGCGTGGAATCCAAATGGTATAAATATTGATAATACAAAATACATCGTCGAGTTCGGTTACTATGGCAACCGAAGCGTAACGCTCCTCCAAAAAATACGGTTACTTGACTATGGTTGGAAGAGTAAAAGTTCCCTATTAATTTTAGCGGCTCAATATTTGGGCCTTTCACTTTGTTTTCTATCGATCAAATCGAGTATTTAGATATATATATATATATTTAAAAAAAAAAAACAAAACACGCGTTTATACCAATGTAACGTTGTGTCAAAATGTCAAGTCAATTCATCGACTACATTTTGTGTTCTTCGGGCACACACCTGCGAACGCTGCATTTTTTTATACGGATCAGCTGGTTGCACATAAATAATAAATATAAAAAACGAATATTTCTAGGAATAACAGACACGCGTATTTATTCAAATCGAATTTAAATGAAACTTTCAGTTATATCCAGGGAACCGATAAGAACGTAAAAGAACCGCGAGAATTCGTGTTTTGTTTAAAAGGTTCCAGTTCCGGATCGAGTTTTTTGAATTGAGAAATATGGGTTCCAACAAAAATTTTCGGTTCTCAAATTTTCATCGGGAACCGGTTCTTTCGGTTCCCAGTCCCCGATACAAATTCAAATATAAACTCGTACGCATAAACGGGTAAATAATCCCGTGGATTATGTGGGGGGGGGCGAGAGTAGGATTCTAAGCGCCGGGTTGTCGATATATTTTTTTACCTTTGTCCGAGTTTTTCGCCTTTTTTTTTTTTTTTTTTTTTTTTTTTCTGTCTTTCTTTCGAACATTCGAAATTCGAAAATTCGGAAATCGTTTGACCGCGTGTGCACGAGAACCGGTCACGGAAAACTCTATTTACTCACTGCTGCGGATGGTTTGGCACGGTATTACGAAAAATTACCGTCGACGGTTTGCCGTCGTCTCGTGACGTGCGGCCAGTTTAAGTATTCCGGTGGCGAACGCCGTTTCTTCGGCGTTGCCGACACGCGCTAGGATTTTCTAATGGAAACCGTATTACGTATATATATATATATATATATATATATATAAAAAAAATATATATAATATAAATATATGGAGCCCGAGCAATTTAGTTTCCGAGCCGGCGGTCGGTATCGTACTATGAGCTCGGACCGCTGAGCTCGAATAAAAACGAAAACGCTTTTTTCGCCGACATAGTAATAATAACAATAATATTATTGCTATTATTGTGTGGAACGATCGCGGCGAGACCGCATTGCGCACTATGAATACGATTGCGCAATAATATTACAATATCAGAAACATAACGTACAGGCCCCGGGGGCGGGGAACCGAATTCGGAACCGGAAGAACGGAATTATTATTTATCCGGGCGCGCCCGACGCCTTTTCCCACCCATTCCCCCCATATATAATAAAATATCGTACAGATCGTCGGCGACATATTCTCGTTTTTAAAGCCCCCCCCCCCTCCCTACAACACTACGAACAATTTTTTCAATAACAATTTAATCCGTAGTGTTTTATTACAAAAAAAAAAAAAAAAAAAAACGTATCGTTTACACCCGGTTTTTCAATCGCGTTTATTCGTCGAACAACACGCGAGTCGATTCGACAGATACGAAAATGCGACGCATAACTGTCGGCCATTCAATGTCCGAACGCGGCTGTCCGACGAATAACCGAATAAAAATTTATCTAAAGAATACGTACCAAAAGATCGATAACGGTTCGTGCTCCATATTTGTACCTTTCGGTGTTTAATATTCGCTATGTCTATGTCTATGTCTAAATTTTCTATTGAACAGAAATTGGGTTAGGTCCAATGGATTTATTAATGGAAATATTCTATGACGACGGCTTGGGAATTGTCGTGTTTTTGTATTACGAACGACCACAGTGTACACTATCCGTGTACGAATTGATCACATGACATTTTGGGGACGATCGCCAGTATGAGAGTTGAGCGCGGAACGAGTGATGAACTGATGACGAAAAACAACGCAAACAAATATAATGAATGCCTATCGCATAATTTTGTTCGGTCACAGATAAGACAGTAAGGGTATTCGACCAATCACAATGAAGTTGGTCATTGCAACAATAAGCTATTACCGCCGCTATCCACCGAATAACTACTATCTGGAAGATTATCCGGGAGTTTATTCGCCAAATAAGTTCATTTGACAAATACTTATCGAGCGAATAAATTCATTATTAAAAAACCGGGTCTTAGTCAATAAAACATTTTTAAAAAAAGCCACCAAGAAAAAATCAATAATCGGAAGATCGAGCAGACATGTGAGGCAACAGTCAGTAGATCTGCACCACTGAAGAGCGAGAAGCATGAGTTGAGAACTTGCGAGTGGAAACTTCTGACATACTGAATCATGTGGAGATCGAGGAGACACAAGACGGTAATGCCGATCGAAAACATTAGCCTTTACACCGAGAGCTGTTGAAAAGAAACGACCATGTCACAGCAACAAAAAAAAATAAAATATTTTAATTTAATTGTGACGTAAATTGCTTTTGTTGATTTTTAAACGCAAAGTAAAACACTTTTTGTCAGCCAATGGTTAGGATAAGGATAAGGTAGATAACAACCATCTACTCACTTTCTACCAATTTCTTTTTGTTTTTTTTTTTTTTAAAATAGTGACGCGAGCAGAACAATAACACATTATGATCTAGCAACAGCAATGTCTAGCGATAACTACGATATTGTGATAACATTCTCGCTATATTTGATTTTTAAATTGTTTTAGTTTATTATTTCCGGTACTTTTGCTCGGACGTTTTTCCCAATATCGTTTTTGCGCATTTGTAGTGCGTCTTCGATTAAATTAATCTGTAGGAAACAAACAAAAATAGCGGCGATATAATCCGAAAAAAATCCGACTTTGATCGTCCTGTATAATATCCTCGACCGTACACCTAACCCGTAACACATAATCGGGCGCGGCCCACTTCTACCCATCCGTATAATATCATATATTATACAGAGTGCGGCCGAGCCGACTGACGAGTTTTGATGGGCTATAAATAACGAACAGTAAAACATAGAGAAAAGGTTTTTTTTTTTTTTTTTTTATTTAAATCAGTATTCAATCCCGTTTTTAAAAATTATATTTTGAAAATTATATCTCCGAGATGGCGGCCGTCAGCATTGATACGCACTGTTGTAGACGATCTCTGAAGCTCTGAAAATATGGTTTTCGGCACATTTCGACTGGTATGTGGCGCCTCGACTTCCGCGGTGATTATCCGTTTAGTTTCTCCTACGGTACGCGGGCGATGGCTGAAAACCTTATCATTAAGGTAGCCCCAGAGGAGAAAAAAAATCGCACATGCTTAAATCCGGGGACCGCGGTGGCCGGCCTATGTCTGCTCGCCGAGACGCTAACCGCCCAGGGAACGTTTGCGGCAAGGCAGCAATTGAAATTCTAGCGGTGCGCGCCGTAGGAGCTCCGTCTTGCCGAAACCGTACGTCTCCCGAATCACGTTGCGCCCGTCCAGGCCACGGTTACGGAATGAAACCGGCATTGCCGTACGAATTCCAAATATACCGCCGCTCTTATCTTATCACAGGCCAACCGACGGCCTCATTAAAACCCGTCGGTGGGCTCTTGCCGCCGCGCCCTGTATTAAGGTTCGTTCAAACCGAAGCGGCAGCGGCAGCGAAATTCAATGTCCATATACGTTTTAATACGAGTGCACTCACTAGCGCGAAATTAATGCCGCGGCGAAAATGTTACCGCAAGATTGAGCGCGATATTTTTATTTTACGCTGCAGACACTATATTTTTCGCTTACCGCTGCGATAATCGGTTGTAAATTCCCAACTCATTTTAATTGTACAGCGCAACAATGCAATATGAATATTAATATATTATTATCACATCAACATATTCGACATCCTAACTCTAATTATAATATATTATAATTTTTTGAGATCTACAAGTCCGCAAGCCTAATTATAATCCTATGGTACCTTTTTTGTTCTTCATCCATCCATTGCAGCTGCTAACAGTAATACATCTTCTTCATCTGAACTTGAGTTTTCATAATAAATATCCACGGTGTGATAACAATTTAAAAAAAAATATAGAAATATGTTGTTTTGTACTTTTAAATATTAATATTAGTAAAAAAAAAAAAATATAATACGTAATAACAAAATACATGTGCGCGCATGGGTGTAACAATGTTAGATTATCCTATTCCCGCCCCTAACTCATCCTAGTATGTACTTCTACCATTCCCTAGTTTAAACTTATCGTATAAAAATGACATCTAAAAATCAGTATTCATTAGATTGTACTAGTTTTCACCAATATACTTCAGACGCAACTACTTCTAACTAAAAAAAAATAAGTTAAAACTAGTTCCTATGTTGAGGGTCCTGGTTAACTCCTGATTTTAACAAGGTAAAGCCTATTTTGTAGAGGTTTGTAGAAATTAGTTTTTACGGATTTCGGATTTTTAACTGTAACATATATATCAATTGCCACACGTATTATCACATCGGCTCGACCGATTTGGCTGACTTTAGTTTTTTTGTGTTCGTAATTGTCGGGACAGAGTTTGTATGAAAGAAAAATATTGGAATACCCACCAGAAAAGTCGAAAATTCGGATGATCCCTAGAATACCAATGATAATCACTAACCGACTAGTGATTTTTGGCGAAATATTTCGCTCCGGTTTGGTTAGATCAGCGGTATTTAAAAAGCGATAAATACCGCTGCCGCTTCGGTTTGAGCGGACCTTTAGCAATGGCCACGACGACGACGACGACGACGATAATAATAATAATAATAATAATAGCACACGTCCACGTACGACTGGCAGTGTATTATAATATTATATCGCGGACGTGTAAACCGGCGTTCTTGCCCCCTCGTCCTAGACAAGACTCGTTCAAATATTGAACCGGCAAACGGCTATACGGCTCTGCGCGTCCTCGTGGCGGTGGCCCGCCCGCCGCCGTCGCGCGCGCACACACAATAATAAAATACGCGCGTCCGGGGAGCGTAAAACCGTTCCGGTATCCGTTTCGGCGCCCGGGATACCGTACGGACGGTCGCGGAAAATGTTTAGTACTTCGATGTGCCGATATATCGACTTTTTAAACGTTCGCAGTGCCGACGCGTCGGATTTTCGAGGAAAGCAACGGTGCTTTAACGTGGAATATTCGCGCGGAATAAACAAGCAGAACGGAAAAAAAAAAAAATCGAAAAAATATCATCCCGCGATGACGGGCAATCTCCCCGTTTTTATAACACTCGGGGGTCGAATTTCCATTATTTTCTTTTTATTTTTGAACAAAACCGAAACAGCTGGATAAATATATGATTAAAATAATAAAAATCAATTTAATTCAAGGCATAAATATATTAAATTTTATCATTTTCAAATGTCAATTATTCTTAAAAAATATGTCGTGTACTGAATACATCACCGTCTAAGGATTTGTAAAAAATAATAAAAAAAAAAAAACAGTACTTTGTTAAAACGCTTAGATGTAACCGATTTTTTTTTTTTTTTGTTTATTCAAAGCCAATCAATCACACTTTGGAAAATAAACGTTCATAATAGACAGTAAGAACTGCGCAAACAAATCACCTGTCCATAGAAATAATTAAAAAAAAATTCTTATACAAACATTTAAAAATATCGAAATAAAACCTCGGTGTTTTCTTCGATATATCGAAGACTGAACATCGATGGTTTTTGCTCGCCGCTAGCGATGGGTCTTGTGGTTTTACGCACAACAGAAATTAAACAAAAATGACATCCTCGATGCATCGAATTGATTCGTCGAAAATGTTTAAAAAAAAAAAAAACCCTCAATTCCGGCTCGGACAGAAAATATATATATATATATAAATTTATAAAGTTGTTATAGAAATAATTTTAAAGAAATACTAATACAAAAAATGTAAAACATCGAAAAAAAAAACCTGGATGGTTTAGTCTTCGATATAACAAAATGCATACGAATTCAATGGTGAATGTTCGCCAAAGAAGAACCGTAGATGAAAAACCAAAAGTTCGGTTAACCAACCGTATGTCAATTGAATGTTGTCCTTACGTTTTTTTTTTGGTTTTTTTTTGTTGCGTATTTTGCCTATCAAAGATTATACTGAATACTATTGCTTTAAATATATTTTACCAGATTTACTAGAATTATTATTTTTTTTAAGGGCTTATATTAATATTATGTGGAAATTTCAAGTTTCTACGATTATATGTAACCGAATTACAACAAAAAATAATAAATTGAAAATAATGATACCGTCGTGAGTTTTTTTTTTTTTTTTTTGTACATATTTCCTCGGTTATTCCCAATTATTAAGAAAACTACAACGAGAGTCAAAAACGACATCCCCAAAATACATACAGAAAAAGTAGTTTACGTACAGGAAATAAAAAAAAAAAAATGTCTCACAAATACATTTATCAATTCGCTCGGAATCGAAAAACATATCCGGATAAATTAGTTTTGATGAAAATAATTATTCGTCTTAGACGAGAACAAGACAGTCGATTTTGTTAATTCGTTCTATGTTAAGACAAAAAAAAAAGAAAAAAAAAGTAGATAATTAATTATTTATCAAAGCCTAACACCGTCGGGCTACCGACGCCAGTTTTGCCCGAAACGAAATTAAAAACCCTTTCCGGGTGGTTGTTAGGCGTGTCGCTCGGCATAATATTTTTTTTATTTTTTATAATGCGAGTTGCTCTAAAAGGTTGGGCTTTTGATGAGGTTTGTTTTTGAGGTACCTTTGTGTGTGTGTGTGTGTCAGCTAACTATACGCGGTCTCGGGGGATGCCGTTTCCCGTTTA
Organism: Tuberolachnus salignus; assembly: GCA_956483605.1. Lineage (NCBI taxonomy): Eukaryota > Metazoa > Arthropoda > Insecta > Hemiptera > Aphididae > Tuberolachnus > Tuberolachnus salignus. The sequence goes on along the minus strand of OY101429.1, from coordinate 37,620,555 downwards.
TGTATATAACGAATAATAATAATAATAATAATAATAATAATAATAATAATAATAATATGTGTGTATAATTTTTTTTATATATATTTTTTATTTTTTTTTTTTTTTTTTGTCCGACCGCGAGGCCAGTAATAAAATATAAGAACGGTGCCCCGTATCGTTCGCGGCCGCGGGTGCGTATCGATCGTAATACTTTGTTATTACGTAAGTTTTTTTTTTTTTTAGCGGTTTTATACGCAAGACTTGAGTGTAATATTTCAATTTTCCTCCGAGCTTTTATTTTTATTATTATTTTTATTCGCAGCGAACGTACCGTGTTTTTGGTTTAACAAAATCTGTCCGTTTTAGAAATGCGTATTCCGCGTTTACGGTGCGTTTGATATGTTTTTCTGCGGGAAATCTCGGTCCGACGGTCGACATCGGGGACGGTTTCCAGTAGCGAATTCGCATAAAATATTTAAGCGATAATTGACGTAAAGCTGTTGGATCGATCAACCGTCGTGTCTTTTCAGCTAGTGTCTAACCGGTAAATCGAAAACTGTTTTTTTCATTGGACTCAACAGCTTCGGCTACACGGGCCATTAGTTTTTTTATTACGTTGTTGATTATTTTCCTTGCAGTATTTTTCTCAATAATGGTGGTGGGGAGGGCAAAAACCGAGAGAAACGTCGTAAAACGGAAATATTTACGATGTTATGTTACATTCGATTTTGATTGTTTTCATTTTTTTTTTTTTTTTTTTTTTTGGTGGGTTGGAATTTAGTAAAAAATAATCGTAGATATCTGCAACATTCATCGGGCATTCACTTATTACAGACGTGGTGGTACGATAATCAAAACGTTCCGGCGTTATTAATCGAATTTCTTCTATTTTTATTAGCATCTGAAGTTCAAATTCGCATATTAAAAATCGTAAACAAACGGAAATGTTTAATTTATTTCGTAGCTAAAAATTAATACAATTTTCAATTTTAATTTACCATAAAATATTTAACCGAATTTCGCACAGAATCCTCTTTTTTTTTCTTTTTTTTTCATTACGGTTTATCGTTGTTGCGCACAGATATAAAGTAAATTCGTCTCTTTAACCAACCTTTCCTGCTTCTCGCATACAACAGTAGTGCTAAGTACATATTTTTTTTCCTTTAAAAATACTTGTTCTTTAAGTAAATACCCTCCCTTAACATCCACATCGGAAATCATTTAAAGGTGAGGATTTAGGTCTTTATTCAAAACGTTTTTCTAGACTCTACCTGTAGAGCTTTTTCGAAAATTGTTTTAATAAAGAGACGGGAAATGACAAATCGACATTGGTTTTTAACAGACGTCTGAACCCAGGCAAACCTAAGATGAAAGTCCAAAAACGCTGAAACCGAACTTTTAAATGTCATTTTATACCTGAAGAATTTCGTAATTTTGTTTTTATGTTTTTTTTTTTTTTTCTATGCGCCCTTGACCTGTGTTAACAGCAACCAGTTGAACGAGCGTATCTCTCAGAATATTTTTTGTTTCGTCTGCAATAGTTTATCGTTGGATTAAGTATTTTTATAATTCAAATACCTACTTTGGATATTCACTAGTTGAAGGCCGTAGTTTTAAGTTTTTATAATGTGACGTGTATATTAATACGTTTACTTATGTTTTTTTTTTTTTTTCATTGTGTCCACAGCACAGGGATACGCAAGAAACGCTCGCGGTTTTGGACCGGCTGGACTTGGACACGGAAAAGCCCAGCGACGAAGAGATGGCACGAAAATTCGGTTTCGAGGAGGCGTTCTTTCAGGGTAGACTCTCCTGGTGGCAGCGGTTTAAGCCCCAGCTGTGGTCCATGTTCGACGAACCGTACTCGTCGAATGCCGCCAAGGTTGGTCGATTCAAACGTTTTGCACACGCATAATTTAAATAATATATAAGATGGCTACTTGAAAAAAAATAAAAATAAAACTTGTCGAGTGAGAGCTGTGGCAACGCGCCTACGGGGTTCCGTATTATCCGATCAGAAATAATGTCGACCAAGTGTCACCAACCTCGCGAAACAATTTGCCATATATTTACGTAGGTGTAAATTCGATCGCTGTGCTCGAAAATTACATAAAAACTTTAGTTTGCTTTAATGAACTTGCATGCACAGTGCTATGTGTGCATTTCGAGTAGTCATCGCGTTTCGTTTAGAAGTAAAATGTGTCTGATAGACAGAGTTACCACGGCAATTATTGTTCTTAAAAAAAAAAGAAAATATTTATAGGTGACAATTACAAATAATTCGCAAAGTGAAATCAGGGAGTTCGTTTATTTTGATTATTAGATTTTTTTAGTTTTGCTCATTTTTTTTTGACGAACAAGTGATAATAAGCAACGCAAATTCGTTTAATATTTTAATTTCTCTAGTTTTGGCGCTATACCGTGAAATTATGTCACCGATTGAATTTGTTTGGTATTTTAAGGGGGGTTTTTCGTATAACTAACGGGTTCTACGTTTTACCAGAGGGATTTACCGGTTTAATATCGTTGTTGATATTGAAACTAAAAAAAAAAAAAAAAAAAAAAAAAAAAAATTCAGTTTGAGTACAACGGTACAGGCTTTCGATTTTTTTTTTTTTTTTTTTTTTTTTCGTTTATCCGGTACTAATAGCGTTGACGGAATACAAAAGTAATTTTTTCCGGTCCACGAACCATGAAATGTAATGATTATGAATGTATAACCGTTAAAGCGATCAACGGAATAACGACGCGTTTACGAACGAGTGGAGAATATGGCAGCCAGTATTACAATGGCCACGCATGCCGAAATATTATCTCGCGGTATCCGTTTTTAAGTGGCCCAGCATTTGTCGTGTTGAAAAATTTAAATTTTCCACTCGAATTGGAACGCACTGTGGGTCAACCGCAACGACCTCGTGCAAAGGACCGTCAAAATCAAATCGTTTAGCCTCAGCGCTCGTATTCCGATATTCGTAATCGTCTATTCTATTTCGCAGCGAAATTAAAACGAAAGCACACGAACAGTATTCCGGAGTTTCGATTCGGACAAATTTCTCCAGCTCGGCAAACCTGTCTGTCGTTGTATTATATATAAAAAAAAAAAAAAAAACAAATTTCAAGTGATACGCTGAGTAATTCAAGTGCACACTGTATAATTACGTATAAATCCCCTCGTCTCCCACCCCAACCAAAATAAATCCTATTCAGAACAAGATTGCGAGACTGCCAGAACTCGAAATTTATAGTTTTAAGGAAAAAGCGTTTTAAAGTTTTTTTTTTTTTTTAAATTAAGACGATTTAAAGAGTTTTTTACCCGTGCGTTCGAAACATAAAACTTAAATAATTAAAAACATGCGTTACGAATAAGACTCAACCGAGTATTATGGAATACTCTCTTAAACCCAAAACATTAGACACACGGACAATTCCTCGCGACTCTATAACATTGCTGTTTTCCGCCAATAGTGTCGAATTTCGACTTCAGTGATCAATCCAGTTGTATTGAAAAAAAAAAAAAAAAACCTATACTGCTAAAAAGCGATTATGGCGGTGTGTCGCTTGGAAAATCAGCTACGAATCGAATTATTCAACACGGACATATCTTTATGGTGAACAAATTAAAAACGACATTGAACGTGGCGTTTCTGCATTGTACGGAGCTAAACCTTTACTATTCGAATGCAATCTAAACTCAAAATCGATAAATTTCTAGTCGTGACAATCTTGTTTTAGGGTTACGAGTTATATATATATATTATATATGTATAAAACCCTTTAGAGTTCCCTTTTGTCCTTGGTTTTTATAAGTTTCCGACCATTTTACGAAATAATAATAAAAAAAAATAAATAAAAATAAAAAGTACGAATGGTCGTAGGGCGTGAGCGACTAGCAAAACGTTCGGTTCCCCGGGGTATTTTCCAATTTCGCCGGATCTGATATCTTATACTGGAAAATGAGCTATTTTTTATATTATGGTTCGTGTCTCCCGTCATTTCGTCTTGACATCTCGAGTCCGTCTATTTATACGAGCATATCGACGACACGTCCAATTTTAGATCGACGACTACATCGCCTCGTATAATACGTCGTGTTCGCTGCCGTTTCGTATATAAAAAAAAAATATATATATATATATATATATTATTCCCATATACGGAATTGGGTTATATTTTTTTAACAAACGCAAATAATACACTACACCAGCGTACGGTATTATTTTTATATTTGATAAATGTACTTGGGAAAATCGGTTTTTTTTTTTTTTGTGTCGGGGTTTTAGGCGTAGGGTGGTAAAATATGTAAAACAATATAAATATTATGGTATTATATTTATTTGTTACATTTACAATTGGAAACTTGTCTATTTTCTTTGGAGAATATCTCAGAATATCGTTCGATAATATTATCAGACACCTCCGCGTCTGTATTTAGAACGGACAATGATAATAAAAAAAAAAAAAAAAAAAAAAAGCGATATTGATGCTTTAGAATTTTCGAGCCGCCTCGGCACTGACCACACTGAAAAGCTCTCGGACATTCTAGAAAATTACCTAACAATGATTTTTTTTTTTTTTTTTTTTATCGACGACGATAGATATTAAATTTTGAATAAAATCATTGTTTAATCGTTGGAATTTCAATGATTTATAGTGAATTTTATTAGAAGTTACGCAAGGTCAACCAAAATAGACGGACGGGATTTTTAATATTTGATATATCGTATGATATCTATTTTTTTTTTTTTACTCATCACCAAAATAGGGGACGGCAAAAAAAAAAATTTAGTACAGGGGCTCAAAATTTTATGTGGGGGCCCTGGATATAACATGCGGAGGACTAGATTCGGATAATTCAACGTTACGTTTATTCGAAAAACCGATTTTTTTTTTTTTTATGTTTTGTTTTTGTCGAATAATTGTTTGATTTGAATTTTATCCCGATTAAAAAAAAATATCTCGATTGAAAATGGCTCGGCGTTTCATTGAAACGTTTTATAAAACAGTCATCATTTTTCGTTACCTTGCGGCCGGCGGGTTTAATACGGTAATTCGCATTGTGTCCCCAATGCAATACCCTCTAAAGTACCGCACAAATGTAAACGTAACTAATTTTTTTTTTTATTTTTTTACACTTGACGTTCTCCGGGCAAACACATATATCGTGTGTATATCTGCTCGTATAATTCTTGTAAAAATTCCCAACAATTATTTTTTTGGTCGACAGTATTAGTACTCTGCGGTACGCACATGCTACTCGAATTCCACGAGGAGCGGCGAATAACACGAAAAACCGTATTTCCGCCGCCACGGAGTGTTGGGACTCGTCCGGATACATTTTTAATTATATTTGATCTTATCTAGACATAAATAATGTCGAATTATCCAATCAATAATCTTAGAAAAAAAAAATTTAGTTTATCTAGGTCAATGGTTCCTAACCTCATCCATTCTACTACGCCCCACTTGTAGATTTTCGAAAATCTCGCGCCCCCCTTCCTATAAATTGAAAAAAAATCGATCACCTTTTTTTGTGTACTTAACAAATAAACTATACAATATTCGGAATGTCTACTTTTTTTACTGATGATAATAATTGGGAAATATAAATAATAAAATGTAACAATCGATTAAGATAAAATATTATATGTAGTAATAAATTAGTATAAAATATTAATAAAAGTAATCAAAAAAAAAAAAAAAAAAAAATGATTAAGTTACACGCTGCGGCCAAACACTTATAATCTTTATCGGTTATCCGTTACTGATACCCGATAATGGATAAAGAGAACCGGTTAATTAATTTTTTTTCTTTACGTTTTAAAATAAAAAATTATGTAATCAATAAAAATTGTATTTCGTAATAACTGTTTGCGCCTCCCCAGCAATGCGTTCACGCCCCCCTCCCCAGTTTGGGAACCAGTGATCTCTCGGTGAATTGTTTTGTACGGGTGTACTATTTAGTAGGCATTTACGAGTTGAAAAGGTTTTTTTTATTTTTTTTTTATGTAGTATAACTAGTAGGTAAATAATAATTCAATCGTTTTTTTATAATCATTGTACTTGGACAGATTTCAATAACGGTAAACTAAACAGATTATTAGTCAAATTGTTATGTCAGTTTATGAGAGGTATTTTTTAAATTTCGATACCGGTGTTTTTGTGTCCGCATCCACAATTGGGAGTGTCCGCTATTCAGAGGTTATTATTTACCCCTATTGTGCCGGTACATTTTCGCTGGGAAATTTAAAAGTGTCCCACTGTTGGGAATGCGTCCGCATGCCCATTGAATGTACAAAATATTTAGGAGACCCTCAAGTTTATAAATCGCAAGTGAGATAGGCGAAATATTGCCCGGGATTCCGTCTGCGGATCTAAAATATTACAAACAACGGTGATAATTATGCACAACCCGATTAATTAATAATCTCTCGTATTTTATAGCGCAACGTTTAAAATTCAAATAAATAATAATATTATAATATTATTATAAACGGCGCGAGTTTAATAAATTACGCTTTCGTGGGAGGGTTGTGATTGAACGCCTGGCAGTGGCGTAGTTTTAATATTATTAATTATAATAGTCAGTTTGTTCGCGATTATCGTGCCTATTTTGACGTAACAATAATTATTCCATATTTCGTACACTCGATAATATATGAATAACGAAACGGGGTGGATAACATTCGTCAAAACGAACCGAATAAACATTATGGATTAATTCGGAAACGAATATTATCGGGTAGTTGTTTGGCCGATTCTAATACGTAAATATGATAAAACTCCACGAACGTTTTGTTAATTCATTGGTACGGGGTTTTTTTTTTTCTCCGTTACATTCGGCTCGATTGATTTACTAGGTTCACTCCTGTTCTACGTTTTTTCGATATGGCACCTAAATGTCAACGATCGATCCATTGTTACTCCCAAACACTTTGGTGTACATTTATGGTTTATTTTTACCTCCTTAAACTGGACGCTGAGTTCCCTGCCTGTTTCTCTATTATTTAGATGCAATTCACATACCTCTGTCTTATCTGGATTCGGTCTTAGCTAACAATTGCATAGAGGTATCTTTCCAGGATGCTGAGGTCGTTTTCTAGGGTTCTTTCACCTTAATCCATATAATTGCATGTGTGCACAATGGCAATATCATCGGCAAACTGTAATTTTTGGCCAGTGTTCTTGGGTAAATCACGCATGTATAAATTGAATAGCACTGGCGCTAACACTGATCCCTGTGGTAATCCATACGACCCTCCGCATTAATTTTAACTAATGACGGAGAGGAACGATTTTTTATTCGTATATAATCTATTACTCGGATCGAAAAAAAATGTTTCGTTTTATCAATTATTTCCGCCACTGTACGCGTATATTCTCAAATATTCAAAATGTTCGTTTAATTTACAGCACGCGTGCAGACGTCATCGGTTTTTTTTTTTTTTTCATTCGAATCGTCGCCTTAAATTAAACCGATTATCCGTAAAAACGATCCCCGAAACTAATTTAATATAAATTGCATATGTACAATAATAAAAAGCTAATCGCTAAAGGTATTACAAGTGTGCGGTATTAGTGTTGTAGGTAATTTGGGTTTTTTTATGTTAAAACCCACAACCACTACTTGATATTCACCGCACGACGATATCCATTTGAAATTTCCTCCGACCACGTACGATATTTAATATATGGTATTCGATGTTACGTATCACTACTCCCGGGACGTTTTACTTTCTCCATATAACTTGTAAACCGCCTAAAATATAATTTAAAATATAGTCGTAAAAACTGTTAAAAAAAAAAAAAAAAAAAAATATCAAACGTTAAAATGGAAATGGAAAACGTATTTTTACTGTTATTGTTAATTCTTTATCACAGCACAATACTGATAAAATCATATTTTACAGATTACCTAGTTTTATGAATGTGAAATATTTCAAAGGAAAATGTCTCACTGCTCGGATTATTGAAAAATGTTTTTTTTTTTTTTTAATACTTGTTTAATGGTTTATGTTTTAGAAAATCATAATCGTAACTTCTTCAATTCAACTTGGCTCTTTGCCGTAATAAACAAATGTAATCTCTAATGTAATTCCGTGCCAAATATTAAAACTCGTTGATCTCGTATTTGTTAAGGCTTGTTAATTGTAAATGTTTTTGATTCGTTGTTGTTTTCCGGAGTTACCGCTATGAATTTAAAATGAAATATTTCCAAAAGAACAAGTTTCATGCAGTTTTAGAACCAAAATTTCATTTTAAACACATAAGGCATATTGGACTATGCGTATTGAACGAAATCGTCTCGTTGTTTAGCGAATCGTCAAGCTTTGGTTATGTTTTTGCTCGCAGACGTCAGATAGCCTCACAACGCCTTGAGCTTAAGCCGCCTCTGTCACCACTCCAATTGTCCTTCGATAACCCCACGAGTCAAGGTCGTTCTCCTCGTATTCTGTCACTTCCGATCTCACTACGTATCGTCGTATTGCCTAACAATGATGCGCAGCGATGTCGAAAAAATAATTTATTTTGGAATTTTCACCGCGGTTAAAAGTAGTCGGAATATTTTGAAAATATTTATAACCACCTTGAAAATCCAACGATAAATTTTAAGTGACTTAATTGTAGTACCATTAAGCACTACGAGAGGATAATGCCTCTCGATCCCCCTGTTTCTACCCAGTGGCTTCTGTACGGCCACAGCTACAACTCCGCTCATTCCCTCGCGTTCCTGTGTTATATTATTATTATAATCGTGTTGTATTGTTATCGTTTCAGATTATTGGCATCGTGTCCGTGTTCTTTATATGCGTGTCGATCCTATCGTTTTGCTTGAAGACGCATCCAAACATGCGGGTGCCGATCATCAAGAACATCACGGTGAACACGTCGCACAACACGACCGCCTGGGTGCTGGACAAGACGCAGACGAACGCGCACGAAGCGTTCTTCTACATCGAGTGCGTGTGCAACGCGTGGTTCACGTTCGAGATAATGGTCCGGTTCATAGCGTCGCCGAACAAGTGGGAGTTCGTCAAGGCGTCCGTGAATATTATCGACTACATAGCCACGCTCAGCTTCTACATCGACCTGACGCTGCAAAAGTTCGCGTCCCACCTGGAGAACGCCGACATACTCGAGTTTTTCTCCATAATCAGGATCATGAGGCTATTCAAGCTGACCCGGCACTCGTCCGGGCTGAAGATACTGATGCAGACGTTCCGAGCGTCTGCCAAGGAGCTGACGCTGCTCGTGTTCTTCTTGGTGCTGGGCATCGTGATATTCGCCAGCCTTGTCTACTACGCGGAGCGCATCCAGGCCAACCCACACAACGACTTCAACAGCATACCGCTGGGCCTGTGGTGGGCACTGGTCACCATGACCACGGTCGGTTACGGGGACATGGCGCCCAAGACGTACGTGGGCATGTTCGTCGGGGCCTTGTGCGCGCTGGCCGGTGTGCTGACCATCGCGCTCCCGGTACCGGTCATCGTGTCCAACTTCGCCATGTATTATTCGCACACGCAGGCCAGGGCCAAGTTGCCGAAGAAGAGACGCCGGGTACTGCCGGTCGAGCAGCCGCGCGGACCCCGGTTGCCCGGCCAGGGGCCGCCACCCATGAACCAGTTGAACCAGCCGGGCTGCGGCGGCGTGGGCGCCGGCGGGCCGTGCGCCGGAGTCGGGGGTCTGCCGCCAAACGTGGCCGGGGCGCCGGTAAACACCACCGGCGTGCCGGCCGTTAACCGACGGATGAACGCCATCAAGAGTAATCATCCCAAAGACGGGGCGGGCCCGAAAGTGGGTAAGTTCCGAGCGCTTCAAAGTGTAATATACAATATACTTACAATGGGAGACGAGTGAAGTTACGTTATAGTTAGTTTGTATTGTACGCGGCTGCATATTACGGCGAAGTTTGTTCGGCTATTTTTTTTTTTTTCTTTTTCTTTTTGTTACCGCAGCTTTCTAATATACCGGCTTTTGTTGTGCGCCGCGCACCTGGCAGACGACTGGCGGTGGTCTTACGAGAGAATATATTAATATTACACCGTTACACAACAACGGAATTCCCGAGCGACGGCACAATGGTTCCGAATTTACAACGTGTTTTTTTTTTTTTTTTTTTTTTGTTAGTCGAACATTTCCATCATTAGCCCGGCTCGCCGTACGGAACTTTGGTCCGACCCTCGACGTCCTCGCCTTCCGTTTTATCACACGGAGTACCCATTGTAGCGCCGTGTTTTTGTTGCCCGCCGCATTCAATACCGGCGGACACGTGTACTTTTCAATTTTTCCGAAAATAATATCGGCCGAAATCGTACGATTTTTCCGTATCGCCTTGGAAGAGAAACCGGGTATCACCGCCGAAAACCCTCTTACCACCTCACCGCAGACGATACGATATTGAAATATTCGATATTACGTTGGTATACTGTGCTGTACTTATCCATGCGCCATTATCACACATTTTGGGTTTCTACTATTCTCTGCGCAAACTAATTTCCAGACGTTTATTTTCCGGAATAATATAATAATCTTCAAAAGCTGTCTCGTCTCTCTCTCTCTCTCTCTCTCTCTCTCTCTCTCTCTACCTCACTCTATCTCTATCTCGATATCCGTCGATCGTTCCTGGGAGCCGACTAATTTGTTAACAACCCGACGAATTTCGTCGTCGCGCTAAACGTTTTATAATGGATTTGTCCTGTATACGGCGCGCATCTATAATATTACACACCGCCCCCCGGCCCATATATGATGGTTGTAAATTAATTATTCGGTCGGCTGTTTGGCGGAGAAAAAACAAAAGTTTACGCGGGCTCCTCCGAGATCTGTGGCGGTGCCCACGGCCGTCCCGCCGTTCTAATCAAACTTTCCTAACGATCCGTTCGCTTACTGTCGCACTTAATGTCTCCCGGCGGCGTGTGGTACGCCGTATGCTCTGGTAAAATGGCTGTTAAAACCGCGTGATTTTAAATCGCGACGATGATTAATGAATTCGCCCTCGTAAGACGTCAGGGATCTGCCGGTGCCGTCGCCGCTTTTCGCATTAATTATCGAACGAACGCCGCGGATTCGAAAAAAAAAAAAAAAAAAAAAAAAAAAAACACTTTCCGTCCGCAACCGTACAATGGCATAACGGTGAGACACGTAGTTGCACGTGTGTACTGTTGTGCATCGCGGTCTTGTGTACAGCGAAACGACAAAAACCCAGAAAAGTCATGCGGATTTTCTAGAACACCGACAAGAATAATATTACCCGGTACCCTAGGCGGGCGATAATGCGGACCGAGCACGGGGGGCTCTTGGGACTTTTTTATTTTATTTTCAAATACTCTGGCCGTGTATCGATAACGTTACCTAGTCGACGACGATCAAGTCAATATAGTGACAGGTTAGGTTAAAAAGTCTAATGTCGTCGTGGGTATCCGTGCGAAACCGACGATTTCGTTCGAGATTGTTATAAAATATTACTCAAACGTTTATCGAATTTCGCGATGTAGGTTTAGCTGTAATTTCCATGGTTCGAAATCATACCCTCAAAAAGTGCCTCCTATAGTTACGCCACTGAAGACGGCTATTAAAATTTACATCCGGCTCGTAAACTCTAAATTTCGACAAGCCCCCCGTGGTCGTTTCGCCGATGTAAGTATATGCGCGATGACAAAACGAACATTTGAGTAACAAACTTTTTTTTTTTTTATTATTATTATTAAATTCATCGTAAAAGAATATTATATTCAGTTAATAATATATTAGGCAACCACCAGCCAATAAATCTTCAAAAAAAAAAAAAACCGAGAAGCGTCCGCGTTCTTTTCGTCATTGCCATTACTCGTACGCATTTACTCATTCGTTTCTTAATTCTTCTGTTACAGGCCGCCATTTTTCATGGAGGTTTTTTTTTTTTTTGTCCGAATGGCGGACAACAATTTCGCTTACCGTTTTTGTCCGGTAGAATTCCGCACGGTAAACTTTTAACTAAATTCGAGTGAACGAAATAAAAACAAACAAAAACACTAAATACGAAGGGAAAAATACATAAAAAAAAAATTACCGTTGTTGACAGATTACGATACAGGCAGAATATATTGTACGGTAAGAAATTAAAGTAGTTTCGGTTTTTCTATACAGTAAATCTACTGTTTATGCAGGAAAAGCTTTCACTATAAAGACGGGTGGATAGATAGGGCGGAAGACTGAACAATAATATAGGGGGAGTATTGGGGACTTTTTACTATTAGAGATTCTATTTGTTTTAAGGGAAAGAGAAACGAACACGGTGTGGTATTTATTTCGACGGCAATTTACGTTGAATCCCAGAAGAAGATCCTTCTATACGGTAGAACGTTACGTGAACTAAAAACTGGCCGAAATACGAGCACGAGTTTAGACTTTTAGAGCAAAAAATCGCATTGGTTAAGTTATTACCGGCGCGGTTTGTACGAAAACGGACGGAAAGTGTTCGGTTCGAACGAGCGGCTTCGGTCTTTCATTTTTTATGTGCTAACCATACGCTTATCATTATTATTATTGTGTGTATAATATTATGCTTACAGAAACCGATCCCGCAGTGAGATACTAATCGATTTGAACATAATTAATTACAAAAAAAAAAAAAAAAAAAACCAAAAAAACACATCTACCTGTATAACGGTACCTATCATACATCATCGTTAATAAACACTAAAAAATATATAGATATATATATATGTTATAATGAAACCACCACACACACACACATACTTTGCGTTTATTTTTTTATTTTATTATTATATGTATTATTGCGTCGATTCCACCGATATTGTATAGTTACACGGTTTTCCCATCGATTCCCCGCCATGTCTCGCGAGAAATTCAATACGAGCTACTTAACGTATTTAAGGGATTGCGAATTGGCTATTGTCTAGAAATTGCTTATAGACTGTAAAAAAAAAAAAAAAAAATTAAATTCACTTTCAAATACAATTTAAAACTAGTCGCGTGTCATTATCACTGGGTATTTTTTTTTTTTTTATTTTTTTTTTTTATAGCGCAATCGTGAAATAAACGAAAATCTTTACCGAGAAACCCAAGGCGAATATTACTCGAACCGTAAATATAATATTATTAAGGAACCGAATGTTTTAGTTTTTCGATATCGTCACTGTGAAACGAATCACTGGAATTATAAACAATTGGAGTTAGAGTAGAATTCAATAACAACGGCAATTCTTTTTTGGTATTCGTGAAAACGATTAAAATAAAACAAACGTTTCACAGAACATCTCTTTCTTTCATTTTTCTTCTTTTTTTTTTTTTTTTTTTGGAACGGTAAAAATTTGGTATTTAACTAGGCCAACAAATTTCAAAGCGCTTAAACATTTACAATTCATATGGTAAATCAATAATATTCTCAATAAAAGCCATAAGATACGAAACAGTTTTCAATTAGACAAGTGAATTTATAAACGATTTTACCATTCATTTAAAACAACCGTTCTTCTCACCACGAGTAATTACACGTTTTCAATTTTAAATTCTGAGCGCGGCGAGAGCAATGTATTGGTTTTACTACGACGACGTGTGGTTTTTTTTTTTATCCATTTTTTTCTGACTTCGAACCACTTTTATATCAGAAAACTTATTCTAATCAAAAACTTAATAAAAACTTTCTTGTAGAACTTCGGATCACTAGTTGGTGCATCGAGAAGCTCATTTTTTTTTTTTTTTTTTATATATATATATATTCTTTGTAGTTTTATTAATGATGGGGAAACGGACATTTCTAATTAGATTTCTGTTAAAGTTGATTTTTTTTTTTTTTTTTTATATTGTAAATTAATTTTAAAAACAATAATAATAACCTGTTACTTTCGCCGATTATTTTTATGAATAATTGCACATATTCGATTTTACTTAACGATTATATTTTTATTATTAGCTGTTCCTAATTAAAGCTTAAAAAAAAAAAAAAAAAAAAAAAATGGATCCGTCAAGCGGTACGTGCAAATGTTCAAAAGGCACTGAATGAATATGAAATTGTTGAGAACCGCCGTCCCAGAGTAAAAATTCTAACTAATATCACTATGAAGAGTACTTTTTGGTGTTCTGCGCGAACGAGTTTTTGCGGATTACATAACAAACACTCGTGATAAGGACCCGGGACCGTTTTTAAATTTATATGAAAGTAAATTTTAACATTTTGAAGTCGATGGATATTTTTCCAGCTTTTTTCTAAGACCTCGTTAAAATCGCCTTTACGCGACCCCTTAAATAACGGTACTGCGACCTACTCATAAGACTCGGCGCAAGTGCTAGAAGCCCTAAAGTACTTGATTTTTTCGGAATTGTATTTATTAAAAAAAAAAATTCAAGACACGCGAACGGTTTCGACATTTGTGTTCAATTGAACTAACCGCCGCCGTTTAAGAAATCCAATGCGATTAGCACCGCGAAAAAACTGACACGGAAAGAATGGATAAAAACGGTCGTGACGTTTTACAGCTGCGCGTGTCGTACGCATTTTCCGAAATGAAATAATTCCGAAAAAAATCAACAACTTTCCGGCACGACGGGAAAACCGTAAGGTGGAATCGACAAACCAATCCCGTTGAAATCAGGGTTGATTCAGTACGGTAAATGTAACATTAGTGTGTCGGCCGCAAAGTATTCGCGTACTCGCACTATCATCGACGGCCCTTAAGACGTCGCGATTATTATCGTTCCATACGCCACCATTTTTGGTAGTTTTTAGTTGTAATAACGGCAAACGTTTCCGAAATCATTACGCACTTTACGTCGACGTTGGGGCGAACGTCCGGGCAAATGATACGGGTAAACCGTGCGTATATCATAAAATAATTGCGTCGAAACGCACGAACGGTAAAAATAATCCCAAAGATGTTTTCGACGCGAATTTCGTTATATAATTCGTTTGACGATCGGAATCTGTGAGAAAATCGCGTTGGACCGCGCGAACCGTCACGTTGTCACGTACGCGGTATAACAATTCCGATACATTTTATCGGCTAAAATCTCGGCAATTTTACCGGAAGTACAGCGGCGCGGGCGCCCGGGATCACGGGTACGACGGCCCCCGGCGGGATTAATGCGATATTATATATTTTTTTCCTATCGCTCGTCCGGATCGTGCGACATCGCGATGATAATTTAATCGACACACTCGATTAAAATATTGAAATCTCTGGCCGTTTCGAAGTATTTACTTCTCGGCCTGCCTCGGCATACCGCTTTGCGCTATTCGCGTCCCGAAAGGAAATCCGGGGCGACGGGCCCGCCGCCAACGCAATAGTTCGAAATTCGGTGTAATTACTGTCGGTAATTCGAATATATTTTTTTTTTTTTGTTTTCCGGACCGTCTTGGCGACAACGCTCGACGATTTCGTATAATTACGTCCTTAAATATTTGTATCCCCACGTACACCGGCAGTGTTCTATAATGTTCACATTCAATACACGTTCGGTCTTCGATCCAACCTCCGCCGTAGCTCGAAGTCCCCAGCAGTTTGTCTGAAAACTACTGAATGGTTAAAAATGTTATTTCATTAGCCGCTACCGGTATACGTATTTTAACCGCAATTGCGCGGGTTGTAATACAATACGTTTAATTTTCAGCGATCCCGTCAAATCGCGAGTTCTCCCCTCGCGCACGTCAGTCCTCGTCAAGTTTTCGACCGATGGCCGGGTATCCGTTTAATTTCTCGATATTATTCTAGGATAGAAAAAAAAAAAAAAAAAAAAACCGGAACTTTGCCGCGGACACGCGATATTTTTTTATTTACGTTTTGCAAAAGTATTTATATATGTCGAATTTCTCTAATGTTTGACGGTATAAACACCGTAGGGCGTAACGTGCGGAGTAACAGTATAGGAGGAGGTAAGTGGTTGTCGTGTGGTTTATGCGATTCGGTTTGGTAAAATATTACTGTTCTATTGTATTATTGTTTTACGATACGATAAAAAAAAAAAACAAAAATGATTATTATGCATACGTTCGTGTAACCCGACGGAGAGTAGTTCGAAGGTAATCGTAGTTAGTGGGAGCGATGCACGTTACCTGCAGAACCGCACTCCTAGCCGTACACGTTTTCTTGCATGCCCTCCACACCAGTAGTGTAATTTTGTATAATTATCTGCCGAAAAACGTCGATCATTACAATACGCCGAGTTTTCCGACTCGGAAAACGATCGGATTCCGAATGGTAACCGCAGGTTTGAAACGCCAAGTCCCGCGGCGGCCAGACGAGGCTCGGAATGACAGACTCGGGCCGTCGGTGAACGCCACTCGAAATCGGATGCGAAATCCAGAATATGTATGCACGCCGGTAAAGTGTTGAACGGAAGTAAATCTGGAGAATATAGGCTGTTCTATAAAGGCAAATTCACAGTCTCCGCCGGAATGTCACAGTGTCCTCGGGAAAGTCACAGGAACGCCTTTCAGGACTGGAATAGGGTGTTCCGGGGAAGAACGCGAAATGCTTCCCAGTGGGTGACTTTGGTCGATCATCAGTTAGCATTAAAACAGGCAATACCCCAGGGGGGGGGAGGGTGGAGGTCGCGAAATGCTTTGAAAGGCACACGATAAATATTTAATATTTGAAATCAGTATTTTCCGTTTGATGTTTCGTTTATTCATAACGAATTATCGGATAGTGCTCTTAAAAAAATTAGCAAGCTGTTGCACAGATAATATTCCTTTTTGTGCGTTGTGAACATTTGGTAATTCTATTATATGTATGGTACGGAAAATGCACCGCGCAAAACGGTTTTTATAATATAATTACGGATTGTACGCGAATTCAAAGTCAATCAACTCATGGATTTTTAGTAAAAAGAGGAATTTACTTTGTGTACAAATTATTTTGTTTTGGTGTACTTGTATATTTAAAAATTAATTCATATTTGCAGTTCACATTGATTAGTTGCGTTAGTTTAGAAGGCATATAGCAAAAAAAAGGTTTTACGTTCCATCTGCAAAATCGAGAAAATTAATATTGATGTTTTATTCTGATTGATATTTTAAAAAACTCGTATATGAATCCCATATGAATATTTCCCTTTATAATTACGATATATTCGAAAAATTGTAGGTACTTTTTATTATCTCTTTGGCGTAAATATAATATGTTTTCACTAGTGGCGTTACGAACCGTACGATTTTCGAACCGAAGAGAAATAATTGTGAATAATCGAACCGAACTAAATACCTAATTGGCTTCAAGAATTGAACCGGTGAAAATCGTTTTGATGACGAGTAACGCGAAAATTGAATTTGGTTATTCCGTAAACATCAATGTGTAGTAAACGAGTGTTGTTTTTCAAATATGGACAAGTGGCGACAGCCAGAAGTTTAAAGCTGTCTCTAGCGGCATTCGATGGAAAAGTTTGTGTATATGAACTATTTCAATTTTATTTTAAAATATTGATATCTAATATATTCTCCAAAAAAATAAAAAAATAAAAACACGCAATAGAACCTCGTGGGACAGGCGGTGACCGCCCTTGCCTCTCCGTGCGCAAACTTATAACGATTTGTATCAATTTTTTGAGTTTAAAACAATTGTTGTTATTTTCGAATAAAAATAAACAAATATTAAAGATATCAAAACAAAATTTTAATATCAAAAAAGACAATTGTGAAACAAATATATAAAAAATACAATTTTTTTTTTTAGAAATTACAATTTTAACAACGAAAAGTACAAAATGTCTTCAAAATTGCGGTATACAAAAATTAATGTAATACAAAAGAATTAATTGTATAAAAAGAAAACAAGAAAAAATGTAGAAAAGCTCGAAACAAAAGACAATTCTCTTAAAAATAATATTCCTTTGATTTCAAAGTATAAGTAGTGTAATAATTTAATTTGAATATATTTAAACTCCTCGTTAATCCTAGTTACTCCACATTACTTCCTCCTCTTAAACGCCTCCTACTCCTCGTTTTTACGCAAGGATTTCCGAGGACACATCCCGGGTTCAAATCCTAAATTACAAAATACAAGATTGGTGGAGTTTTCAACAATTTAAAATTAAATCTCACTTCGAGTTCAACGTTTAGTTTTCTATATAACAATGCAATCTTGAATTTCAAAAATAATTGTACATCCAGTTTTCCGTACAATTCGGCCAAACAGTTCAATACGCTCATTGTCCACGGATTGTTAACATGAAATACCTGTGTAGGCGAAATATAATTAAATAATTGTAACAAATTACGCCGCTATGGCATTAGAAATTTAACCGATAGGCAAATTGTGTCCAACGTACTTCGCTGTTCGCAGACGATTCGAGAATTTTAATGATAAATCGTACTGTGTATACCAATTCCGCGCCTTTTTTGTTATAAGCTTCAACGATTAAATCGCTGGGTTCGCCGATCATCGTCACAAATGACTTATTCTTGCCCAGTGTAATCATGCCGAACCAATGGCCTAAGGCGTTCAGCAATGACCCATAAGAAGAGTTTACGTATCTTTTGTCTTGCTTTAGTAAATCCTAACAAGACAAGACGATAGCGGTTCAAAATCACCCTTAGCTCCTTTCATTACCGTCCATTGAATATTCCTACTCACATTAATATTTCTCACGGTGTCCGTCGTTATCAATGCGTTTAGGGTTCTGTTTCTAAGACAATCCAAAAACGTTAAACACACCGCGTGCGAGTTTTCCGCGGTCATAATCAGTTCCATGACCATGTAATTCGACAGCCAGGGCAGACATTCGTCGGTGATAATATTTTTCATTTCCGCACACTTTAGGGTAAAAATAAAAAAAATGAATTCCCAACGTATAACATGCCACGGCATATTTTACGAAAATCGGTTGTACACGTTTTAATTTGCGTATGTAAATATTAACCTTAATTTTAATATTGGTTTCGCGCAAGTTGTTAATGATGTATATTAATTTCGCTCGGACATTATCGGCAGGTGTAACAAAACCGTTAGCTTTGACTGTTGGCATTTGTCTATTGCACATTACCGGTAATGTACAATCGACGACATTTGTATCGGTTGTCCTTTTACATTGGACACCTTCAGGGGACGCAACAGTTTTTGGCGCATCGTTTATTTCAATATCGTGCACGACAGGCTCATAACTGCAGTCCACTGCAATTAACATCGTGTCCGCTAAAAATATAGCAAGCACATACCGGTTTTGTATTTATAAAACGTATAGAACACCTGGATTTTAGTAAAAAAAGTCCCGTAACCTAACTCCTCGATGTACACATTTTAATGGTTTTATGAGCTTAATTTTTAAAAAAAATTCCAATATGAAAATATTAAATATTGAACAATCAAATATTTGTATTTTTATCGTATCAGGATTTCTCAAGTTTAGAAGCGTGGGGAAATAATCGTTAATAAATAATTTCCTCGTGATATCCCGCGTTATGCATAAACTGCTCTTAATGAACATTCTGTTGGTTTAAATTTATATTTACACGTTAAAATTATCTAGTAAATATTTTGCGTCAAGAAGATTTATAGATTGGCATTATTATTATTTACCTTTTTTTTTTTTTTTTATCGATATTATTCTAATAAGTAGTAAAATTCAATCTAAAAATATAATACATTTCATAATTTTTTATTTACTTGGCGGATTAGGATCGGCTATTTCCATAGCTAGCGGTGGCGTAGACGTGGGATTTTCCGACGCAACTTTACTAATAGCATACGTCGCATTTGTATTATTTGTTGCCATCAGAAGATTGTGTACTATGCCGACGATACCAACGATTATTTTTCGCAAAATGTATCTGTAATTGAATTTAATTGACTTGTAGTCATTATTCCTAAATCGCTAATGACACAAAAATATAATACGAAGACGTTTAAAAATATATAAAAAATAGTCGCACTTGAACCGTAGTTTTGGAGATATACCGCGGGCAAATAAAAAAAAAGAAAAGGGGGACTTTCTTTTATATACGTAAATTTACATCGGGAATCTAAATAATATAAACTTTGGATAAGAAAACGTTAAATTTTTTATCAGTATTTTTTTTTTTTTTTTTTTTGTCGCCCGTAAACCCTTTGGAAACCGTAAATCCATATAAACATAAAAAAAAAAAAAAAAAAATAATGCAATTTACGTATTTTGAGGACAAATTTACAGTGCCGGTTGAATTTCCGCAAATCCTCTCGTGTCTTTGCACGCCCACATTGTAATACATCGGAAACCTCTGGGAAAAATGTCCAGTCTATAGGCCCGAGCCCAAAAGGGCTGTGCGATGATAAATTATAACACATAACCGTATATATTCATTATTCGCAATCATACGTGCATAAATAAAAATAAAATATACATAAATAACAATATACATCAAAAAAAAAAAAATATAACGTAATTATATGTACAATTCGTTCAGGTCCGGTTTAAAAGGCCCGGAATAAATATAGTTAGGCGCCTACGTTACTTTTTAAGACACAAATCATAACCTACTGTATATGATTAAAAAAAAAATGAAAAAAATGTGACCATTGTTTAGACACGTACCTTATTATGATCATTGCCGTCATGACTCTCTGCATCGCAACGGCACCGTTGGGACGTTCGCATAAAAAGCACAAAAGTGCAAATATGCAGAACGACGCCAAAAGCGTGTTTTGTGCGACGCGAGCAATGTACAGCAACAACGACTCCATTTTCAACGAAAAATCGAAAATTTATCGTAAACGAATTGAAAAAATAAATTGCATAAATTATTGTCAGTCGACAGACGGAAAACGTTTCATATATATATTTTACACTCAAAAGCAAATGCACAGAAAATTTAAATGCAAATAGGTACTATACGTAAAATAACAAATTAGTTAATGGTTGCTAAGAGAAAAAACAAACAAACAAACCTACGCCCAATATGATATTAACAAATAAACAACAATTTGACACGGAGCGTGTATTTTTTTTACGAGATTAATTTTTCTTATAGCCATACCGTGTACAACCCAATAAAATTTTTGTTCGAACGTACAACATGCATAAACCTCTCCACCCATCCACCATAAATATTGTATACAAGAAACGTTCTTTTTAAGACAATGAATAGCTGAGGATAATAATATTACAAATACTATATCGGGACTTGAAAAAAAAAACGAAAATGACGCGATTTTAGACACAAACTATAAACGTATATAGACATTAAAATGCATTTCTTTAGCTCCAATTGCGAAATCCGTTGGAGCGTGTTTATTCAAAAAAAAAATCATTCCTCCCTCGACACCGCGCATATTGTTACATTGCAAATTCAATCCGACTCTTTATAATCGTTTCGCCGGCCGTTTTCACCGCACGCAAATCGTCGGCGAGATTGTCCGCTTTCGTTTTTCGCCGGTAGTTTTATTATTATTTTTTTTTTTTTTTTGCACGTTCGCCGAGCGCTCGGTAAGGGCCCCGAGGGCCTCCGGCGAGGAAATCCGGCGACGGCCGACGGCGACAAGGTCGAATGGACTTTTGCGCCGCGTACCGGGACTGGTCGACGGGGTTCACAGTCATTTATAATTAAGCTGTTTTATGTAAAGCTCGTATAATAATAATAATAATTTATACCAATCGAAACGGGCGAACCGTGACACGAATTATTATCCTGCGCGTATCTACCGCACTCATAACGGTGCGGCGGGTTCCGCGATAAATTCCCGCGGGGTTATTATAATATGCGCAGCGTTTGTCCGGAAAGTAACGTGGGTAATTCGATTGAACAAAAAAAAAAAAAAAAATATTTATCATATCGGTAAATATATTATGCGTTGAAAGGTCGCAAAATACGATCCTCGCGCACCCGGTACATCCGAGATTTCCACCGCATTTCGGAGGCGTCGCGGTTCGGGCCTCGTCTGCAATGTCCCTCGGAAACCTGGTGCACGCGTCTTTGACATTGTCCACCGGTCCGAAAATGATTACCTTTCATTTGAGTTTGCTTTCGGCGAGTGGAACGGAAAGATGTCCGGGGCAACCGTGTCTGGAATGGTTAGAACGTTCCCGTGCACGTTTCAAGTTTGCGCGATCTCCGGTCGTCCGTTAACACTTTTTTTGCACCGGTTTCGCGCACCACTTTCCGCATCTGTAAATTGTTCGTCACAATCTCGCAGAACGGTACTTTTTGGGACGTTTTAATGGCCGTGACACTACAACGAACACTCAACCGACGGTCTGTGTTGAGAAGTTCTGTCTGGCGCACCGCATTTTCGTCGATGGTGGTCGTGAATGGCCCGGACTTCGTCGCCGACCACTTCGCGGCCCTCTAAAAAGGCCTTGTGCCGCCGGAACAATTGACGTCCCGATAAAAAAAAAAAAAAAAAAATCATCGCCATATGCCGTCATTATCGTACGAACATTTTCCACCGGGGACTTGCCAAGTTTCACACAAAACTTGTGGCTTGCACGCGAGACGAATTACAAGCACGACGGAAAAACGCAAATTATCGCTAGCGGGACAGTCGAAGGTCACTGGCGACCGCTTGGCCGTATGGTCTGTCTGACTTCTCCCATTATCAATTCCAACCCAATCTTAATCGGGCAACGGTGAATAGTTATTTTAAATTAAATCACTGACATTAGTACATTAGTGACAAATTGTTCGCGATTGTAGGGATTCTTTCTAAATCCGTGATCGATTTTCGACCCGCTTCCCGGTGTGGTCCGATGGCGTTTCGCGTGCGCTTGTATTATTCCCCGACTACAATAGAAGACGCACAAGAATCGCACGGATATCGTTTCCCGTCATCACGCCCCGAGACCCATGCGGATGCCGGTGGTGGATAGGCGATTTTTTTGCCGCCCGAAAATACTACACAGTACACAGCTACACTACGCATCAATCTGAATTATCGTTAAAATATTATACAATATTATTTTATTGCGTGCACTTTTTGTCGTCCTAAAGATCGAAATTACTATATAACTTGACAGTTTTGTTAGTCTTCGAGTGCTATCCGTAGTGGCTTTATCACTTTAGCAGTTTGTGTAGTCCGTGTAACCAAATCGCCTACTCGCGTTCTGTCAACGCAATGGTGATACTTTACATAATAAAAATATTCATTTCAATAATTGGATACTTTATTCTTAGGTAATCTCCGGTGGAAATTCTTAATTAATAAAGAAAGAAAGAAAATAAAACCATTAACATCACAACTTAAACGTGTTTTGTTTACATTGAAAAGTGAAGAGGGCCGGATTACCCGGAGGAACACGATACGAAATGTGTGAATTCCCGTTCGCATTATTTTTTTCGCGAAATTTGATGCCGTCATCACCCGTGGTGGTCACACTGACTTTGTCGCGTTGGTAAACGTCATCGTTTTTGTTTGCGTCCCGGACAAGAGCTATCCGTTTCCAGAGTATAGTCCGTGGTTGTAATCGTACACATTGTCCGGGTTTTACCCTGTGTTTTATTTTATGAACTGCCGGTACACAATTACCCGCGAAACGGGTAACCGCAAATGACACGAAAACGTTCTCGACCGCAAATGCACCGACCTGTGGCTAAGTATTTTCTGCGGTGGTTGCAACAAAGAATTGCAAACCCGATAGGTAGTCCTTAATAAAACGTCTCGAAAATCGTAAAATAATAATAAAAAAAAAAAAAAAAAATAACCTAATATTAAAATAACATAAAAGAGAGCAATATTATTATATTAAACTCGTTAGATTTTTGTTTATAACTCTAATTGTATTGCATTTCCGATTAAGTACGAATCTTGAAACGACTCAAAGGGGCGTGCAACTTATGTGTAACTTTATTCAATTTCCCTTCGTTTGGCTTTCGGGGGAGGGAAACAATTTCATGAAAATGGCTCAGACAACTGTTGTTCGTACTTCATCCGCCACACATAAACCGTAACCGGAATTTCCATTATTTCCAAAGGTGATTAATCGCATATACGAGGTCTGTTCAAAAATTACCAGAATTTTTTTTTTAATAATTACAAAAATGATGTTACATATTATTTAACGATATCTCTTTCGAAATACTCTCCACCGGATGATGCGCAGTGATCCCGGCGATCTTGCTATATTTCAAATGTCCTTTGAAACCGTTCCAAAGTTAAAGCCATGAGTTCTGTTGACGCGTTCGCTTTAATTTCCTGTACATCTTGAAATCCTTGTCCTTTAAGCGGTGATTTTAGTCAGAGAAATAGAAAAAAACCACATGGGTCCTGATCGGGAGAACAGGGAGAGTCTGCGGGACCACAGCAATTTTTTTTATCAGCCGAAAATGCACGAATCCACAGCGCTAAATGTACCGGTGCATTGTCGTGGCGGGAACAATCAAGAAACGAATTGCACGTCGGCAGCGCGACCGTATTCATCTGTACACTTTCCTGTAAAATTCCACGCCAAGACTCAATCGAGATTCGCTTTTTTAACTCACGGACGGTGGTTAGTCGGCGGCGGCCATTTCACATTTTTTCGCAAATTGTCGCCACACCTTCCAGAACGTGGATCGTCTTCGGTTGACCGCCGACTGTCCTCGAAACGTTTAAAACACTCGAAAGTCACGGAATCACATAGTGAATCATCCCCAAGAGCGGTTTTAGTCATTTCCGTACGCATCATTTTTACCAAGTTTCAAGCAGTACTTGATGCACACGCGTTGTTCGTTCATTTCGGACATGTCGAAAACGGCGAACGAAACAAACCGACTGGATTTAACCACGTGTAATATTAAACTGAGATAATATCACGACTTCGGGTTTTGTTTAAAATATTCACTAATTTTTCGGGGATTACGTCTGTTTGCAATTTGAAACGTTATCGTGTGTATATTAGCCGGAATAACATTTGTCCTGGTACTTTTTGTACAGTCTTCGCAGTTAAATATGCTCGAATGAAAAACAACGTTTTCATATGTCTGCTTATAAAACTTAGTAAAAAGTAAATCTTATTGGCGTATAAATCTTTATAAAAATGTACGTGCATTTAAACATGGAACACTGTTTTCGTATTCATGGAACATTAACACAAACACGCATATGCCTCCATATTGATGCACCGATACGGAAAAAGCTCGCCGACATAGAAATGCGCATACGTTATTGTCATTTTTATTCGCATATTCCATTATAATTTATTTTTTTGTCCGTTCTAATGGCGCGGTTTGAAAAATAAAAATAAAAACATTATTTTATTTCTTGATCGTGATTTTAATTTCCCTCCCCCCTCCTGTTTCCTTCGGCTGCACGTTTTCCACGCGTCGAATCAGCTTAATTTACGCGAGTTTTTTATGGTGGTTTCAAAGTAAAAATATTAAAAAATCCAAAGGTCCCCCGTGGATTCGAAAACGCGAGATTTTCACTCGGTTTGGAACAAAAAATCCAATAAAGTTCGTTCCGCTATCGGACATTGGTAGAACGCGATTCAATTATTATTATTTTTTATTGTATTTTTTTTTTTTTTTTTCATGATTTGTGTCGGAAGGGCGAATCGGCGGGGAATTCATACGAATTTATTTCCGGCCGACACAGGCTATACCCAATTAATTTGCGATGGTAAAAATCTACTTTGTTTTTTCAAATCCGGAATCCGGGGGCCCGATGTAAATTTAATTAATTTCGATGAACAACTGATGACGGTTGTTAACTGTATACGGGATTTACTGTAAAAATACATTCGTTTTAAACCGTGCAGATTCTTTTATAATTACAATTTAAAAAAATATTATTAAAACAAAAAAAAAAAAACCGAGGTTTTAATTTTCAACTACTAAACACAGAAAATGCGTTTCCGCGTTATTCTTTTACTATCCGATCGAAACGCACGATGTTTAAATGTAATTGATTTTTTTTTTTTTTGTCGTCAATATCAATATTTAATAATATCAAACGTGAAACTGTTTAAAACGCTTGTGTTCCACGTGGTTTTTCGCGACAATATTCCATTCGACGGCTATAGCTGGTGTACCTATTGCGTCGTAAATTTATTTAACCACCCCGACCCCGTTGGTTTAACACGCAGCAATATTACGCCCGTGTACGTTTGCAAATCCGCAAAATATTTGTACATTTGTTACGTATTATTATTATTTTCCTTGGCGATCGATCGGGATAATGATAAATACGAACGCATCCAAAACAATTCGCACCTGGGATGAGCTCAATCGATCAAATCACAAGTAAGAAAATGAGACTGTAGGATACAAATATAATATAAGAGATAAATGAGAATTTTTATTTTAAATCCGTACGCGACGATGCATCATTGCAAAACGAAAAACGTTTCCCGAGCCGTTGTTAATTCGCAACAACAATATAATTAAATTGCGATTGTTCGCGGCTTTAACGAATCTTAACAATTTTTAAATTACGTCGTTGTGATCCGCGTAAAACGAAAAATAACTCCAACGTTCCGAACCGATTTTTATAACACGAAAATCGTCCAGACATTTCGAAAATTCTGCTAAATATAAGTAATCCGTGAACGTTTTCGGATCTCTACGGTCAGAAATAATTATTATTTAATTCTGCGGAAATCGTATTATACGGAAAATAATATTTGAGTATTCGGTTTTAAAAACACTGTCATCGTCTCGTCACCTTGCCCTATTGTTTTATCGCGTTTTAACGTAACTTTTTTTTTTTTTTAACGATTCCTTCGTTTTAATAATAACAAAACTTATACACTAATATGACTCGCGAGTCGAAAAACATATTTTACTTTTATACATAGTAAAATATTCAACGATAATAAATAAAACGATTATTATTATTATTATTTTTTTTTTTTTTTAAATATTGATTTGTTTATTATTTGTATACTTAAACGCGTATTAAAGCACATATTTTGCATCCAATAATACTATAAAACTTTCAAAGGAGGATTACACGTGCAAATAAATGTACAAAATACGAAATTATTACGTGTGGAAGTGCAAACAATACGAGGTTTAAAATACATACCGACGGTGAGTATTGGAACGAGCAATGTAATCAGCAAATAATCGGAGGGATAACAGTGTGATGATAAAACGCATTATCCGAGCACAAATAAGATTTCAACGGCAAAACGAGCACTGTCCACGGCAAACAATATTATCGAATTTATTGGAAACATGTGTTTGGAACATATGCTGTGCAACATTTACTCTATGTATGATAGTGAAACCAGGACGATATCAACAAAAGAACCAATGTTACGACACTAAAGAAGAATGTTATAAGAGTAAGCCGGGCCGAGAAAAAGCTGCCGGAACGGATTAGAAAATCTATCCACGCCTAGAAAGGCCTAATCTTAATATTCCGTGAACAATTCAGGCCTTACCGTTGTATTTAAAAAAAAAAAAAAAATCGAAAATCCCCTCTTCAATGCACCGACTAGACCAAAAAACACTTTCGTAATAAGCTCTACGTTCGAAAAACCGTGCAAGACGTCCGGTGGAAAAGTCATTTAAAAGTCATACAGTAAAACCGCTAGGATATCTAAAAACGAAAAGCATCCAGACAACAAAAAGTGTGTCGTCGTCGTTGATTTTCGAGTAATCCCCCAAATGAAACTGTACAATTTCGCCGACCCCTCTTCTTGTAGTCCCCATAGATCATTGGTTCTCGATCTAATTTGGATTCGTGTCCATGATTAACCTGACATCGAAATATTAAACGATATTAACTAAATGTGTGTCGTTGTTGGTATTCGAGTAATCTCCGAAACGAAACTGTACAATTTCTATAAAAAAATGTATAATAATTGTATAAAATCCGAGTAGTTGATGAGAAATTTGAACTCTGGGATATTTACAAAGTTGGGGAAATCGAGGGATAATGATGGAAAAAGCAAGTCGGTGTCGCTCGTTAAACGGACGTATTCATCGGTTCTAAAATACAATCAGAATTAATTTAATGATAGTAATATTGCGGTACCTATGCCGTTTACTGTAAATAACTATTATTCTGTTCAGTCGGCGGTGGCAATTACAAGACGGCAGCTACATTAATACGATTTTATTCGAAAAATTCTCAATTTTTTTTTCTTTTCACCGAGGATTTCGTGTTTTCTCGGTTGAGACCACCCTATAGTAAAGCAGACAGTTACAAGAGTAAGCCGGGCCGAGAAAAAGCGGCCGGAACGGTTTAGAAAATCTATCCACGCCTAGAAAGGACTAATATTAATATTCCGTGAACAATTCAGGTCTTTAACGTTGTATTTAAAAAAAAAAAAAAATCGAAAATCCCCTCTTCAATGCACCGACTAGACCAAAAAATACTTCGGGAATAAGCTCTACGTTCGAAAAACCGTGCAATACGTCCGGTGGAAAAGCCATTTAAAAGTCACACAGTAAAATCGCTGGGATATCTAAAAACGAAAAGCATCCAGACAACAAAAAGTGTGTCGTCGTCGTTGATTTTCGAGTAATGAAACTGTACAATTTCGCCGACTCCTATTCTCGCAGTATCCCCATAGATCAGTGGTTCTCGGTCTAATTTGGATTCGCGTCGGCTTTGTACACAATGATCCAATACACAATGTCTCGCCGACATCGAAACATTAAACGATATTAACAAAACGTGCGTGGTCGTTGGTTTTCGAGTAATCCCCGAAACGAAACTGTACAATTCCGGCCTCCTTCCCGGCCCCTTATGTAAACGAGGCTCGGGATATTTTTTTATTTTTTTCTGGCGGGGAGGGGCGAGTGGCGCGTCGGCCGACAACAATAGTAGCGGCTCCGCCGTCACGACGACTTCAAAGACATCACGCGAACGAAAACCACCGAAACCCACGAAGCCCAACCACCGCCCCGCCGCCGAACAACGACGGACGGCGATAAAACCGTACGCATAATAATACAATTAATTAATTAACTTTCGCGTGACGTCGCGTACCTACCGTCGGCCGCGTGTGTACAAAATTATTATTAAATTGCGCGCATTGTAATATTATTATAATAATAAATATTAATTTTCATTATTATCATTAGTATTATTGTTGCGCACGCACGTCACGCGTAGTCGTACGCGGGCGGGTTTTATTTTTTAATTTATCCCGTTATTTCCAACGGGCCAACCGCCAGCCCACGTGGTCCTCGTACGGCAAACAGCTAAACAGCCGGCACGTGTACTAACGGCACCGAAACGCCAGACCCGAGGGCGTCTATAACGGGTACTGCGGGCGTTGAAATCCCAAACTTTCCCGTCTGGGGTTGGTTTCGCGGTGGCGGTTGTAGGAACCACGTAAGTGGTGGATAAACAGTCGCACGGCGTCTGAGCGACATTTAACGGCGATGGTGGCCCATCTGATGGGCGATTATCCCGGAAGACTAGCAACTATGTCGGCCTAGTATAAACGCCTGACGGTCAGTTTGGACCAAAGGAAACGGGCGATTTGGATAGAACTGCGGTCTCACCGTTGGCTGGAAAACGGCCTGGAACCAATGCGGTAGCTCTTGACGGGAACCGTCTGCCTAGGGTAAATCCCCGGGTAGCCGGGCGCTGCCAGGAAGTCGGGAGTAATTCTGGGTTCTTCGTGCCCTCGCGATCGTGAGACGAGCGAGAAGCTCGTGTTCGTGGCCTCGGGATGTAGAAGTGGACATCCGCAACGATACTGTGCACGATATTACGAAATGTCTGAGCGACATTTAACGGCGATGGTGGCCCATCTGATGGGCGATTATCCCGGAAGACTAGCAACTATGTCGGCCTAGTATAAACGTCTGACGGTCAGTTTGGACCAAAGGAAACGGGCGATTTGGATAGAACTGCGGTCTCACCGTTGGCTGGAAAACGGTCTGGAACCAATGCGGTAGCTCTTGACGGGAACCGCCTGCCTAGGGTAAATCCCCGGGTAGCCGGGCGCTGCCAGGAAGTCGGGAGTAATTCTGGGTTCTTCGTGCCCTCGCGGTCGTGAGACGAGCGACAAGCTCGTGTTCGTGGCCCCGG
Source organism: Tuberolachnus salignus (assembly GCA_956483605.1). Classification (NCBI taxonomy): domain Eukaryota; kingdom Metazoa; phylum Arthropoda; class Insecta; order Hemiptera; family Aphididae; genus Tuberolachnus; species Tuberolachnus salignus. The sequence goes on along the minus strand of OY101429.1, from coordinate 37,590,700 downwards.
GGCGTAGGAATGGACATCCGCAACGATACTGTGCACGATATTATGATATTGGGCGTATTGTGTTATTAATATAATTATCATTACTGCGATTATTGCGCACGCACGTCACGCGTAATCGTAAGGGTAGTTTTTTTTTTTTTTTTTAAATTTATATTGTTTTTTCCCCATATCAAACCCATACAACGGCGACGCGGTTGATTGCGACGTGTTTTTTTTTTTTTTTTTTTTGTATACTGAGCGGGTCCGGCGCGGCGTAGGGCACGAAATACCCGAGCGCGTGTGCGTAAAGCGTCGGCCCGCGGACTTTTCAAAGAGGTCCTCGCATTGTCTCGGATAAACGTCGCGGCGGCGGGCAGAGTCGCCAAATGAACCGTCAAAAGCACAAAAGCGCACCGCCCGTCCCCGAGATTTATTATCCGCCGCCGACTTTGCGACTATTTAAAAATAAAACCATTTTTTTTTTTTTTTTTGTTTTAGGTTTTTTTTTTTTTTTATCTCGGGCCCGTCCCGGAGTGATACGGGCGGAAACGGTGCGCGCGCGGTCAATGCGCGGCGATAGACGGCCGTAATAACCGTGTAGCCCGATATAAAATTAAAAAAAAAAAAAAAAACATAAAAAGAACATGAACAAATGGTATACTCGACCCGTTTGTAATATATATTTTTTTTTATAAAAATCCACTATCACGAAACAAATTAACAAGATTAAAATAAAAAATTGCCAATCTACAAGTCACTTTTAAAACCTATTTTGGTCCTACGGTACACAACTATGTGGCCAAAAAAACCCAATCTTAATAAAATGCATGCCCTCCAGTATATCACGATCCGCAAAATCACAAACGCTCCACCATACATTTCGAATTATACTCACCACAACGACTTGCATATGAAAACCATCGTAGAACAATCCGCAGCATTCTATAAGCGATTTTTTTCCGGTCTGGCTCACCACGAAAATTCTCTCATCAGGGAACTAAATACCCCTCAACTCTATATCTGACGTTCCTCGCCGCCGTCTAAAAAATTGAATGGTGTAGAGACCTTCTGCGCTATTAAGCCATTCTTTATTTTTATTCCGTCTCTAGTCTTGTTTTAAATAGCCTTTTATTAGAATTCTCACGCTAAAGGGTGACTGTTTAATCCTGTTGTTACCTGTATTTTGTATTTTTTTTTTCTTTCATTCCTCACATATTCCTATTGTGCTAACAAGCATTATTGTTAAACAGATTGTACATTTTCTTGTAAAAATAAATAAAAATAATCGAACAAAACCAACAAGCCGATATCGTAACTACGGTTTTATACTCATAAAGTTAAATTATAAGTTACTTTATTTTTTTAACAGACGTTTTAAAAATAACATTGTTAATTACTTTTAGTAAATAATTATTTTAAATTATTGTGTTGATAAATAATAAGACGGACGTGTAAGCTACGGTATCCACACGGGTCTCGTATAATTAAATCAATAAAAAAAAAAAAAAAGTCTAAATTATTACAGTACAAAATACGAGTGTAATTTAACAAAATTACTTTTAACTTAAATTCAGTTTATACTTTCTAGAAAATTCGAAACTAAACTTTGTTTCTACAATTCGTTTATATTTAATAGTAATAACATTGCAGTATTTAGTGTTACGACTGATATATTTACATGTTTTAAATTCCAAACGTTTAAAATTTGCGATCGAATACTATAAAATGATATTCCAACCGAATACTCTCGACGAAATATTTGACCGCCTAGACATATGATTCCAAAACGAAAAAAAAAATAAGACTGAGACATAAACTCCCATGGATGGGCCACTGTTGTAGGTGAGAAGCTGTGAATGTAGGATTTAGAGGGAAATTTAAATTATATCTGTGCAGAACGATAAATCATTACTTACAGATAAACGATTCTGAGCGAAGTTCAGTTAATCATATTTGAGAAATGCTGTAATTTTTACGATTTTTGTCAAAATTTACACACTTACTACTTATGAAACAGAACAATAACATTACCCTCAAAATTTTTTATTTTCACCATTAAGTATGCAATTCATGATGAACCTATTTTCAAATATTCGTGCATTTCTATTATTGGGCGAACAAATTTGTATTCACATTATTCGTAAAATAGTACGATAGTACACGAATGTCATAATTTATACGTTTTTTTTAAATTTAATTTAAAATTACACTTTAAACGCTTATAAAAAAAAATCTATTAAAATACCGCAATTTTTTTTTTTCATCCTTAAGTACAATTTATGATAAACCTTGTGTTAAATTGCTATACAATTCTGTACGGCCGATACAGTTTATTCAATTTATTCGAGAAAAAACCTAAAACGACACAAAAATGATCTTATTTACAATGTCATTCATAAAAATTGACCGACAGAGTGCTAATTGCTAATTTTTAATTTTTTGACTTTGACCTCGCGATTACTACACGGACTATAGTAATATTTACTATATTCTTTTGTTTGTTTTAACTTTTTTTTAAAGTATCATCCGTATCATCCGTATCATCAAGGTTAATCCATAAATCAACAAAAATAATTCGAACCAAATATACCAATAACCCTGTGACAGCCCCCCCATTAAGGGTTAAATTTGGGTATAAAAACATCAGGATACTTATTCCAGGACATTTATTATCTTTCTCCTAAAATTTTCGCCAAATCGGTTTACAAAGGAACGTGTGCATTTACAATACTAGTAGAAGAGTAGGATACTCGTCTGTGTCATAATATTATTTTCAGTAGGTAAGTAGTTTTGAAAATGTAACCCCCACAAAATGTAATTCAGGATACGTGCCTTCTGTTCAGAACCGATGGTTTGTTTTTATTTGGCTGCTGTATAATCGTAAATAATAATACACTTTTGAATTTTAATTCACTGCCTATTAATAATACTTTTGACAGTGGCGATAAAAATGTCCTATACTTTGGAGATCCTTTAACCCCGGGGAATTTCTCCCGCCCTCGAGACTTAGCTCCTATGCCACCACCCCTGAACCCATTGCATCCGCTTTGGTAAAACCGGTCGTTAAGAAACCAATAACCGTCGGCCGCGTCGTACACTATCCTGCAGTATATTATTCGTACTTAGGTCGTACCAACTAGATGTTATTAAATGTAATAAAATATCGGTGAATATATAATATATAGTTATATATTTAGTTTTTTAATAAATTACGCCCCATTATATTATACAGTAGCAGTGAAGCGGCTTAGTTTATTATTATTATTATTATAATAATAATAATAATAATTTAAGGAAAGTTTCCCGCGGAACTGCAGGCATTGCGTGTATATATATATATATATATAGGTACGAGCGGGGGAACTGGGGACGGGAGGTCTTAAAGATAATTAAATGTTCGCGAAACTAACTGAAGCACCGACGCTACCGCCACCACCGTCAAGATAACTGGGGAAAAAACACACTAAAAAAAAAAAATATACAAATAAATAAATAAATAATTATTTTGAATTTTTCCGTTTCGCCCACGCTCTATACCAGTGTAGCCGACACTCGTTAGAGATTATTATAATATTGTCGAAAATGCACAGTACCTAGCTAGGGTCGCCCGGAGTCAATTTGAAAAATTTTTCGTAAAATATGATCGGATATCAGTTGGAAAAATGAACGGCTTATCCCCCTGGCGGATATTGTCTGTAACTACTACACTGAACGTGTTACAACTGGCAACCGATGTGATTGGTCATCACAACGATTCGACCGCCGAGTTCACTAGTGGCGCGGCGAGCGGAAATTGTATTAATTTAAAAGAACCGAATCGTTTCGCTCGGGTATGAGTACGACTGTTTCATATTTCCTTGATTAATTACACGGCACTAGTGGCGTTCTACGGATCGATTTCCTAAAAGGAGGGCCGGTTAATCGCAATGGTAATCAGTCAGTGGCGTCACTGGATAAAATTTAACCTACGGGGAGGGGGCAAAAATACAATTTATTCGCCAAAATCGAAACCGTTCAACAGGGCGGTGTAAATATATTTTTATTTTATGTATACGAAATAATCAAACGACCCAATAACTAAATTAAACAAAACTCGAAAAAAATAAACGAATGAATAGTATGTAGTAGTTTTAATATAGTTATTGTTTTATTGTAGTTTTAATGTAGATTTTCTTATTTTTGTATCTCAGATAATGCGATAACGTTGCCGACACGTTAAAATGTTATAAAACAGGAAAAAAGTGAAATATATATATAAACTTTTACGATTTAATTTGAGAAAAATAATATTTTTACCTTATATGAATATAAAAAGTAATTATTATTGTATTGCATTCTTACTTTATTTTCGAAAATTCAAAGATTTGTACAGTTATCGTACCTGAGGAGGGGCAAATGATATCTTTGTGTAGATAGGTACCGAAAATTAGACTTTTTTTTTTTTTCTCTTCCAGATCGCTCACAGTTACTCGGCAGACGAGTACCATTAAAATGTACCTACTTGATGTTTAGTATTAATAGTATACGGAGACCGTGGTTGGCCCAACGTTTTAAGCCCGCTACGTAATTTCCATCTCCGAGTCCTAAAACACTTTAAACATCACAACATCGCGTTTAATTAACATTTCCGAAACTGCTGGTAGATAGATAGGTAATTCCCGACAAACTATTCGCACAAGAGTAAGTTTAGCACTGTGGCTGCGGCCGATTTCGATTCGTGTGTTCGTTCGAAAAATCGTTTATTATACGTAATTTATCATTTCATAAATTTAGACGTTAAGTTTGTGAAAATGTTTACGTCATGGAATTGTCCCCGTCTGCCCGGGACTCTAAAGCATTTGAATACTTTTTTCAGTATTCAAATCTAATGATGAATTTGAAATCGAATACTTGTTGTAAATTTATTATTTGAAATTAAATCGCGGTATTGAAAAATTAAATAAAATTAAAACCAAATAACAACGTGTAATATCGGTGGACCACTGTAGGCGGAGAAACGCATCATTTCGTTTAGCTTATCGAAATGAAAGACAAAATCAGCATTTTTTTCGGTCCAATTCCGAAAAACTTGCCAATTGCTTATATTTTCAATTCATCCTAAACACAAAAGACATATTTTACGAAAACATCTGTTACATTAAAATAAAAAAGATTTAAATAAGAGAACCTGTAATAGCAGATGCGCTCAGGAAGTTTCACAGAAACCAATGACGTACCGAAGACAGTCCCGGAACTTTTTGAACACACTTCGTATGCACACAAAAAATTATTTGAAAGTTAGTTCAATTATTATTATTTTTTTTTTTGTGAAGTACTCAAATACGCTTTTAAAAAAAATGTCTTTGTCTGTGCCTACTCAGAAAACTTTTACAAGTCCTGCGTTTACCTATATTGTAAACGAACGAGACAATATAGCTCGGGAAGTCTCGGATTTCGTTGATTACAGAAATTACATAATAATAATAATAATAATGATAATTTTTTACAATTATTTTTATTATTATTACGCATACTTTCGTCTTACGAGCCAGTTGGCGGAGTTTACTAATGCCGTGTAGTCGTTTTCCGCCCTTATAGAATAAAAAAGACGTAATTATCTGGCTGTTTAATTGCACGGAAGAGCAATCAGTATTATTTCGAAACGTGAAAAACACAAAACTGTAAAATTCGTCGAGTTTCTTTATGGTTAAAAACACACGAATTTTCAAGAACGAAATTCCCACAATGAGATCCCGGGCCTCTTTATATACTTTAATGTCCTGCGCATAAAATCACGCCTACAAACAGATGCGTGCAAGGAATATTCAAAACGGTTTTTTTGAGGAAAATGTAAAAAAAAAAATTCTATATGTAATGATTTTTACCAGTAAAACATTTTTTTTACTCGAGAAATTTTTTTATTCATATACACAAAACTCATGATAATTTTCAAATCGGATTCTTTCGGACCAATAATTTAATACGATTATGTGTACCTATCTGCCAATATTTGATCATTGCGCTAAAGAAGCACAATCAATAATAAATATCATAATAGACGAATATGATTTGGAATAAAGATGTCCGAGTCCACGGCGAAGATGGCTTTTGATTAAATATTGTAACAGACGTGAAGTCGGGTGACGCCTTCGGCTAACTAATTCTGTACAGTGTGCGTATGAAGAGAATTAATTTCTCTAGATTCCCTTCTAGAGTCGCCTTTCAGCACAGATGACATTAGCATAACTTTCGTTAAACGAATTTGTAATTTTTTTCCCCCGTTTTTTTTTTCCCCCGCTCTCTTCTACATTCCCCGCGGCGATTTAACGTAATTCGTTTAATTTTTATCAATTGAATTCGTTAAATTATTTTTTTTTTTTTTATCATTATTATACGATGTTTCAAATGCCGATAATATGTAGATTTCACCACAATCGTATTTTAAAAAGCGATATAATATGTTGTGTGAGCGTAAACTATTTATTTAGAATAGGCGAGCCAAAAAAAAGGCAACGATAAGCTATCGGGAGAGGGGGAGGGGAGAGACATTTTACGAGGGCATCGTGTGGATTGGCTAAGAAATCGGTTAGGTTATGGATGAGCAGAAATGTGGGGGGAGTGGTGGAAAAAAAGCTAAAAAAAAGTTGACATCGCCCGCGCGCAGGAAAAACGGTGAAAGCGAACGAAGGAAAGAAGAATTATTTACGAAAATTCGAATTTCGCGATGAGGTTTAAGCTCATCGAAACCGGTGAAAGCCTCCACTCAATTAATTAACTAATCGTTAAAAACTATGGGCAATTATTTGCGAATTCGCCTGCCGAAGACCAGAGCGTTCTATTACAAGTTTAAACGAGTTTTCAGGAGAACACACGTCATTTTTTTTTTTTAAATGACACTAACTCTTTCTATAACCTGCAAATGCCAAACTAATTTTTTTCTTTTTATCTACGTACTTTAAATATACTATTGACGGCATTCGTTTTAAAATGAATAAAAAAAAAAAAAACGATTTTTTCTTTAAACAGATATCTCTAGAAGTTTACGGTGTAGACGCGACGGTTTCGTTATTTTCGATTATGTTTTTTATGCAATTAAGATCCGAAAGAAAATCGAAAATAACGAAACTCGTAGATTGCGTATCGCGTGAATATAAATCACGGAATTCGCGTATTTCGTAAATCCACGAGAGTGTCGTCGCGAAATGCACGTGTCCGATAAAATTACGTGTTCTATTGAGACCTCTTTTGCGAACTACGTCTTGCGTTTTTTTTTTTTTTTTTTTTGTGAAATTGCTCGTATTTTAACGTATTTAAACGGTCTGGAAAAAGTATCGAAACGGATATACGACTCGTTAATATTGTAATTCCATATTGTTTTGTTCCCCCCCCCTGTGCCCGCTACGAATTTCTCTTTACCCCGTTTGTCTGTCCAGAGAATAACGAGCCGTGCTGTCACGTTGTTGATCGTTTGGTTTTTGTTTTTGTAGCTCGGCTTGCGGGTGTCGACAAACCCACTCGATTGGCCGTTTTACGTTTATAAAAACTAAAAGTAAATCGTTTATTATTTTTTTTTTAAAATTATTGGCCCGTTTAAAATTGCCGTGCTCGGCACCGCCGCCGGCAATCGGATAAAACGAACACTCGACAACGGGACGGTAAAGAACTCGGAAATTCCGCGGGTGAGTTTTTTTTTTTTTTTTTTGCGGTCTTCACGACTCCCGTTCGCCACCGCCGCGGACTGTTTCATAATAGTTTATTTTTTTTTTTTTTTTTTTTGTACATTAAACACAAATCGTACAAAAATACACGGTGCGCGAGGACGTCACATTTTTTTCGACGGGGAGGGGGAGAAATAAAGTGCAGGCACTCGAAATGAAAATCGTTGCGGGGCGTGCTGCTGACGTGTACCCGCGAGTGATCCGGACCGCTAAATGCGTTTGACGTTTTTGTTTACCACCCCACCCCCCCACCACCACTATCGTTCTATAATTTCGTATACAAAACTTGTAAAAATATTGTTCTTTACGGCTGATTGTAATGTAAACGACAAAAATATATACAGTGAAATTCGCTTAAGACGCTTTCCCGCGTAATACGCTGCTTTCCGTCGGTCCGTAGACATTTCCTATACGCCTAAAGTCAACGTAAAAACCAGACGAGACGCTCGGTTTTTCTATGTAAAATATCGGAAATGTAAAGATGTTCCTTTGTACAGCAGATGACAAATAATTTTAATAATTGTGTAGTAATAAAAAAAAAAATAAATAAAATATTACTCGTTTACGTGTCCTTATCGTACAAGACATCGTCAATATTATCAATATAAAACTTGTTTTCTTGCCACCAAATACTTAAATACTAATAATCGAATTCGCAAGACCCGGGTATTATTGACGTGATAAAACAAAAATATCAACAAAAAAAAAAAATGAGTCCGGCGATACTTGAGAGACGTGGACAGTACCAACCGAAATCAATGTTTTAGACTCCATTCATTATTACAACAGTGAAGCTTGGGATCAAATTAAACCAGATGCAATAAGAAACTGTTTTCAGAACGACTCTAAACTTGCTGATAATTTTCTTTTCAATTCTCGTATAAGACTTTTCCCGCTTAAGACGCTCATTTAGGGACCGGCTCTTTAGTAAAACTCGCTTAAGACGCTCTAGCGAGCTGGGTCCCTTAAAGACCATCTTAAGCGAGTTTTACTATATTTTGTTAGTTTTTTTTTTTATCCTAACGCCATCGTCTAGACCAGTGATGGGCAAAGTACGGTCCGCGGGCCAACTCCGGCCCACGAAAGTATTTAATCCGGCCTGCCGAGGGTCCATCGACATGGATAGTATATGGCCCGTATAGTATAAAAAAATTCCCGAAATATTCTGAAAATTATCGAAGAAAATAGTTTTAAATATATAAATGGATTGCCGTTTAATGTAGATCCGGAAAATGTATCTGCAGAATTGCAGTTGGAAATTATTGAAATGCAGTGCAGTACCCATTTAAAGCAATTGTTCTTTAATTCCACAATACTAGATTTTTATAGAGCACTGCCGAAAGCTGAATTCCCAAAGATAATTGCTCACGCCCAGAAAATTATGGCTATGTTTGCGTCGTCTTCTATGTGCGAACAGACTTTTTCGACCATGAAATTGCGGAAAAACTCAATCAGAAATCGATTGACTGATGAACACCTTTTCTCGCTGTTGAAAGTTGCTTCGTTACAGCTGGAACCTGCTTTCGAAAATATTATGGAAAATCAAAAACAATTCCATATATCTCGCATGCCTATTATATGATTTAATAAAGCTTAAACACAAAATGCATTTTTTCTATAATTCTGGCCCTCCTCTAGAATTTCTTAAACTTTGTGGCCCCCCATTAAAAAAGTTTGCCCATCACTGGTCTAGACCAATCATTCTAAGCCCGTCCCGGTCCGCATTCGTTTTGTAGTGAGCCGGACTGGGTAGTACGACTCAAAACTATATAAAAGCGATGTCACCGTCGACTGACGGCTGCTCAGTGGATGTCGAATGAAAAAATGTTTGAAGACAATAAAGAACACTTATAAACAATAAAGTTACTTAATCGACCGAGACCGGGCAACCCGCGGTTCGTGCAAATGCGAGGTATGATACCAACGGTCTGCCCATATGTCGAGTCGACACTAAATCTAAAACTGAGTCGAAAAAATTATGGAAACCCATATCCCGTATACATAGACAACTCGAAAGTAAAAGCTACCGAAAGTAGAGATCATTTACTCTTGTACAAATGAACACTAACTAAATAGTCGCGTAACTCCTAATCGTAAACAATTTATATATTTAAGCACGTCGTAACCATAAAAAAAAAAAAAATTATTCGATATACTACGCACGCACCATGTACAAATTACCGATCACGGTTTAACCTGATTACTGCAGTTTCTATCCGGCCCGGGTACATGCGGAATTCGTTTCAATCGTTCGGGGCTGAAAAACGATGCGCGGGCATTACACGACAGCGACTTTGATTTCGGTCCCGATCGATGGCCGCCAGACAGATTAGCGAGATTACACAAGTGTGTACGGTAATTATCCGACTTTGGTGGCCGGAAATATAAATACGTCCGATAAGAGTAACTGATATTGTTAGCGCTGCGTTCGTCCTCGCGAAAAACGACATCGGCCACGACGAGGCCCGGTAAATATTTCACAGGTTCACCGTATTTCCGTTTCTCCGTCACGATACACAGATAATAGTTTATCCCCGATACCTACAGCGGTTTTTTTTTTTTTTTTGTTTTTAGTCGATCGTATCGCGTAAAAATCAACAACGATTATCGCGTCAAAACGAATTACAAATAAATCGTCTTATTTTTCCCACGCCGTAGGTTTGATCCGCTACTTGTATCCATTCCCTCCACATTCCCGCCTATCTAGCACCGATTTTTCGCACGCCCTCGTATCCTCTCCTAACGATTACCTCAAACCTTGGTCTGCCCTTTACCCGATGTCCAGTGGCGTCAGTGGCGGCATTTTGGGTTGATGTTGTGCCAACGAGAAAACTTCTGGGGGGGCGGGGGGTAAAGGGACAAAAGTATCATGGTAAATCCATCTACGTGTCTGTGAATCACACAGGTAAGTTTTTACACGCTCTTGAGTTTCCACTGAGTGCATCTAATGTTCTCACATAACATCTCAGTCTGTTTTCTTTAATTTTACCTCTTATATTTGCGTTCCTAATCCTGTTCGGATCCGGCGGAACTCCGTACGGCCACTATGAAATTTTCGTTTCTACTGCATTCAATTTTATTTCAACGCCAATCGCTAAGATCCCGTACAACCTTTGCTCTTTTTTTTCCTCAACGGTAACATCCTCCACAATTCCACCGTCCCCTTGGTTCCCGAACTTCATCTGTAAAAATCCGTACTACACAAAACAATGTATCCCCCCCCTCCCATCTCCGATTGCGCGGTATTATTGCTATAACACTCGTATTTAAATGGTTTTTTTTTTTGTTTTATTGTTTTTTATTTCAGTTGGCGTTGCGATGACGTTGAACCCCAACGGCGTCGGGGTAAAAGCCGAAACGGTGATGGCCACGGGCATGGTCGGAGGACCGAGGAAACAGTCGGCCACGAAAACGTAGACGGGGAGGCGGACGTGGACGGCGGCGTCGGCAACTAAAATACCTGAACCGAAATGTTTATTCTAAAATACGAGTGTAATTCGAGGATCAAAATAGTTTTTTTTTTTTTTTTTTTTTTTTATATATATATATATAAATTTATTTCTACTTTATTGTTTATAAGTGTTTATATATGGTGTCGCGTCGGCGGCGTTTATTGCTATTATTATTGTCACAGGCCATAGCTAGCAAGGGCACTTCGGTAAGAATAATATTGCAATATTCTTATGACCGATGTTTTGAGAATAAAATAATCTCGCGGCCGGGCGACAATTCGTAATGTCCCCGCGGGTGCCGGGGCAATCGAATTATCCCCTCGTTTTCAATGCGATTTCCGGTAGCCACGTCATGTAAAAACTGACGAAAAACACCAAAAACCATTTTTATGTAATTTCCGATAACGTTTTAGGTTATGTTTATAAGTGCATAGCGAAACGGTTTGACTAGAGACGAATAAAAATTAAAAAAAAAAAAAAAAAAACCAAAAAATAGGGGAATTTCGTTGCTCTGGTAGTTGCCCGGAACTGTTACCCGTCTACGAGAGAACCGATTCCTGATTGCATATTTTGCATATTACACAAGTGCTCTCAGAACCGACAATTATTGGCTAGGTCGCATATTTCCACGCCCCATTCCTCTCTAGTCAATAAAAAAAATAAACCGTTAGTCCAAACCGGATGCTGTTTTAAGGGATTAAGTGCTCCTCCCCCTCGGGTGTAAAACCGAAACGGCTAAAACCCACCGCTCGGCCGTACGGGGATAAGCCACCTAGATAAAGCACAAGGGAAACGGTAAAACTTCGCCTATCCGATGATCAAAATCTGAAAATCATTCTCCCGAGCGGTTAGTGTCCCGGGTGTTAACCAAATCGTTGAAAAAACGCCGTCAGAAAATATATTTTTGCTTGTCTAGCGCAATGGTTCTGAGCGCAAAATACGCCTATTGGTCCCGTCACGATGTACAAATTTTTTTTCTTTCTTTTTTATTGTTTTTAATATTACTACTATTATACCGCACAAAAACGACCAAAACACGACCAAAAAAAAAAAAAAACTATACTATATTATAATATGTGTTAATTTCCGATCGACGACGTCATGCGAAGTACACGAGGTACCGTTCCCTCAAAATATCTATACTATTATAATAATATAAACCTAGACGATATTTTATTAAATATATATATTTCGTTTTTAATATTATCCTTCTTGCTGCTATACCTATTAAATATTCGAGGCTGGGCATTGACGTGGTAAAAGATAAAAATGTAAGTTAGTTTTAATAGTTAACCTTAGTTTTTTTTTTTTTTTAAACCAAACTATACGTTTTGTATTATTCAATAACGCGTGTGCGGGGGGCTCCTGACGGTTAAAACAATTATAATTCGATAAATTCGGATCGAACCCGCCTGCCGTGATTAAAAAAAAAAAAAAAAAAAAAAATCGCAAACGTCAAAGTTTAATCGTTTTTTTTCTCTCTCTCTCTCTCTCTCTCTTTCTCTCTATATTATTAGGACTGTTTTACAGACAAAAAAAAACTTATTTAAAATTTACTCGGTTTAAGTCGATTAAGTTAATTATTACGTTTTCGACATTTTTTTTCCATTCCTATTAACGGTTAACCCGTCTCGGCTGATAATTAATAACAATAACAATTGAATATTTTTTTTTACCCAAATAATATTACTGGGTTTAACGCGCCCGGCCTTGTCTATGTCTGTGCGTATTGTACATTCGCATCGTTTACGATATACCTTATATTATAATTACGTGTACATTCGGTTTTTTTTTTTTTTTTATTAAGTACCTACATAATTGTATTTTAATAATAATTTCGTCTGGTTTCCGACATTTTCGCTATACTCTCGAAAACGTCTACAATAATATTTCCATCGTAACGTGTGTGTGTGTGTGTACGTTTCGCGACATTTTTTTTAGCGCCGCTATAACAATATTACAATAGCAATACCCGATATCGTATAATTATCCGTCTGGCAAAACGTGTTGTTGTATAGTAGAAAAAAAAAAATAAAAAAAATTAATAAAAAATATACCGACTTATTTGAATACGGATTGTTATCGGTTTTTTTTTTTTTTTTTTACATATATACAGACCAATCGTCGTCGGCGGTATACGATGTCCCCCACAGTGCACCTATATAGACATTTACGAATATTTAAAAAAAAAAAACCGAAAATATTGTACGCGTGCCGTTGAATATTTTATACGAGAAACGACAGAACAATAATAATATTACAATAACGATTTTTTTCTGTGTGTTTTATTTATTTATTTATTTCGTAAACATCCTCCGGGGGATCGATTCGATTTCGCAGAGAAAAATTTGCTCACTTTTGAAGAAAAAAAAAAAAAAAAAAAAAATAATAAATAAATAATAATAATAATAATAATGAAAATTACTAAAATTAATAAAAAAAAATAATAGACTATTGTACGTGCGCGTGTGACGTGTGTGATGTGTGTGCAAGAGTGCCTATTATTATTATTATATTAAATATTTTATAATACACGATGCACAGAACATCATTTCGTTTCCACTCGACAACTACCTGATCATAATATTATTATTATTATTATTATTATTATTCTTAACGTTAAAAAATACATTTATTATTTTTTTTTTTTTTTGCTTATTATTATTAATATTATTCGACGATAAAACAATATTATTATTATTATTATTATATTTCTATGTATTGCAGACACCGTGAATATTATAAAACAACCGGGCTGTTCGTCAATGTTCAATATTGTAGGCGGCGTAGTCCCCCGGATAAACCGTATAGGCCGGCGGTTCCCGACCATTTCGAGACCATCGCCCAGAAAATCGGATTAGACATTAGCGAATACCCCCGCAAGCAAAAAAAAAAAAAAAAAAAGTTGAGTTAAAAAAAGACACCGTATTATAAATTATATTTTTTAATTTATTTCGATTTTCCAAACGGAGATAACAAGTGAGTTTTTATGGCAGCCAACACTCGTTGTAATCGTAACGTTCGTCAACGGTCCATATTGATTATTTAAAAAAAATCTTTTAATATTCCTATTCAGTTTCGGCCGATGCACGTCCTCATATCGTGTTCCCAGTTCAACGGGTCTCTTGCTTTTTCCGTTCATCGAAATCCACATTCACACCCTCCCCCGAGTTTTGGATAAAGGTATCAGTGTTTGCAGTGGTTTATCCGATAATAATTGCCACCGGCCGCCAAACTTTCGCCAAATATAATCGGTGCGATTACGGATTAGGTAATCCGCAAAGCTATAGACGTCGCGATTCTATTATTATTATTTCTATTACCTTTTACTATTACAACCGCAGTGACACGTGACCGACGCAGAGTTAACAATAAGCACGCGTCGAGTGCGTAGAAAATAAAAAAAAAATTATTCCGGGCTTTACCCCACCCCTCGGAAACTCGTGTTTTGTCCCTTTTTGGGGTGGCGGTGGTGGTGGGCAAAATTACTCCCAGGTCGGCGGGAACCGCTGCCGCATACACTGGCCTCTGTCCTGACCGAACGACGCGAATTATCAAACCGGATTAAAAAAAAAAAAAAACGCCAATTCCCAATTCGGCCAGTTCGACCGTATAAATATCATATTATTACATATGTATACCGTTTCAAGATAAAATTACTAAATAAATACCGACAGTAAACGTTGTATTTCCAAGCCAACGGCGGCACGGAGGGTCGGTAAAAAAACCTAACCACTTCCATCGCCCACACACCGCCGCCTATAGTCCGTACGCCACTCGGCGTGTTAAATACAAATATGGCGAATTGTATTGATTAACCCGTGCAATTGAAATACAATACAGTACGTAGTAAATAAAAAAAAAAAAAAAAAACGCAATGACGAAACGTATAGTAAACGAAATATTATTTACTCGTAGCGTATCGCCCAGGCCATCCGGTTGTTTTATAATATATCTGTGATAAAAAAAAAAAAAAAAATAAAAAAATAATAACAAATTTAAAAACAACATATACATATTATACTATTCATATATATATATAAAAAAATTTTTGGTTTTTTTTTTTTTTAATGTAAATAATGATAATAATATAATTTAATATTATTATTCTAGTAGTTTAATAATAATTTATAAGCGTAGCCAACATAATAATAATAATAATAATAATAACAATACTAGCTACCTAACGATCGTTTTTTCGAATGCACCAATAAAAAAAAAAAAAAAAAAAAAAAATATAATAATTATTTAATTAGACAAAAAAAAAAATATATATATATATATATTATAATTCGCTTTGATATTAAAATATTAAATATAAAACAGAAAAAAATATTACAAATTATTCTCATTTATATATGAATACATAATGTCGTTCTTAATATATGTTTATATTATATAAAAAAAAAAAATATTATATTATATTATATTATATTGTATTAAACGTTACACTTAAACATAATATTGTATTTAATAACATTTTATACTCGTTTAGAACTAAATTTATTATTATATTATATTATTATCATCGATACGAACATGTTATTACGATAATAATTATTCTATTATCTATTTATATAATCAAATTATTATTTATTTATTTATTTTGTTTTTTTGTATATATATATATATATACATATACATATACATAGGTAATTCTGTTTCTATCCACACATACTGTTTTTTTTCATTATTTTTTCCTTTTTCTTTTCGTTTTAATGATTTTTTGGTTTTGTTAATTTGTACGTTACAATAATGATTTTCGTTATTTCGTTATAATTATTATTTTTATGGTTTGATATTCATTTTACGTTCCCTGGTTGTGACTTTACGGTTGTTTTTATGTTATTTCTTTATTAAGTTTTATTATACGTCATTGTCGTTCAAACAATTTGATTGCGTGTATTTTTTTTTTTTATTTATTGTCTACCTCATCGCGATTAACTCGGAAAAGCGAAACGGTGTGTAAGTACGTGCAGGGGTCAGTCGAATCGCTGACACAATTATTGATTTACGGGTGAAATTTCATTAAATAAAAACATAGTTTCACTAGAACGGAATTACTCTCACCCGAAAAAAAAAAAAAAAAATACGACATTGAAATTTAAATAAATTCAATAAATCGAAACTTACACGAAATGTGTACGAATACAGGAACACGATTTTTATCGTTTTGTGAAGGAGAGATGGGAGATGGCTTTTTTTTCTTTCTTTTTTTTTTTTACTAATATAATAATATAATATAAATATGTCATAAACAAATAAATAAATAGTTTTCTTTTTTCACATTTAATACATTTTATTTTGTTGTCCGTTAATTATTTATATTTGATGTTTTTTTTTTTTAGAATAATTATAATGACGAAATCGATTTTAAAAATCGTTTGCAGGTAATTACTCCCAGGCCTGTATTTCTCGATAACAGATCCGTTTCCTAATACTGTTGTTAAACACGGTCGAAATGAAATATGTCTGTCCTGTTCTGTACTGTTTGTTTTTAATGTACGTACATAACTGTGTTTCCATAATTGTCTTTACGATGTCAAGCATATTCGGACGGGCAAAATAAAAAAAAAACTTTAAAGTAAAATGAAACGTGAATTAATTATCAACTCCACACGTGTTAATCGTTACGTTCAGAACGTATAGGATTTGATGGCCACAGCGCCGGAGTGACTTCAGAACCCCGAAGGTAAGAGCAAGGCCCAACACTTGTTAGACTCGCCCGAAACTAAAATTTTGTCTTTTGAAACTAAAATGTTTCCGATATTTGTTCGCTAAATTTCGCCATGTACACGGTTTGGCGTACCGTTACGCTTATGGTGACACATAGCGACTGCACTGCCTACGGAAAGCGCAATAAAAACGTCATGCTGACCGTGTGCTCCGGGCGTTATTATTTCCTATCGTTTTGCCGTTATTTACGGATGATTATCCAGTAATCCGCATATCCCAATATAGCAAATATCAGAGCTGGGGTTCCACAGGGAGGCGTACTTTCCCCAATACTGCATAACTTATTTGCTTCAGATCAACCAACTTCGCCTAACACATTAGTGGCTGACTATGCAGATGATAAACTTATCATTTCTACAAATGAAAACCCGGTAGTAGCATCGCATAATCTACAAAATCATCTTTCTCTTATGGAGATCTGGTATAATAATTGGAGGATCAAGGTAAATCAATCCAAATCAATTCGCACAACTTTTACCCTTAAGTTAGGGCATTGTCCAGCAGTTACTCTCTTTGGTACTGAAATTCCGTCTACTCCAACAGTTAAATATCTTGGCTTAACCCTTGACCGTAGGCTCACCTGGGCTCATCACACGCGTGTAAAAAGATTACAATTAAACCTGCGACTGCGTATGCTTAAAACCTTACTAGTTAATAACAAACACACAAATCTAAAAACAAAGCTACTAATGTATAAATCCCTCATTAAACCCATTTGGACTTATGGTCTCCAACTCTGGGGAAATGCTAAAAAATCAAATCTAAATCGTATTCAAACTTTTCAAAATATTGCTTTAAGAAAATTAACGAACTCCCCTCCTTATGTCTCAAATCATACCCTTCACTCAGACCTAAAAATCAAAACTGTAAAAGAAGAAGCAGTAACTTATTATAATAGATTCCATAATCGACTTGCAACACATGCCAATCCTCTAATTCAAGCACTTTCATCAAAAGTTATTCCGGGTAATCCTCCAAGGCGCTTAAAACGCAACTGGTGCAGAGATATGTTAACTTAATAAAAAAATTATATATATATTTTTAAAAAAAACTATACTTAACCTCACTTAAAAGTGTCATCGCTGGGTGGCTTCTTTTATCAAGTTTATTCATGTATTATATTATTATTTTAGCTAATACTCTTATTGTGCCCTTGAGGTACAGATTGTGTATATATCAATAAAAGAAAAAAAAAAAAAAATTATCCAGTAGTGTTCAGCTACTATAAATCGTCTAAAAATTATACCGAACCGGTGGCGGTGCACGGCCACCGTGGTTTTGTCGCGCGGTCCAAATGATCGGGTGGGCCGTAACGACAACACGGGACCGACTCTGGCCCGACCGCAATTGTTTTATGCCGTTGCCGCGCCCTCCACCCCGATCCAGAGTTTACGATTATGATAAAATATAATTATAGAATATTCGCGATATTACTCTTGACGGGAACAGGCGACCGTTTCCCCGACCGCGCACGGTGTTCCGGAAAGTCCGTTCGTAAAAGACAACATTATATTTGTCGTGGACGATTGTTTTAACAACGCGAAACCGCATTTAATTTGGAAATACGACATGTGTCCCAAAACTAATGCACAACGCTCTCTAGCTGCCTTGCAATATGACATTATCGGCTGATCGGTCTAGTATCGGTCTGTAGCTCGATGTCTAACGAACACGTTAGTATCCGGTTCTAGTGATTTTAGTAAAGTGCTATAATTGTTAGAGAGCGATTACAAAATTGTGAAAACAACTCGTCGGCCTGTTTTCGAGCAATGCGCATACATTAAAATCGAAACGATCCGTGGTAAAACAGTGCCTGAAAGATGACATCAGCGACGATGACGGTGACGGTCGTAGAAGTATTGATAACAACTTTTCTTGCCAAAAATTTGCGACTAGAAATCCGTAAAAAGCGACCGGGAATGTTGCAACAAGGTGGGTCCGTATTGCGCGGCCGCATCTTTCGGAGAACTGTGGATGGGTACGCCTCAAACACCCAATGTGTTCGCCGGATTTCAGTCCATCTAGGACATTGATTTATTTCCAAAACTAAAGGAATCCGTTTTCTCGACTTGAATACACTAAATGAAGAAGATAACCGAAGGATCCGTGAGCTCGTCTCGGAATCAGGGAGATTCCCGTATTGCTCGATTCGAAAAACTGGAACCCGAACCTTTTGAATCAAAATACAAATATTTGCGCTTATTTTAAGTTTTTATCGGTTCTATTATATAACTGAACATTTTATTTGAATAAATACAAATTTCTATTTTTCATTTATATTTATAATGGTATTCTAAACTCAAATTAATCATATTATACGACCGTCGCCGATTTTTATCTACAAATATTAGTACACATATTCGGGTCGAACAACGATTAGTTGTGTTTTACAACGTTTTAATAACATTTAGTTGTTCATAGTTGAAAGTATTCGATACCGGGCCGTGTTTTCTATTAGACTTTTATTATGTCAATTGTACCGACTGTCCTAGTAACCGGGTGAAACTTCTGAAAATATGCTTGAATTCGTCATGAAGTTTACTTGACTATGACCTTCTCCGCATTTATTTTAGAGTTATTTTGTCGGTAGTCCTATTATTAAAAATGCAATTCCTCATAAGCAAATAGATAATTCTAACTGAAACTATGGATTATTATGAACAGGTTTATTATTATTTTAATAACTGGAACCGATTTTTTTTTTTTTTTTTTTTGGTTTAAGAACCAAACCGATACCAAAACCGAAAAAATCATTACGTTTCCAGTCCTTGAGAGGATTACATAACACATAAAATAATGCGATTCTGTCCCGGGGATTATTTTTCAATATTCTGGCTTCAGTACTCAGAAATATTTTGTTTGCTTAATTTAAAAAAAAAAAAAAATAACTGTTTATAAATTAATATATTTTTTTTTTTAATTTAAATTTATTTAATTGTATCTACACACGTAATGCCCTCTACACTAGTAAGTAAGTTTAAATTTGTCGACCCCCGCCCCTACCACGTAAAAATGTCCTGGACACGCGCCTGGGTCGTATCGTTTAAGTATTATATTGAATGTTGAGTTAGGTTTTTTGGGAAACCAATCGGAAATCCCACTGAAATGCTGAAACGTTGAACAACTCGAATTCACTGTAGAGTTGCATAATAGAGTTGCAGGACAGACATGAAAAATAATTTATAAGGACACAAACGAGACACACAATATTATTATTTTATTCGGTAAATCTCACAACATATTAGTAAAGTATTGTATTAAATATTATAGTTGGTGAACAAAAAACATTCCGTCATTGGTAGTTGGCGGCTCCGGTGGCGTAATATTTCGATTTAATCTCGGGGAGGGGTTTTTTGGTGTGCGTGTGTGTGTGTGGGGGGGGGAGAAATCTATATATATATATACACCGCATCGCATCTCACCTCGGTGTTTATGCATTTTTTATTTTTTTTTTTATTTTTTTTTTTTACAATACCGTCTAATACCGGATTGTTTGTCCGTTTGGTCTGGATTCCCGTTCGCGGTATGATATTACGGCAGAGTGACTTTCCCCCTCGCCCGCGCGAGGGTATGTACGCCACCGGTCGCCGCTGGTTTACGGTGCGCACGGCGTCGCCAAATGAGCGTCCAAAGGATACGGGCCGCCGTGGTCCATCCGTCCGCGGACCACGGCTCCGGTCGGCGACACCGTGCGCCCGCCAGTCGGAACAATCGGTACGTAAAATTACTATAATATTCATAAAAACTACAATATACATGGGAAAAAAAAAAAAAAAAAAAAAGGCGCACGCGACAGAACAACGGAAAACAGTGCCAGCAACACACGTCTTCGGTTTCAGGACGAGCACAGCTGCTGTTCGTACCGGATGCACATGCCCAGGTTGTCCTCGGGATTTTCTTCCTTGATGCCCGGCCCG
The DNA here is from genome assembly GCA_956483605.1 of Tuberolachnus salignus. NCBI lineage: Eukaryota > Metazoa > Arthropoda > Insecta > Hemiptera > Aphididae > Tuberolachnus > Tuberolachnus salignus. The sequence continues at coordinate 37,569,919 of OY101429.1, read as the reverse complement.
AACTGCACTCGCATCACGAACGGCGTCGTGCTACCTGTAAACAATATTATGAACTTGAACTACGTCCAAATGCGGTGTCTTCCGTTATTAAAAAAAAAAACCCGCGAAACTCGATTAAACGATAAAATTTGTTTTAATAAAACGGTTAAAATAAATATCTAGTCCCCATCACTACGCCCCGCCAGGCAATCCTGGCGCCGCGGACCCGGTAAAAACCAAAATTTCAGTTCAAACGGAGGTTAACGGTGTGCGGTTGAGCGTTTGAATATTATAATAGAAGGGAAGGTAAACGGTAAAAGAGTCCGCGGACGTCCGAGAACGCCTTACATCGAAAGATTACGATTACCGATGCGGCGAACCAGCAAATTGCAAAGATTTAAAGAGGCCAGCTGTCGGTAGAGATGAGTGGAATAACTATAGGAAACTGCAAAACCGACCAACGGAGGATAAGAAGAAGAAGAAGAAGAAGAAGAAGAAGACAAATATAGGACGCGAAACCGACAAATTGCGCTCGAGTACTCCGGAAGAAATTTGACAATCCAAAACGACTCGCACGAAATACATTTTCATGATTTACGATAATAACAACGGTACGTATAAAACGACGAGAAAGTTTTGCCATTTAAACTTTTCCTCGTCGATCTAACAATGTATAATTCAATATTGCTGTACCATTTATTGTCCGTTTGTTTTTTTTTTTTTTTTTTTTAACACAATATAAAATAATATTTGTATTAAAGTTGTTGCACAGACTAAGTACTATATAACAATAAAATATTATTACGGGGTCGGGTATTCGAAGTCACTTTTGGTCGATATTAAATTTTATCTTTTACTTCTGTTTTTGTTTTTTTGTTTTTTTTTTTTTCAATGAGCATTTTAAAACGATAATAGTTTCTTCTCCCCGGCAAACTTCTCCGGTGTACCGGCGGCGGCGCGCGAAAGTGAGGGGCAGGCAGATATCGATATGGATCAGGAACGTAGGACGTAGGAGTCATGCCCGTAAATGGAATTTCACGTCCCAATGGTTATTTTTAACCGAGTTTCAACACACGAATCAAAAAATAATGAAACTGTAAATTTCCCCTTAAATTTGCCGGGCGAGTGGGTAGACGAAACCCGGACGGTTAGGTTAGAAACCCTGACGGGGGACTCGTAAAGTAAACTGTCTCGCGTTGCCACTGCATTGTGTACTGATAACCATGTAGAAATTATTTAGAGAGATTTTCATTCCAGAGTTGGTAATACCTCAGAAGAAACCTTTGTATTCTGATTTTAGTTGTTTTAGATTATATTTAAAAAGCCGGACTACGGCGCATTATTGGCAAGCCACTGTGGGCAGGTGGGAAGTTTAATAGGCGATTTACTTAAACTATTGAAAGCCACTAAAAACCGTTACAATCGAAAAACGGTAATTTGGACGGGTAAAGGTTATATTTTTTAGTGACGCTTTCCCCCCCTTGTGTCCACGGTAATTCAGGAATCAATATAAAACTAAAACCAATACGTGTCGATATATTCGTTGTCGGGTGTTTTTTTTTTTTTTTTTACGATTTTTAGAAATCCCTTTGGGAATTTAGACAATTATTTTCGAATAAAGTACCGCCGGTCGAAAAACCTGCATTTTTCAAGGTACGGACATGGACGAAGTATTTTCTGCTGATCGGAAAAGGATCGATCGAGATAAAAAAAAAAAAAAAAACCTATTAGTTTTAACTAATAGATTTTCGTTTTACTCTGCGCTCCACTACACCCGGAAGCTGTTTTCGTCAACAATTTGTATGTTACAAACTTCCCGAATTCATAATCGAATTAAAACGCGAAAAGCGCGGTTAAAATATGAACGGTTCCGTCGACGTTTTAATTTAAAACCCGGAAAATGTATATTTATTAATGACGACGATAATTAATACTATTAAATTTATGGATAAAGTTTTTATTAGTTTTGACCTCGGCCGTATAATATAATCGTTACTGTCTTTAATCGCGGTTTGGGCGTCGGTATAATTTTGCGTCGTGACAAGTGAATAATCCGTGTCTACCGGACGATACACGTTTACGTTTATCGAATACTTTTAACAACACCAACATCGCATAAACAGTATTAATACATTAATATCAAATGTTATTCGATTTACTTGAAAACATAAATTGGTTTGGTTAAGACGCAATTGCCATGCGATGTCTACTTGTCGTCCGGTTTACAAAAATAATCGTAAAAAAATATACTAATTCAAACGTCTGTGCGAATGAAATCAATTCTATACCGTCACTGTTATGTGGAAATCACTGCCCGCAACGATGACGACCGTTTCTGTCCTCCGGTTTCATTTTTATTTGATCGCGGTTTTTTTTTTTTTTTAATTTTGTTTTAGATTCTAAGCGGAACGAGGGGTCTTGTGGTTTAACAATGACGGATTTTTTTTTCTCTTCTGTAAACACTTTTCCTGTCAGAAGACTTTACCCGAAACATTTCTATAATATTTCCAGGAGCAAATTATGGTCTAGTTGATACTATCTCTAGAGGTCATTTTTTGATATGCCTATTAGTTTTTTAACGTGGCAAAAAAAAAACTACTAAAACATAACAACAAAAAAAAAACGGCAAAAACACGATTTTGTCAAAATCGAGTTTTATTATTTCTTTTTTATTCCTGTTGATTTCTGGTTTACCGCGGCAACAGTGAAAGAACACTACTAATACTCCTTCGCTCAGACTCAAATTTTCGTTGAGCAATTTATTGTTGCGTACGGATATAAATTAAATTTCTATCTTTATACTACCTTCCCGAATTCTCACCTACAACAGCGACCCACCCATAGCGCAAAGAATGTACGCTTTTTTTATTTATATAACTGTACATACGAATTGTGATCGAAAAATACCGAGATTTTTTTTTTTTTTTAATTTATATAAATAAATGACTTTTGAAATATTAATCTCCTTCAAATTGTTCACCGCCTGATATTATGCATTTTTAACCATATCTCCTGCCGCTTTTTGACGCAATGTTGGAATTTTTTTTTATTGTTCCGATATCATAAAAAAAAAAATCACAAGGGACAAGGACCTGCACAACTGGAATCTGTTTATCAGCTAGAAACTCGCTGATTGATAAGGCAGAATGAGCAGTCGTGGTGCAACAAACACGATCAATTTATCAACTGTTCTGAACGTCGCAAGCATAAATCTTCATTTAAAACAGTTTGGCATGGTCCATGAGAAACGATCTATACTCACTAGAAAATTATCTTATCGTCATTTGTCGTTCTGATCGAATAATTTCTCGAACATTTTCCACCATTTCCACATTTCTATAAGCTAAAGGTCGACCTGCACGGAAGTCATCGTTAACGGTTTCATGGCCCGCAATAAACCTTTTGTGCCATCAAATGTTTTAGATTTGCTCATTACTTCATCTTCAAATACTTTTTTGTAATCATTTTAAAAATTTCAGTCGCTGATTTACCGAGGTTAACGCAAAATTTAATGCAAACCCGCTGCTCGAGTTTATTCGACACGACAAAACGGCAAACACAACAAACCGTTTGTCGTTCATTACTAAACGATAATATTAACTCGTGGCTTGAATAACGTAATTGAGTGTTATATCTACTTTTGTTTGATATGTGTATATTTCCGATACGTTTATTTTTAGCACAGATTATAATTTTAGTCCCGGTATTTTTTGATCACACCTCGTATATTCACAAAAAAGAAAAAAATAATAATAATAATAATCGAATTGTCGTTCGAAATATTATCCGTCTTACTTTCGATCCGGCACGGCGTTTCCTTGTCCGAGCAAAAGTTACTACCGCAGTGCAACAGGTCACATATGCCCGGTCCTCCTTGGGGCTGCACAAAAATATGAGATACGGGCTCATTAAAGACCAGAATCGCAAGGTCCGTTATAGGTTAGGTTGTTATCCAATAACCTAGCGATTGTTAACCGACACTCACCGTTATAAACTCTTCGGAATCGCACGGCATCATGACGCGGTCGCTGCACTCCCGGAACGAATCCATGGATACCATCGGATTGCCGCCGTCGTCCCCGGATCCTTCGACTCCGGTGTCTGTGGTAGAAATAACAAATATAATATTTTCGTAAAACTCCCGTGACGCACCCCGTAGACTATACTACGACGGTTTTGAGCGCACTTACCGGGGGAGTACAAGGGAGGTCCGATTTTGAACGAGTTCTCGTCACATGGTTCGTACACGATCGAACACATACCTGTAAAATACGCGCGGACATCGAAATATCAATTATCGACAAATTACAGTGTACACGAGAATGACAAATATGGGGGAGTGTGGGAACGTCCTCCGTGGTCAGTACAAGTTTGAAAGAAAAAAGAGCCGAAGAAGTTTGTTACGACTAGGCGGTTCGATGTCACTTACTCTGCTCCTGCCGTATGCAAATCACGTAATCCTGGTCGGCCAAATGTCGTCCATTGATCGCGAAATTCATCGTCTGTACCGTACCCACCGAATCGTAGAAATACTGAAGGCAACCGTCCGGCGCCCGTTGTGAAAACTCTATCTGTGTGATCTAAAAATGAGCCGAAAATTAGCACGATTACGGTTAGGCATCGACCACGCCGATCATACTCACTTTGATCTCCCACATCCGATTGTAGTTGGCCTTGGTCAGTCTGATATTAATCGTGATGTCGTCGTTGACGTTGTCAACGTCGTAGTACACTGTAAATCGATCCAGAGTTATTACAAAATCGAAACATAGTATTTAAAAACATAAATCAAAAAAAAAAAACGACAAAAGGATAGTGTGCCGTCTACGGATAGCATTTTAAACGTTACCCGACCAATCGCATTTTTTTTTTTATGTAAATATGTTCCCGGGAAAACTCCACCGCTCCACATCTACACATGCGCGAAGTCTAGAGAATATCTTTGAAGTATTTGATTAGTGAAAAAAAAGTCCTTTCCGCTACGGGCAAACGCCCGTAGCTATTTCAGAAATCCATTCATTTGTACCGGTAATCGTCGTCACTTCTTAATACTTTAGAAGCTCTGGGTTTTCTCATACACATAATTCTCCACGGTAAAGACCCCGACTCTATCCGGCAACGTTTCCATTGCCTTCGTTTTCACCACCTTTTTTCCTCAATGTATCGGGTTCATTCGAGCATCTTTGTATTTCGTACAATTGTATTCGCCTACTTTCTCCCACCAGATTCAGAACGTCTGCGAATCCCCCCCCCCGGTACATCGACTGTGATTTTGTCAATATTAATCCTAAGCTTATAACTTTGTAAACCGCGGTTACTTTATTCGTGTTCAAACACTTACCGTGTTGGCCGCTATTCAGACCGCAAATCTTCAGGTCTCTGGACGTACCGCCGGTCAGGACAAACGTGTCCGTCTCGCACACTCCCGTCTTCCTGTTGGGCTGCGCCTGCGGATCAAATTAATAGTATATCCCACACGTCGATTAAATATTCCCTAACAGTACGCCCCCCCGTAATAATAATAGTGTTGCGTCCGCACTCACCAGATTGAAATTGACAAAGTCCAAACGCATTTGACTGATGTCTTTGGATATCTTCTTGACGCGCAACGAACACTCGCCCACGTCGTTCAACAACCCCGGGAACTTCGGGTTGACGAAATACGTGACGTTATTGTCCACTTCGGCGTTACAGGACAACGTGACTGCGGCGAAATACATTGCGAGTTACGTTAATGAAAACCATAGCGGGTAGGTTCTCTAATCAATAGAGCGCAGAGAGCCTATAGGTGGTAGGTACACTAAAAGAGTAGTGGCGGTGGTTAACCGCGTAACGCACGCTGATTGGTCGATCTGTTATCAATCTCCTCGGACCGCCATTTTGTATCCTTGTACCAATTATCAAAAAAATATTTGGCCGTCCCGACGAAATTACTTTGTTTTTTCATCAAAATTATACATTTTGTATGAATAACAATAATAATATTTTCGTATCGCGGTATAATAATTTCGTCAACGCTGTTAAGAAAGCCACTGGGGTGCGCTGTCCGAGGATACAAAATGGTGATCCAATCGACAGTGTTATTAAAGAGTGGATTGCACTCTTATACTACTAGCTGCTGTATAGGCCCTCTTGTTATCGTAACTATAACAGTTTATTTCATAAATTAAATATTTTACGATTAACCCAAGACGAGAAAACACCGCTTCAAAAATCTAGACAAACTTGATGTGGTACAACCGATTGTCTTAAAATCAAAATTAACGAGTAGGTCGAGTTTGTTCCTAACATTCAACTAACTTAGTCGATAGTATATTTTCATTTTTAAATTTTGAAAGTAGCAAGGTTTTACTATGGTGTGTGCTTTTTTTCAAAAAAAATTTGTATTGTACTTCAATTAAAAATAACAGTAAAGATCTGAAGCTTTTACCGAATATACGTGTATACGTTAATATATATATATATTATTATATTCTAGATGCGGTACAATTTTCGAAACGTTCTGGCGTTTTCGAGTTATTTTTAGCTAATTGAAATTGTCTAGTGTTATTACTTTGTTTAATTATTTTCGGTTTAAATTTATGCGTTAAAATCCGTTGTACGTTCGCGATAATTTATCGTCGCGTACAGATATAAATCAAATTATATCGTTTATATCCTTTACCGTCCCAACGTGCCATCATACACGGCCGCGTGGCCCTACCCCGGTGCGACGTACGTCCGGATTTTGTTTTTTCAGCGTTTCGTTTCTACGTTGACGGGCTAATGGATTTCTTTTATAGCCACCGCATTAACGAAACGGACGAAAAGTCGATGACCCTTTAAACTCGATTTGGACTTATGATTACCTCTATACGGTTCGATGCGATGCCCGACCCTTGCAGGACAAATCCGGACACGGATCCGGTAATTGTTTTCGAGCCACACGATTCGTGTCCGTCAATCGTTAACCACCTGATAATAATAATTTCCCAGCGGACGTTACTTATATATATCGACTAGACTGAAATTACTTTCTTTTTTCCGCCTCCCCCGCGTTTTCGGCGTAAGTTTGCGAGCTGAGTTCGCGTGCTTTAGTGACGCTCGCCCGTGCCGTCTCCGATACATAATAAATAAACTCCCCCCCCCCGAATCGAAAACCGCACGTCAACCCCGAGGCGATACGCCCGGTTTAAGCGTTGCGGCATATATTTATATAGGTGTGGTTTTATACTCGAGATGCCCGAAATCCCCGACGAAATTGCATTTTGTTTAAGCAAACAGAGTGTTATTATATTATAAGAAGGATTTTTTTTATTTTTTTTTTTCGGTTTCTTTCGCGCGCGAACATTTTGTCGGGGAACGCGACTCGCGGTGTTCCCGGACGTGTACGGGTGCTCGCATTTGGTGGACAGACGGGCCCCGGTTTCGGTTTTTCACAGATTTCAGCGTATTTCACATCGGCTGTATTTATTCGTACGGTACGACTGTTTATTATTATTATTATTATTATTTGGTATAATTGGAATTCACAGTTATTGGATCCGGAGGGGAAAACATATCGAATTATCGAACAAATGTTTCGTATAACTTATGTTCTTACGTCCTCCGAGGACGTATATCTCCGATATAAGATTGATCCGTCATTGGATTGTGAATTTTTCTATTTCTCGGCCGTTTTTCCCAGGCCCAAAATCTAGAGATTTCGTTATTATTGTTATTTTGTCGATATACTCGGCGGATTTTTCTGTTAGGTGTCAATAGCAAAGAACTTTATGCGTTTTTATCGTTGCATAGTGAATCATTTAATTGACCTCGTGTGTTAAATCTGATACGGAACGATGGTTTGGGACCGTTCCACATTAAAACCAGTATCCGTGCTCATTTTTCTCCGTCCAATTTGAAAACTAATAGCTTTTTTTATAGCTTGGGTTAAAACTTAACCGATGTCGGGCTCAAATCAAACAGATTAGTGTACATTTATGTAGGTATACTTACAGACGCAGCACACTCCGAAACCCAACGCGCATGGGCCGTGGGACTCTCCGTTTTGTATCCTGCACTCGTACGTGTTCAAGCACAGACCTGTCGGAAAACACAACGAAATTATTATATTTAAATATAGGTATATTCGTCTGAAGAGAAGAGAAGCAGACACTGGAACCTTAATGATTTTTTCGTTTCAGTTTTTAAAATTCGATTCTGGTGATTAAAATCATAAAATAAAAGTTCCGGTTCCGGACATTACAGGTACTTAACCAATCATAGTTTCAAATAGCATAACCATTTGCTTATTAGGTACTTTAAAAAAAATAAAACTACAAACAAAATAATGCACGTAAAAAAAAAATATCATGATTACTCGTACGCTTGACTCTGTGTCTGTGTATTCAGTTATATCTTAGAATCGAAAAGACCCTAAATGAACCGAATTGTTTGAAAGGTTCCGATTCCGATTTCGGTTTCTCGAATTGGAAAATATGAGTTCCAATAAAGGTCCCGGTTCTAAAAATGTATCAGTGAACCGGTTCCAGAACCTTTTCTTGTGGTTCCGGTTTCAGTCCCTGAAGAAAAGTGACTAACTATAATATACAAATAATAACCTTACATACGTTATTATTATCTTAAATATCAATAAATACGCATTCAAAACGACGAAATATTTTTTTTTTTTTAAAAAACGCTATTGAATGAAAAGTGCGATAGAAAATAATTGTTCTGAACGCAGGTTTATTAACGAACGGTTTTAATTGGAAAACCGATTGAAATGGCGAAAATACTTCAAAAGTCAACAAATTACAAAAAAAAATTGCAAAATAAAATGTTCAAAAATTCTGTAACGACGAAACGTATTTTAAGCGTACTACGATATATTTTAAACATGTTATAAAACCGACCCAAATGCCACAAAAACCCCACCTGTTAATAATATTAACGAATTGTACGTAATATTGTTTTTTTGTAATTGATGGCCTTTCAAAGTGGTTTTACATTATTTTTCAAGCGTCTACCGAAACAGATGACGAATAAATTTTGTCTAGAACTCTGTGGATACTAAATAATTTATTTTTTCTAAGGCCAAACATTATTTGTATTATGTATTATAAATGATTGCTTTAAGTGGACGTCAGAGTAACATTTCCCGTCCCTGACGGACAATAGCAAGTATTGGTTTTCGGAGATTACACACGGCACTCTGGTTCCGATAGACTTAAAACAACAGTTATTTTACCAAAGTAAAGACGACGGCCATTTACTATGTATTAAGTTTCCAGGCAATCTGTCGGATTTGATTTTTTTTTCAAATCGTAATACAATTAAACATTTATATTGTCGTTGTCCAGCGATCAGATTTTTTTTTTTTTATAAATCTATTGGAGCCAAAGTAGATACCGTTGAAACGCTGAAAATGCATTGTTGCCAAAGTCTTGTTAAAAATACTATTGAAACGTATTGAAATACTCTATTTGTCCGAGGTAAACTCGATATGCCTTGGTAGATTTATGTATTCGACAAATTACAAACAAACACTGAAACTTGTTTGTGGATAATTAATTTAAATTAGGTTCGAGTGTTTCGGTTGTTGCGTATATTATTTAATTATTAACAAATATATGCTTTGTTTCGGAACAAATTGACTTTAGCTAAGTAGATACGATTATTTCACAATACAATCAGATCATTGCAATACAAATAATCGGTCTGGGGAATGCGGGGAAAACGAAAGTTAGCTATTCCGTTATCTGTTTAATTTGAAGAAAAAACCGTATTGTAAATTGTTAAAACCGTTATAAAATATCGTTGTAGAATCAACTCAAAAATGTATAATCGTCAAATACGATAACAATTTATATTATTGGAAACACATGAAAAGTATTTCATAAATATTTTAAATGTCAAAAAAAAAAAAAAAAATAATAGTAATAATGTATATACAAGTATTTAAATCAAATGGACAAGACCGATTTTCGGTATACAGTAGACATTCCGGATAATTCGAAGACCTCTCAAAATCGAACTGAACGCTTGGTCCCCTGATAAAACCTCTTATAATTTCGGACCCCTCGATGAATCGAAATAAAGTGCAAGACGGCGGGAGACGCTCTATAATTCGAATATTTTTCGCCAGAACCTCTATAGTTGGAATTATTAATTGTATTAATTGTATATGAGTTCAAATAAATTAGAAGTATGGTTAGTTTGCCTAAGAAAACTCAGTAAACCTGCAAATATCGGTATTAGCGGTTATACACCCCCTATTCTATTCGGATTGAGAATTACCCATTTGTTATTTGTTTTCACATTGTTTTTCCTAGATTTGACCGATCTTTTTTATACATTTATTACGGGTTTCACGGCCCTTCCCCATTTTCCGTTTAGCTTTCATGGCATTCGGCACGGTATATGCAACAGCCCTTTCTTTCTTTGAACTTTCTACTTGCCTTTACTTTTTCCCACTCGCGATTTTCCAGTATTTTATTTGCCTCGTGTCTCACGTCTAAATCACTACTATTTGAACGTTGCAATATCGTGGTCCCGACAAGACCGAAATGATACAAATTGGTACGTAAAAACTCATTTTAAAAATTTTGAAGAAAAAAAAAAATCAAAATTAAATTTCGGTTGTATCGTTCTTCCGACACCGATTAAACAGATAAAACAATTCGATCGTATAAAAAATGTATCTGTAGATGTGTTCGGTGTTAATAAAGATGGGATTATTTACGCAGTTCATTTAAATGAGATTGAAAAAGAAATTAATTTCGATTTGTTGTTGTTTGATAATGGCTATATTTCAAATATTACAAGGCTTGTAGGTTTTGTCAGAAAACAAAACACTGTTCTGAATTAAATTCTTTGAAGTTTTCGCATATGACTATCCGTTTTGTTTGAATGTAAAGTTTATAGAGTATTTTACTGAAATCATTTTCATTGAAAAAATTTTACCATTCGGTTAAATCCAATGTGCGTTATGTGCGTCTAGTTATCACACACTCAAGAAATATAATGACTGGAATTTACTTATCTACTAAAATCCCCACAGTTACGTTTTCTTTTTTTTTTTTTATTAATAGGATGAACACTAAAAACCGATTTGTTTACTATTGCAAACGTAATGTTTGATTGAAAAAACGACAATTGATAATATTATTATTAATTCACAACCGCTGTGATGTATATTCGTTACTACAATAATGTCCGCATAGTTTTCTTAGTTTACAAAACTTATCAACCAATAGGATAGATTTAATCCGTATACTTATATTTAAATATATGTTTACAGTTATATAATAAATTTACTTAAAAAATTGCTGGGATTGGTGATCATTTAAAAATTTAACCGATTGTACTAAGTTCGATAACCGACGGTTTAACAAACCGGATCACCAGTCTACAAGATATGAAAACGCTAAAACAATTATTTAGCCAATTAAATTTATTGAAATAAATGCAAACATATATTTATACATAAATAACCCCAACCAACAACGTCATCATGACCTTTACATTCACAGTTGTGTACAACTTTTTTTCTTTTTTTTTAAATCGTTAAGAGCCGAATTTATGAATTGATGGCCTTTATTCAGTAGTACAAATGTACATCTCGGTGAAATAAAATGCATGCTCGACCCAAGGGTTGTCAGTGGAATGCCAATCACGTAAAATTACAGCACAATTGAAACATTATAACTCCCAGGAATATGAAACCAGCTTCACATAGTGAAAATTTATTTATTGGTATTTAGTTATAAACGAATCGAAAGTTTTTAACCTCGATAAAAATGTAGTATACTCAGGTTATTTTGGATTTTCACTGTTACCAACTGAATATAACAAATTTGGAAAATCGTTCGAGTATTATAATAAATCTATAGCGAAAAATCGAATTTCTTTCGTGTGTAAAACCAATAAAACGCTTGACTTTCAATGAACGGCGGTCGAACTTCGTCTGCCACTTAAAATCATTTGTAAAGTATTATAAAAAGAATATTGGAATGAATTAATATACGAGTGCACGTGACCGTGGAACATAATCCAAAATTATTGCCAGAAATAAACACATAACTGTATATGATTGAAAATATCTAATGTGTTACAGTTAAAAATTTAGTGGAAATATATTTTAATAGATTTCTAGAATCGACAGGCCAGAATCGCGATGGTTTCCCCGGGAGTTTTACGATAAAAAATAGGCTAGATTCGTCGTGAACGTTTCCCGGGGGTTTTGCTGCGCGACAGAACGTACAAATCTATTCTACTGATGTAGAAAAACGTAATGCCATATTCAAGGCCGTACATTTATTACTTTAGATAAAGCTATGGACAGGATTGTGGCGAGAAATTTATCGCATTTTTTTTTTTTTTTAATAAAATATATATATATATATATATACATAAAATTGTCTGTATATACCCGCAATATAAATAAACAGTACGTAAATAATAAACATGTATGTACGGAATAAAAACGTCGAACTCTCGTCTTTAGGTTTCGAATTAATTGTATTTGTTTTGTTTTGTTTTGTTTTTCTTTTTCCCCGGCTAAATCGAAATTTTCCGCTCGGTCGCCCGGGTTTCCAAACGATCGAGAGTCGTATTGTATGTACGTAATTATAATATCGACGTAATTTTATAAAAAAATAAGATAAACGTTACCTGTTCTGCGGGAGTCGTCGGACAGGCATTCTTCGGTCACCGGCACCGGGAAGAAGTTCAACACTGCCATCAACAAATTCCAAAAAAAAATCATGATTAACCATAATAGTAACGATAATAACGATAATAATAATAATAATAATAATAATATGATAACGATAATGATAATATGCGCGCGTAACGAAACGCTTTTGCGGATATTTATATACGGAATCGATAAAACACGGTGGCGACGATCGTTTTGCCGGGCACGACACCGGGCAAGACGGCCGGTCACTCCTACCGTACGGTCACTACTGAAATATACGACCGACAATAATCGTACTTGGACCGCCAGTATATTTGCCACAGTAAAAATTGTGTTACACCGGTTGTTAATATTCGCTGTTTACCCCGCACGAAACCCGAAAATGCGGTCGGCGATAATTGCGTACTGCCGTGCACATTGTGTGCCCGGGCATAGAAAGAAAAAAAAAAAAATTACTTTATCACGCGATTCCCCGTCAAGTATTCTCGATGTTCTGTCCAATTATCGTGTTGTTTTTTATATATATATATATGTTTTTTTTATGCCCGAGGACGCGTTCCGGCGACGACGTCCGTACAATACGTACCGTATAATAATGATATTGTAATTGTATCGTTACCATTATCCGGTCTCGTATTTTGGCGGTCGCGTTTTGCGGAAATCGGTAAACTACTGCCAATTATCCGCATCATATCGGTATAATAATTTTTTTTTTTTTTTTTTACCGGGATCCCCACGTTCATCGCTCGTGTATAACGATTGTATTTTATATTTTTTTTTTAAATTTAATTTCTAAATACGTTTCGAAAAATATCCATACGGGTTGTTCTATACCGCCCAGTGGTCTGTCGAACGTGCGGCCCGGCAACGCAAATGTATTTCGTACGCAATTTCTGAGCACATTTGACGGTTTTCTACATTTTAGTGAGCCACGTTTCATAAACGTAGAAAATTTAAGTGAAGATTTACAACTCGAGTTACATGGTTTTCAATGTAATTCTATTTTTAATGACAAAATTTGAAACTGTTGGAATTCTAGAAATTGTTTAATATCTTGGAAACAGTTATCCGAAACTGTCTGACGTATGTGTACGTGTTATGTTCTCGCGTGATGTTAAATAAAAAAAAAATCGCTATCAAATATCAAATGTACAATTTCCTTCTGTTCTACATCCGGCGTCCAGAAATTACCGTGCAAATATTGACAGCCCGGTACAAACGAACCCGATGTCTAGCCTCACGTGCAGCACAAAAATAACAATAAAATGATTAATCGCGATTTTTTTTTAATTCTGTTTTTAAATTTGTTTTAGTTAATGTTCGTCACATTATTTCAACGGTAATTTTGTAATAACGACGTGTAAAACAAACAACTAATTTTTTTACATTATCATAAGTAATTCGAATAGCAGTAAATACAATAGAATCAATTATGTAATAATATATAAAAAGAAATGGATTTTATATTTATAATTTGCCTTCGTTTTGTCTTTAATTTTGAGTATAAAAGTAAAAAAAAAAAAAAAAAAGGACATTAACAATTTGGCCCGTAGGTAATTTGAGTTTGAGACCATTTGTTCTATATAGTATGTGTATAACCCGCGCATCATCCGGCTAGTAACAAAGCCACGACAGAAACTATAATATAGTTTGAAAAAGTTAAAAGATAAGTTCTTAACAATTTAGTCAAATAATAAATACACGCGTGTTCGCGATAAAAAAAAAATGAAAATATACAACAAAAAAAATAAATATATTATTCGGCCAATTCAATTAGTCCATCAGCCTTTTTGTTATTAAGCGTGTAATATATTATCCTTTTTTTTTTAACTCCCTTGACTCCCCTAGGTATTCCTCTTAATCTTCTTGCTATTCTTAATTCCAATTGCCCTCGTGTCCTAAATATAGTTATTTTCTTTGTCCTTCTAGGGCTGGCTTCCTCATTTAATTAGTATTTTTGTAAGTTCTGTAGATATTTTATGTATTGTTTTTGTATAATATCTAATTTTATATAATAATCAATTGCCGGGCTTAAAAATATTACTGTAAATCATTTTAATAAAAAAAAAAAAAAAGTTGTTTAAAAAAATGTACAATATCAGAAAAAATCATTTGTTTTAATAAACAGTTTGTTTTAACTCAATTTTGTTATTTCGATAAAATTCAAGTTATTTACAAGTATTTTCGTTTTATTTTCGTGACGATTATCACTAATCTACTTGAACATCATTAACGGGGGTGTACACTATACCGATACCTGTTGTTTTTTTTTAGTTTTTTCCTTTTCAAAACGTAGACGGTATTATTTGGACGGTACGGGCGTGTCAGGAAAATATCGTCGGGACGACAAGATTTACAAGAATATGTAATTTGTTTTATAATCCAACTGCCCCGTAAACGACAGCGTTAAACCCGTGCCCATGGTTAGTGGGTCGTCTTTGGGCTAGGTTTATCGTCCGAGTAATTTAAGCTCGTTTTGTTCTAGACGAATTTATGGAACGTTGTGGGCGGCGGGGTGCTTTAAAATATTAATAATAGTGATTAGGGTGTGCGGAGCCAATCAATGGACCCCGCATAAATCAGATTACAGGGAGAAAACAAAAGGTTTCGCGAGTGCCGGGCGGTCAACAATAAGAGCCCGCCGGAGATTAAGTTTTATAGAAGAACAGAATTGTAATCGTACGCGGCGTAGTTTAAACACACAGTCTACAGGCCATTGTTCAAATACTAAAGGCTATTTGTTTCGCCTCGGCTACTCTGATAAAAAAAAAAAAAAAAAAAATGAAACATTTCGCAGAGGCAATAGAAGAAGTACAGACTGCACAAACCGGTGTGACGAGCAAACTGTAGGGAGTTTATTTGGAAATTTCGATTGTCAGGACGAGATGATAAGTAAGGTGACTAAAGGGGGACATAGGCGAAAATAAAAGACAGACTGCGAAATTGCTTTTTGCTAGCAGCTGGCCCGGAGGCGTACGCAGGAAAAAATGTCTGGGGGGGAGGACGTTGAAAAAAAATGTAAAATGTTCATAAATGTCGTACTCGTAACTGTATAGGTGCTCGTATATATTTTATATATATAATTTATTTTTAAAATTTGTCCTTCTGTCCCGTGTGGGGGAGGATTACGTACATTTTCGAAGAGCAAATTACAAAACTAGAGAGAAGCCCCGTTAAAATATTCGTCGTACCCCGCTAAATCGCGTTGAAACAAATCCTCTCCCTAATGACGGCCAATACGGCCTAAAACTGTTTGAAATTACCTACGGGCGATAAGATTACCTCCTGATGGCAAAAATCGTTTTCGTAATATAATATAACGAAATAAATTATGAATATTAGTAACAAAAATTATTTATTCTATGACACCGTCAACCGCGACGCACAAAACGACCGATAACTCATTTCACATGTATTTATGGTTATGTCGTACATTTGTCCGAGATGTATACATTTTTCTTTGGTCGGGGAGGGTTGTAATAACCACTTAATCGTTGTCGTTGAATCTATCGGGAAATCCGCGGACAGTCCAAATACTTTGTGCGTCGACCGCAATGCTTAATACCGTTGTTGTTATTATTATCAAACCGCCACCGAACACCTGTGGAGTATTTTCTTATCAAGACAATTTTGAAAATCGTATAAAATACCGCCCGGCTCGTCCGTTCGGCCAAATTAATCAGACCCAACAAAATATATTATAGGAGAACGTTTACGATATTGTTGACATTATATTATGCCTGTCTGTCAATACAAACGAGGTAATTTTCCGCCAAAAAAATCGTGATGTTATTTTTGTGTAGTTACAATGTTCTATATTTGTTCGTGATTGTCACGCTTAAAAACCGTTTTTATCGTATTATTATTAATGAATAATAATATTATTATTAACATATTGAATGTTACACTTTCGAATTTCACACTACCGACAATATATAATATAAACTCGTCCTTGCAAGGATGTCCTAAAACTGGCGATCTTAAAATTACTCATTTTGAAATTATAAAAAGTATTCAAACTCGCTTTCGACAATTGTACAATTATTTTTTGTATCGTGTAACCGTGACGTTTTTGGTTTTTTTTCACAAAAAATATTCACGCAAAACAGCAAAAAAATAAAAACAAACAAACACCCGTGATAAAAAATAAATTTTTTGGAATCTCTGTACCTTATTATTATACTCGTACTTTATTTCCTATCGATATTTCGTAAAATACATAAACGAAATTGCCTTTGAAATATTACCCCGTTTATTACATTTTAGTATTTTTATCTCTGAAATCTGCATAAAAAAAAATAGTACATTTGCGTACGTTTCGCGTAAACGCGGTTTATCAGTGAAACCGAAAATCGATGACACATATCGCCAGAGCGTGTTAACGTGTTAAAAAAAAAAATGAAAAAAATAAAAATCGCTTTACACATAATATTCGTATCTAAAGCACGGGTTATACGTTAATATAAACGCGGCATTAAAAATATCGTTCGATTTATGTAAAAACAAATGGGTTTCTCGCCCTACACTTCTGGATCGATTTAATAATTGAAGATATTATCGATTTTTAATGTGCAATGAACCGTTTTTATACAGCTCCGTCTGTAACAATGAGGCCCAATTACCGAAAAATCCAATCGACGTCTTTTTCTCATGCATTTATTTGTTCTGGTAAACCGTTAAAAGAAATTTAATTGGCGATTTACTGGCAATACGTCTGAATGCAAGCCTCCTCCCCATGCTTATTGCAACGGGGTGGTTTTTTTTGTTGAAAAATAAAAATAAAAATTACGCATTACCACTGGCGACCGCTGATGTACGACCACCGTTGCCCGTCGTATTTTAACATTCGTATTGATTATCACGAGTAATAATTAAGTCCATGGACATAAAGCAACGGTTTGGCGTACGGTGAACCCTGTGTACGGCTCACGGGGCACGGATGCTTCCACTCGTTCCTTCGCCGGATCGGGCGAGCTCCGTCCCCCGGGTGTTCTCACTGCGGGTTTCCCAGTGCAGAGAACGAGGTGGACGACGACGCTCTCCGTACCCTGATGCGCTGCGAGGCGTTTGACGGGCATAGGGAACGCCTGGTCCTGAGGATCTGTCCGATCGAACCGGGCGACTTGGTGTCGCTCGTGTTGGAGTCCCCAGACCATCGGGAAGCCGCGGTCGACTTCGCCGAGGCCGTCATCGCGGCGAAGGAGTCGGTAGAACGGCAGCGCCAAGCCCTCGACGTCGCGTCTTCTACAAGCGCATCTAACCTGCCGGGAGTTGTTGCTTGTTATTTATTTTTATGTGAGCCCGCCCCGCTTTAGGGGAAAACGGGATTTTTGCTTTTAATAATTGTACTGTGTTTCATTAATAAATGATGGCGATCCGCCTCTCGGAACCGCCGTAAGGCATTACTCCTACCACATGTATTGCCGGTTTAAAAAAAAAAACAAAAAAAAAAATTCCGTAGGAAATTCGCGATTTTATTCGGCCAAAAGCTAATAAATTCAAAACGGTCGTCCCGGTCGCGCGAGCGGCTACAAGTGCGAATTATAAACCCCTACACCACCCAGAAGGACACTTCTTTGAAACCGAGAGGCGCATATAAAATATTATAATAATATTTGTATACAGGGTGAAACGCGAACACGTATTATATTCAATGTGTATTTCGCGTACCATTACAGATATTGTTTGTAATACGTGGATAATATAAATATTTGAACACGATTCAAATTGATTTTTTCCTTACACATATTCTCCCACAGCCAGAGTCGTCAATTTTCGGTTTTTTATTTTATTTCTTTCACAATGCCGTTTTCCAACCTAATATTGGTATTATAAAATAACAAACATTTAAACATAGAGAAAACGGTTTATTTATTAAAACTATAACCATTTTAATAAATTTCGATTTTTTTTTTAAATATGTTTCGTAAATTATATCTTCATGATGGCGATCGTCGGCAGCAATACATCGCTGTAGGCGATCTCTGAAGTTTTGGTATGATTTTCGACAGGTTTCGATTGGTATGGCCGCGATTTCTTCAGCGATTCTCTTTTTCGAGTCATCTGTGGTATGGGGGCGATGTTAGAAAATATTATTCTTAAGGAACCCCCAGAGGAAAAAACGTACATGCTTAAAGATGGGGTGCGTGCCGGCCAGTCTGTGTCACCCCTCAGAGAGACCAACCGCCCAGGGAACGTTTGTCGCAAAACAGTAAGTAAAATTCGAGCTGTGTACGCTCTAACCCCGTATTGTTAAAATCATACATCTTCCAAGACACGTCCTCAAGGCATTTCCTTCCTTCAACCTGTGCTGCAGATAAGTTTCCAACATCCCAACAATCCTAAAACAAACGGCGGGCTTCCGGGCAGAGCCACGGTCTCGGTGACCGCTCAATTGCCTCTCTAACCATCGGCACGTTTTCCACGGTTCTTACCGTTCTGGGTGCTCCGTGTCCGCGTCCACTTAGGGTACTTCCAGCATTTTCCAATTTTCGAATCCAAAATTGAATAGTGTTAAAGGACAGCTTCGTTGCGTGAAATGCTTAATTGTAGACGCAAAGCCCTCAGTGTAGTAAAATCATTTATTATTTTCAAATTACGATGATTACGACTAAAAACGTCATAACTGAGTAATTAAAAATAGACCACTGACATAGTTTTGCGCTTCTTTTATCTTAGACTTATGAACTCATTAAACTCGTCAGTCGGTTGACTGATATATGAAGAAAAGTCTGAAAACGATATAAAAGTATTTACCATATGACGTATTCGATGTTTCAATTTCAAATATGTTTGCAAAATGCTTAAAATACAATATCAACAGTAGAACTTATTTAAACTGTACATATTCGGAAATTTGTATTTTTTTTTTTTTTTTTTTTATACTGTTACCCGAATACTTTAATCCTGCCCGTGTATATACGGTAGACATTATCTTAAATAGTATTCGGTAATATTTTATTTATCTCTCCGTAAGATATCTCGGATATTATTGGAACATTAGCATAATTTCTCTCTCTCTCTCTCTAGGGGGTACGGCAAGGCATTTTATTATAATATCGCCGAGACGTACCCCGTAGGCAAATAAATACACCCGAAAAATAACGAACGGATTCGAATCAAACTCCTAACGAACAATGTGATATTATTCGTAAAAGTTTTCCCTGCGTTATTATAATACTTATACTATTTTTTCATTTTTAATATTTAATAAATGCCGGCGATATTGATTTTTATTCCCGTCGAGTATAATAATCCATGCGTTCTATATATTCGAGCTTGACAGAAATTTAATATTTAAATTGGTACGCATACGTCGCAAAATATACGGTATAATAAAGCTATCGTCCGTTTTCACTATATTAAAAATGATGTCGTGAAATATTCGGCGCCGGCGATATAGAACGATATACGAAAAATGTCTTTGACCGATGGGCATTCCGAAGTGTTACGGCCCCGAGCTGAATCGCTCCGCCCCGCGATTCTGCCGAAAAGTAAAATAGTTCAACGGACGACGACGGGGCAAACGGAAGGGGACACCGCCGCCAAAACGTTTGGGCCCCAGGAAAAGTTTTCTAGACAGCTGTGAGCGGCCGCCGGGTTTTCCTCCTCCGGACGAGCGGATAAGACCCGCGGCAGGGGAACTTCTCCGAATGGGAAAGTCTCGCCGGTGGAATTCATCGTCTCCCGTACGTGTTTCGGAGATCGTTAACTTGAATTAGAGTAGACGTTGCGAGGACAAGAAAAGGAAACTCGGTGAAATGGGGTAACCACCGGGAAGACCAATTGTTATTATGCGGTTGCGGACAGATACGGACAGACGACCAAATTCCACAGTCAAATTCCGGTATGAAGAGAAGACTTTAGCGGTTGTCGCCCACGCGAAAGATGAAGAAGAAGAAGAAGAAGAAGTTAAAATGATAAAAATATGCGATAAAAACCGTCGTCACGTAGAGGTTACGTCACTTCGTTTGTCAGTCACGAAGACTGCGTGTATAAGCGGATAAGCAATCCCGGTAAAAAATATGAAAAATAAAATGTTATATATGATCTGTAGGCTCAGCGCACACTGAAAGAGCAAATGTGCTCCGAACTGCTCGGAGCCAATTTCATTCATACTGACAAAATAAACCAGAACAAGACAAAAAAAAAAAACACGTATTCATTTGGGATACGATTTTTGTTATAACACCAGTAGTAAAGATGAGTTCTGACGAAGATGGTGTTGTTAAATAATGAAATAAATTACAATAAAAAAGGTACAAAAAAATGTATAATTTGTTGGCTGAATTGCGCGAAAATGAGTTGAAATTTAAATATTTCACTAGCTTATTTTATTCCATAATTTGTCTTTGATGATTCTATTCCTACGATAATACATTATTGGTAAATTCGTATACGGGTTTCCTTACAAAAAACAAGATAAATTAAGTTGTCTGGATCGCATGCCGTTTTAAAATAATTATGAAATATTTAATGTAAAATACAACAAGTAACAATTTATTTAAAAAAGAAAAAAAAAACGTGTGTTCCGTCGTACGATAATCTAAAATTACGAGAGAAAAACTGAAAAGTATGCCGTATATTATGTTGTACACGGAATCCGGACTCTACTATCATAACAGCAAAACATTTTTTCTCTAAATAATTTCGTTTTATTTTTACGAATAAAAACGGAATGCCGTGTCGGATACCCGAGATATATGCGGTCGAGTATTGATATAATGGGGAAATAAATTATGGATTCGGGATTATAAACTCGGTTCCGTGTTCGATATATGACGTGGACGGGTCTATAATTGGAAATATTGGTAGGATCGCCGATCTTATGGTCAGGGGTGAGAAGAACAGGATTTCCATATTACGGGGGACTTTCTTGGGTACCGTTCAGACCTATATAATACCAGCGTCGAGGAAGCGCTCGAAAAGAATATATCGTACGGGATAAGCAATTGTACGGGCCTTAGGTATAAACGATTGGACGAAATATCGTTTTTTTTTTTTTTTTTTTTTTAAAGATCCTAGTGAAGATCACAAACAAAAGACAATTCGTTTACGCTATGAAATGTAATTTCAAATAGTTTTCATACTGATATCCGCAATGTCCGCGCGGCACGAACAACTATTCCATTGGATACGATCAATACGATCCGGGACGTTCCGGCCAAACGAGAAAAGGAATACATGAAGATGTTAAAAGGTTGGCTTTTTAAAAAATTGAACACAACCGCAGGATGTAAACCGCACAATCGGTAACAAGACCCCGTTAGTGTTGAACTAAAGATAAAGTAGCTGCGTTATTATAACCATAAAAATAATAATAAAAGGTTGTAACGCTCGTTTAAGAAATTCGTCTCCATTATTGTGATAAAAATTAACGTTTATTTTATACAACAACAGCGTTTTTATAATATTAAAATCTTTTTTTTTCTTTATCTATGAACGGTTTTAGGGTCCGGACATTAGCGAAGAAGCTGTTAGTCTTTCACTCTTACGACGTGCTTTATTTTCTTTTTATTATTATTTTTTTTTTTTTTTTTTGTCTCGGGAAACACTTTTCACCATAATAAAAGTATTTGAACAATTTCCGTCAGTTATTTATTATTTTTTTTTTTTTTTTTTACTAAATGTATTATTTACAGTGGCGGGGAAAAAAAATAACATTGAACATATTATTTTAATCTTTGGTCGCGAAGAAACTTTTATCCGGAATTCGAAGTCGATTACAATTTTTTTTTTTTTTTTTTTTTTTAGAGTTTTTCTAAAAGTTAATTTGCAACGTCGTTGATCGATGGTTATATTAGAGGAGTTTTTTTTTATTCTTTACGTTTGCACTTGACATTTTTCGTACACAACTCTTTCCGGGTGGCTCGGTAAAGAACAAAAATCAACGGATGCCGGACGTTTTATATTGAAAAGCAGTAATTTATAAGGTTTTCCGCGAACGCGCTAAAGTGAAAATAAAAATAAAAAATAACACTTATAGTTTTTATAGACGGGAAATGTTCAATGACCCGGGAACGTGTCCCGAGCCTATGCGGCGGACACGTCTTGCAGATAGTAAGTGCCGGGTGCTCAATCGCATCGTCTGGCGGTAAACGGGGGGATGGAGGAGGAAATGAATATTTCATGATTTTCATAAACTCGTGTTCGGCTACTCGTACAGGTACCTATGGTAGAAAAAAAAAAAAAAAGAAAAAAAACTTGTTTTGGCAGGATAAAAACCGAAAAGAAAGAAAGAAAAAAAACACCCGACAACCGCCTGCGCGTAATAGTTTTTAAATATTTTTCGAATATTTTAAAACGTTAATCCGTCGGAAACGACGGCGCGTGTGGCAATAACCGTTTGACGTGCGTATGACGGCCGGAGTGTGTATATTATAATAATATTATGTACATTATATATAAAAAATAAAAAAAAAATTCCGTCAAAAGTCTCTCGCTACAAGCCCCCCTACCGATAAAGAACTTTAAACTTAATTTTTTTTTTTTTTTTAATAGATAACTGACGAGCAGATAATAAAAAGGTCCGGTCGCCGCGTCGTATTAATTGTGTTTGAGTGTCTGCCGTTGGATATTTTAGCCGTCACACCGTCGTTTTACCATCAATCATCGTTGACGATATTATTATTATTATTATTTTTTTTTTTTTAAATATCGAACACTGTAAGTGTTTATAAATTGAAAAAAGAAAAAATCGTTTTTTTTTTTTTTTTTTTGACGGCGTACAACAGGTCGACCGTCGGCCGCCGTTCATGTAAATCGTTCTCTTCTCGATATAATTCACGGGAACCGATATACGCAAATGCGTACAATTTACAACCGGTCTGCAAATATAAACTAAATTATTTAAAATAAAACAGTGTGCACTGCTCAAAGCGCGGGCAAAATTGAAAAAAAAAATAAAAAAAAAAAAAGCAAACGGAAAACAATTCTGAGTGGAACCGCGACGGTTTAATATTCGTTGCAAATTTTAAAACACTTCTCGAAAGAGTTTCGCATTATTCGGCGTGATTTCCGCGTGAGTTTCGTCAGAGTTTGCGGAACTTTAAACAAATTTCAGTTCTCTACGACGACGGTTACTCGTCGACACGGAAACCAAATCGATTTCGATGTGAACAATGAAAATTCGCACTGTGCTACTTATTGGTTTTAGTTTTTCGATATCACGCAACTACGAAATAATTCGTCAAAAATATATTCGAGTTTGATCAACTGAAAATTATATTACATTTTAGAACACTAATATCGAATTTTTTTTTTAAAAATTTTTATTACAATAACATAAAACGCAAAGTTACAAAACTGCACAATGTGCAGAGTTCTCTTTCTTTCATTTTTTTAAATTTTTTTTTTTTTTTATGGTGTATATTTGTTATCTTAATTGTTATTAAGAATAGCTCTACACTCTACAGCTTCAGCCGGTACTTTTCGCCCGCACAAAAACTGTTTTTATAGCAGTGGAATTTACGCGTTATTATAATAATATTGTATGTGTTTCCGTTATGAATAACATTTTTCTTTTAGCTTTTGTTCAATCTGTTGCACAATGGAACAATAAAAACAACTGATAAAATTTAACAAAATAAATATAAATAAGAGAGGACAGATTGCAGATGCCTCCCCGGTGGAGATACTACAGCATGACACAATTAGTCAGTTAGGACAGCAGGCTATGGCACCACTACCACTTTTGAGCGTTATGGTTGGATTGCCTGGGATAGTGATAGAAGGTAATTCGGAGATTAGCGATTATTTGTGTTGAGCCAAGCGACTGTTAAATCGTTTGTAGCGGTTTTCAAGCAATATCAGAAACGCGCGGTATTTTCATGTCAGCGTGAAGAGTGCCATTTGAGACGTAAAACGGGGGGGCTTTAGAAATTGTACGTGGAGTTTCCGATTGAATTCATCGGACGCGGCCGGTGTTCGATATTTCGGCTGCGCCCCGTAGCTGAACGCCATAATGTCCATACGGGTCTCAGTGGAAGTTTGTAGAGCAGTAATAATGCTCAAGGGGCAGCTTAACGTGCACAGGAATTAAAAGTGTTCGGTGGAGTCGGGGGGAATCGATCATTTAAGCGACCCGGGTTTTGCCGGCCCTGCGCGCCATTGCCGGGGCAAGTCGATGATCGATGAGGGTACCGGTATAGCCGTGTACGCATTGGACAGGAGGAAGCGGGTTGGTTATTGAGGAAAAGTGTTGGACGTGGTCCGTGGCGAACAACGCCGGACCCAGTTGCAAAGCGTAATTTTTTTTAATTATTCCGATTTTCGAGATACTAACGGCAATAACGTGCCGGATACCGGGGGGGGGGGGGAGTTCATACCGCGGTGTGAAACGAAACGCGTATTGTTTGCCGGACGATACGGCGGGACGAACGAAAACGACGGAAAACACGATTTTGCCTGTTTGATTAGCATAATTTCCACGTTGTTCGTCCAAATTTTTATTATCGTTTTTGTATTCTCGTTATTCCGCCCGTAGGATAGATTTAAAACCGACGATTTCGCTGCGCCTGACGACGGCCGAGAAACGATGTACGACAATGTCAAACCGGGTGTCGTTCCCGCGACAATTCGATAAATATCGATTTTAGACGATTTTTTAATTTCAATAAAACGGCTCTAAATGTTTTATTCATTTCGAGTACATACTTGTAACGCGTAAAAATAACACTTTTAATTCTCGTCTTCTTCAGCAGCGTACAAAAAATATGTTGTCGGCGGCGTAGAATTATGTTTGAAACAGGGACCGCGACATTAACGATTTTACTGGTTTTGGTTCCGGTTCGGTTCTTTAACAAAAAAATTATAATATAAGGGTCCCTTGAAAATGCATAGTTTCAAATAGCATTACCTATTGCTTATTAGAAATTTTTTTTTATATATATATATATATACATAATAAAACTACAAACATAATAACTTTCAAAAAAGTCCGGAAGTCATTTTCAAGTAAACTTCATGACGAATTCAAACATGTTTTCAGAAGTTTTATCCGATTAATAGGACAGCTCTATTTCGATAGAAAACACAACCGGTATCGAATCCGTTTTAAGTTAAAACGACTAAAAATATTATTATTCGTAGGTAGGTAAACCATAGGTAAAAATAACCGATATGAACCTAAAAAAAGAAACGGAAATTTTTGTATTTTATAAATTTTCTCCGATTCCAGTCCCGGGTTTCTAATACAAGATGAGAGATTTACACTAGGTGTTTTTTTTTTTTTTGTTTTTTAATTGTTCGTAAGATATTCAAATCGAATATTTTCCCTTTGTTCGTCGCCAATAGGACACGGCGTTTTCAGTCTTTGAGGCACGACCGCTATGGCGGGAAAAGTGGCGACGGAGTACGGTCGGTAGAATACGGAAGTAATAACGCACCCGCGATGTCTTTGACGAAGCGACAACGAGGTTCGGATGTCGAACCGACTACTAATAAATGATAATAAAAAAAAACAAAAATTATGAAATTGTGTAGAGAATTCTATTGATCGAACCGCCGCTGTTATGAACAAGACCGGTGGTGTGTGTGTGTGTGTATTTTGCACGGGGAATTTCACGTGTAAATACGTGTCGTTGTTACCGGGGTAAAAAAAAAAAAAAAAAAAAAAACTATCGCTCGAGGTAATGTCATACTTAAAACGGCATAAAATTACATCGAGTCGGACGAAATGAAATATATTTCAATATCCGATATTTTTATTTTTTGCAGCTCCTCTTTTCCATTCTTGACGATCACTCGCGATTTATTTTAGTGCTCCATAGTTCCCCAGCACCCACGTCTCTCTTGACTTGCCCACTATACGTACGAGGTGCGACAATAAAATAACGAGACTTTTTGAATAAAACCTAAACTATTAACGTGATCTATAAAACGATTATTGAAATATGATTAGAAAACACTTATCTAACACTTATCTATGAACACTGATGGCATCGATTCATTTTCTTATACGTTAGTAGCCTTATTATTAGTGCGAGTTCGACTATACTGCCAAAAAATGTTAGATATAAAAATCGAACAACATGTGTTAACATTAAATTTCTTGTTAAATTAAAAAAAACTGCCGCGGAATCGTTTCATATGTTATGTGAAGTTTATGGTGAAGAATGTTTATCAAGAGCTCGTGTTTTTGAATGGCACAAACGGTTTTGTAGCGGAAGGGAGGACGTCGAAGACGATGATCGTTCTGGACGTCCTACCACGTCTTCAACAAACGAAAACGTTGAAAAAATCGACAAAATTAATTAATCAATATTATTATAAAGCGGTATTAATTAAATTAAGAGAACGTGTCAGAAAGAAGCGACCAGATTTATGGAAAAATGGCTGGGTTCTTCACCAAGACAATGCTCCAGCTCACAGTGCATTTTCAATTCGACGTTTTTTAACTGAAAAAAAAATTTCTGTACTTCAACATCCCCCGTACTCGCCAGACCTTGCTCCTTGTGACTTCTTCTTATTTCTTTTCCCATTTTCAAACAGTTGATGACGTAAAAATGAAAACGGCAGAACTTCTAAAAGGGCTGAATGAAAGCAATTGGCAACACTGTTTTCAAGAATGGCAGCGACGTATGCAACAGTGTATTGATGCTGAGGGAAGGTACTTTGAAGGTGATAATCATTAAATTATAAAATTTTTAAAATAAACAACTTTTATTCAAAAAGTCTCGTTATTTTATTGTCGCACCTCGTATTACGAGGTCGTCCCGGTGGTATTTGCACTTCGATCGTGCCCTCTATTATTATATACCGTGCTGTTCTTCTGGACGTCTGAGTGTACGTCGTCCTATCATTTTCCATCTTCTCCCTCTAACGATATCCGTTAATTATCGTTTCTCTCCGGCCATTCCCGAGTACATCTTAGTCACCGCGCGTTTCTTTCGGTTTCATTTATAACCCGTGTTTCACAACCATATAATAATACTATATGCTCAAGATATATATGTTTTAACGAGTCTTTTCATAGTGTTGATGTTCAATTACTTGGATGCGAACTTCTCGAGTGTCCCCTATCCGTCTGTTGTAATCATGCTGCCCAGATATTCGAATTCACTGGCTCGGTCAAGCTTATTGTGGTTATCTAAAAAATATTTCTGTTATTATGGTATGTGGTTTCTTTGCACAAACCAATATCTTGGTCTTTTTTTTTATCAATTGTTTCCATTTTGAATGTTCTAAGGTTAGGTAAGGTTAGGAGGTTAGGTTAGGACGCTAACCTAAGCGTCTCATTAATTTCGTCGATATAATTCCACATATAGAATATTAATTTGAAAACAATATATATATTATGCGATTAAAAGCCATACGACTATTTATTTATATAGTTTTGAATGCACTATTATGTAATCACAAGTTACCTTTGTAACTGTAGAAAATTATATAGACGGATACCAGAGTTTCGTTTCTGGTATAAATCATGTTGGAATTATGAATAACAACGATTAGAGTCTCCATTAAAACCTATATGACAATATTTAATCGAAATTACTTATAGTAAAATTAATTCCACGTGCGGTGGTAATTCTCTATCGTATTAATTTATGGTTATTTAATTATGATAATTCCGGGGTGTTTGTGTAGTCGCAATACATGTTATAAGCAAGCATTTTTGATGTACGAGGTCTGTTCAAAGAGTTCCCGAACTATAATTCCTAAAAAATAGACAATTTACAGTATCGTAAATGTTATTAGATTAAAATAAACTAGAGATAAGCAGCTATCTTTTCAATTGAATCTCAAATGTTTATTGCTATCTAACCATTAACTGTGCGCGTTCAAAGTCGACGAGTCGTGTGTATTATGCGATTTTTATGATGAATAACATTCACGAGCAACGTATTAATATTACATTTTTTATTAAACTTTGTAAATCCTAGTCCTGCTAACAGTTTTTTTTGACAACCTAGGAGTTATTCATCACGAATTTCCACCTGAAGTACAAACTGTTAACAGATGGTACTATCTAGAAGTATTAAAACGTCTTCGAGAAAAAGTGCGGAGGAGGAGGCCTGAAATGTGGAAGAAAAACTCATGGTCTCTCCATCACAACAATGTTCCGGCACACACTTCCCTGTTAATTCGAGATTTTTGCGTGAAAAATCACATGACCGTGCTTCCTCATACACCATATTCTCCCGACTTGACACCAGCAGACTTTTGTTTATTTCCAAAACTAAAATCTCCGTTAAAAGGGCAACGATTTTCTACGATAGACGAAATAAAAGAAAATTCGCTAACGGAGCTACGAGCAATTCCAGAAACTGCTTTCCAGGATTGCTTTCAATAATGAAAACGTCGTTGGAAAAAGTATATAAACCAAGAAGGAGAATACTTCGAGGGTGGTAAGTCTCAATAGCTTGTAGGTATATAAATTAAATTTACTATAAATAAAAAATTGAAAAATTCGGGTAACGCTATTTTATCGTCAAGTGTGTTGAAGAACACAATCGCTTACGAAACAATTATTTTACAGAATGCATTCGGAGAGCACGAAAACCAGCCGTTGGTGCATAATAATTGCGACGGTAATTAAAATGACGAAATTTCGTGGTTATTAGAAATGCGAATACCCGTCTCGGCGGCATTAAATGGTACCGGATAGCCAAATTTTCGATTAAAAAATTACTATTTCTACGCGTATTGTAATATAATTGTTATTTTTTTTTTTTTTTGTACAGACCCGTCTAATTGTAATACTACTGCGCCTTTGGCACGGCAGGACGAATATGTAACCGACGGTATTTGGTTAGTACCCGAGTACGATTTGAATTTCACCGATTTGAAAGTGGGCGAAATTTGCCAATCGACAGCGTGCCGATAGACGTATAAGTATTGTTCCAGAATAACTACGATCGTTATGAATTATAATCGAAATGTTTTACAATAAAACGCGTGTTTTATACGAAACAGTAAGACAGATCCGAGATGGCATTCGTGTTTGCATTCCGCCGTTAGCTTTGCCGCGGTGACGAGACACACAGCGTAACACAAATTAATATCGTTTTGTGTTCGGGACCTTTATTTCAATTAGTCGTTTGCCATCAACTTAATCGTTAACAGTTAATAATTCGAAACGGAATTCGTAAATTATCGTCAATAGTTTATCAAAAGAAGACGGTACACAGTAGGTATGGGCAAAAACCATCGATGTTTTACCATCGATGTTTAGTCATCGATACATCGAAAAAAACATCGAGGTTAAGCTTCGATGTTTTTTTTTTATATAATATAAAAATGTTTGATTATTTTTCTATTGATAATCACTGATTAACTGATAACAGATTTCAGATAGAGGAATCACACTGCTTATTGTCATATTATCGTAATATTATACAACGGACAACGGTCAAAAACCAAAATCAAATATTAATTATAATATATTGTAATTAATTTTGTCATTTGTCAATCGTCGTCCGTTGATATTCGATATTCGTCTGTGCGGTTTGTTAATTGTTTATTATTGATGTGATTTGTGACGCGAAATGTTAATCGCGACTTAAGTCTCAACTGGTACTTTTAAACTTGATAATTTTTTGTTAATTCGTTGTGATCAACAATCGCGATTGAACCACTTACGTCTTGGTCACTGTCAACGAAACGATAGGTCGCAGTATAGTATGGAAACATTTTACGAAAAATAATAATGGTACAGCCACTTGTCAATTATACCAGAAAACATTAAAAACAAGTGGTAAGTAATTTTCTTGTTTACTTATATTTTATAATATAATGATAATTAAGGAAAAAATTATAATAAAAAAATATTATTTGTTTTTTTACAATTTATTGATTCCCGTACAAATAATTAAAAATATTTGTTCACAATATATATTTATTATACATTTTTCAACAGCTTTACAATACTAAGTACCAACTCATAATAAATATTTATATCATATAACAAATTATGAATTGTAATTGTTATAACTAACTTGTTAGTGTTAATGGGTAACTGTAATTTTCTTTTCAGGCCACACGAGTAATTTAAGTGGACATCTCACTAGTAAATATAGTAGTGTTATGGTTTCAAAAGCCAAGTCAACGGCTACACCGAGGCAAGAGTTGGAAACTTCAGATGTTGATGATCCGTCACCTAACATTGTCCATATTATCGACAGCTACAACTTCAAATATGTTATTTACGGTTTTTTTTTTTTTACAATTAACACGTATTTTATATGTATTTAAAAAAAATAAAGTTGAACAATGGTACTCTCGGTGGTACAATGGTTAACTCTTGAATTCATTATTTAATTAGAAAACTAGTACACACTGCACTGTACAGAATACAAAATACAGATAAAAAGGTGTGTATCATATAGCAGCCCTAAAGGCTAAAGGGGAAACAATTTTTTCGACGATTTCAAACATCGATGGTTTTACACCGATACATCGAACACATCGATATTTCAAAAAACGATACATCAAAAATCGATGTTCAAACATTTTTGCCCATCCCTAGTACACAGCCCGCACAGCGTACGGTACGACGTTCGCGAACGTTATCCGACGAGTTCGGGCAATCGAGCGGCGGCGACGACGAAACGAATGATAATAATAAGTCGAAATAAACAAAAAAAAAAAAAGTCAGTGTTTTGTTTATTATTATTTATTTGTAAAAAAAAAAAAATTATTCGTAAAACTGAATGGGTCATTTTTACTCCTCCCCACCCCCTATCCCACCCCGACAAAGAATTAATCAGTATTGTGTACTTTGTTAAATAAATTATGTCGGCGTTTAGGAATTCATCGTACGCGCGTTCGATAATTACAGAACTTTTAGTTATTTGACACAATTAATAATTTCTAACTGTTCAACGAACAATTATTATTATATTTTTTTTAATCCAGGAATAAAATAATCCATTATTGATTTTAGTTCGTGTTAATGTGGTTATTATTTTTCAGATCTATAGTTATCGATATTAAGACGATTTGAAAAATATCAACAATAAAGAAAATCGTAATATTTCGGATTATTTTTTTTTTTTTTTTTTAAGTTGGCAAATTAATGATTTTCGTTTTGTTACCTAACCTGTACGTAAAAATTTCATCTACGAAATTATGTATATGTTAAAATATGTTACAATAAACGTTCGGTGTACCTGTACGGAAACAATACGAACATTGGGTTTTTAATTGAAATATAACAACGCGTGTAATTTTTATATTTATACAGTGAAAAAACACTGTAAAAAAGCTCATGTCATGGATGTGCATCCATCTAAAACATTTCGTCACTTCACCCAATTACCGTACTAGTTCTGCACACCTTATTGGCCTGACATAAAAAATTACCGATAATAGTCAAGAACTAGGGCTCCCCTCTAAAGTAAATTCCTAGCTAAGCCACCGCTAATTATGACACGCGCCTAACCGTTTCCGGCGTGCGGAGCATATATTGTATTTCTAAAACATCGTTGGTTTCTATTATTATTATTTCCGAAACGTGGTAAATTTTTTAAATTTTTTTTCAATAGGCCCGAGATTAAAAATTCTTCGCGGAGATTCTTCTTCGACATCGAGCCGCTGCTCGACTTAAACCACTAACATGCATATACGAGGTGTGAAAAAAAATATACAGGGATTTTTTTTTTATTTAAAAATTTAAATAAACAAATAATTTTTTTTAAATATCAGTCACCTCCAAAGTATCTGATGATATGCACTTATCCCGTCTCTCCTGACACTTTTTGTAACAATGTTGGAAGTCTTCGACTTTAAGTTATTTGAGTTGATCCACGGCATTTTTTTTTATTATTATTTCGATATCATCAAATCCGTTGTCCTTTGAAATCAGTTTTAATTATTGGAAATAAAAAAAAAATCACAAGGGACAAAGTCCGGTGAGTAAGGGGGATGAGGTACTACTGAAATTTTTTTATCAGCTAGAAACTTGCTGGTTGATAAGGCAGAATGAGCAGGCGCGTTGTCGAGGTTTCGATCGATTCTGGAACCGTTCTGAACAATTCTTTCGGATTCTTGCTCGTAATTAAATTACAACTTCTTTGTAGTAAGTCTGATTAACCGTTTGGAACAAATTCACAATGAATAAGGCCTTTAATATCGAAAAAAGCAATCAACATGGTCTCCAAGTTAGAACGAACTTGTCGAGCTTTTTTGGGTCTTGATGTTGTTACTGATTTCCATTGTGATGGCTGTCGTTTAGTTTCTATGTCATAACCATTGACCCGAGTTTCATCGCCAGTTATAACATTTTTAATGACCCCTGGGTCGTTTTGTGTTCGTTGTTTCAAACTTCGACAAACTTCAATTCGATGATTTTTTTGATCTCGAGATAACAATATTGGCGACCATTTTTGCACAGACTCGTCGCGTGCATCAATTTTCAGTTGAAATAGTTTGGCATGATCCATAGGAAATGTTACGCTCGCTAGAAGGTTCTCTTGCCGTCATTCGTCGGTCTAATCGAATAACGTCTCGATCATTTGCCACCATTTCCACGTGTCTCGCAGTTGAAGGTCGACCCGTACGGGTAGTCATCGTTAACGGCTTGGCGATCGATCCCCAATAAACCTTTTGTGCCATTCAAATTGTCCTAGATCTTCTCATTGCTTCGTCATCAAATGTTATTTGTTTTTTTTTTTTTTTTTTTTTCCTCCCGGTTGTTTTAAATTGCAAACGTTTCTGTCGCCGATTTACCGAGTTTAACGCGAAATTCAATGCAAACCCGCCGCTCGAGTTTATTCGGCATGACATAACGGCAGACACGACAAACGTATATACGACTTCAACTGTTTGCCGTTGGTTCGTAAACGATAATATTGACTCGTGGCTTGAATAACGTAATTGAGTGTTATCTCTAATTTTATTTGATACGCGTATAGTTGCGATACGTTTGTGTTTAGCGCAAATATAGTTTTAGTCCCGGTACGTTTTGATCACACCTCGTATATATATATATATATATTAGGAGGGCTAAATATTATTGTAATTTTCGACGACAGCGGAATTCACCACGCGTATTATGGCCGAGCGCCGCCTCATAATACGGCCCGTAATATATTTTAATAATATTATTATGTTAATCGCCGGGGCGCCGCCGCCGTGCCCGTCCGCCGACGCCGCCGCCGCCGTACACTTGCCATCGATCGCACGGCCCGCTCGTAACGGAGACCGGCCGACGCGTTATAATACGCAACGTCCCGTCGTCGTCGTCGTCGTCGGGGTTTACTAAAACATTCTCCCTTTTTTTTTTTTTTTTTTTTTTTTTGGAAATCCCTGTCGAAAATCAAAAGCCGGTACGCGTTTACGGGGTCTACGGGTAATCTAACTGTACGGTGGCCAGCTACGAAAATCCAACAAGAAAAAAGTACATTTTCAAACTTAGCTCCTCTACAACAACAACAACAAAAAACCACCTTCCTTTAAGAGAATTGGCCAATGTGTATATTACTTTAGCCATTTCGCCCATAGGTATGATCTCCGTCTATACAAATTATTTTTTTTTTTTTTTTAATCTGATTACTCGTATAATTACTCGTGTGGAGATATTTTATCCCTGCCCGGAACGAATTCCGAATTACGACACTGCCCGCACCAGGTCCGCACAACGACAATCGAAAATAAATTTCAGAAAATTCAGCGATCAACCGTTACAGGTCAAAAAGAAAAAAAACAACTACTCGTTGCAACCGGGCGCTAATTTTAGACGGGGACTCTTCTGGTTTTTTTTTTTTTCTTCTTCTATTCTAAACCCCTTTGTACTAATTACTTCGATCGGAATGAATGGGGATGACGTTATTTTTCTTCAGACGACACACGACGAATACTCGTGCGCCGGATGATTTTCTATTACTATTGTTCGCGTTTTATGTCATTCTTGCTGTACTAGTTTCGTCCGTCGTGTGACATTATTATGGGCTTTATTATATTTGTAACGGTAAACATTTGACGCAATATTAAATTTACAATTTAATAATAAAACTACGCAAAAATAAAAATATAATAACTCCGCCGAGAAAACTTGAAACTTTACAATGGTCTTAAAACAAAAATCTTATTAAAGGAAGACCGTTTGCATGTTAATTGGTATTATAAATAATTGCGTAGCACATCTAAACAAACAAATTATGGTATTTTTTGTAATACTGAAATTGAGTAAAAAAAAAATGTAGGGAAAAAAAGTATAATAATAATAATAATAATAATAAACGTAGCACACGACAAATATAATAATTTAATTTCGCTTTATTTAATTCGCAACAATCTGTCCGCGTCGATTTAATCGCGTTATAATATTAGAAACTTTTTACAAAAAAAAAAAATTAATCATAAAAACTTGGTGGGACGACTTAACGAAAAACCGAAATTAAAATTAAACGTCCGACGGTGGTAACATAAAGCGAATTCTCCGTTAAACGCTATTAAGTTTATTTTTACATAAATTATCGGACGCCGTTTCACAGTTAGCTATCGATAAAAAAAAAAAAAAAAAAAAAAACTATAATATTGCAAACGTTACCGCTCCAAACGAAATCCGGGCAAAAAACGGAACGTTCTCGCCGCATTTTGTAAACTTTTCGTCAACAATAAACTAAATTGTAAAATTTAAGAAAAAAAAAAAATATATATATGGTAATAAATACGAACGAAGAACGATAAATAAGATGACCGAGACACAATGGGGGCGGGCAACTGTTGTAAGTGGGAAAGGATGGGAAGGGCTATATTATAATATATATCTATGTGCGGCAATAAATCGTGGCTACGAAAATAAAAAAAAAAAATATATCCTCAGCGATGTTCAGTCAATCGTGTTTTGTTATAATTTTTACGATTTCGATCGAAATTTACACTATAAACGGTAATAAAACTGAATTATTACGTTACCGCTATCAGAAAAAACTACGACGAAAATCATCAACCAGATACAAAATCTGGAAATCGGAGCAGGACGCGTGTGGTAGAAAAGTTGTTTGCGGATAGATAGAAGAAAAAAAAAAAAAGAAAAAAAAACACACTTCATAGTAAAACCAATAAAACATTCTTCGCAACTCTCAGAATCTAAAAAAAAAAAAAATATATATATTCTTTATTCGACATTTTTTTCCCCTCCTTTCTCCGAGCACTCGGTTTTTAACGTTTCGTCGTGTTATCTAATACGCATCATATTATTAATCTCCGTCGATGACGTTTTCCGAGTGTCGTTTTTTTTTGTTTTGTTTTTTTTCAACTTGCCGCCGAAAAGATTTTATCGGTTTATCGCGGGGGGGGGATGTTATCCATTGCGTTTGTCGTCGTAGACCTAACAGCGTTAGCTTTGGGGTGTAGCTAACCAAAAATATATGTATAGAAATCTTCTTTACGTTTTCATTTTCATTTTTTTTTTTTTTTTTTTTTTTTTTCCAGCATTCTGTTTGTGCGCCGAGCCGCGTCGTCAAATATTGTATACGCATACCGACATAATATTTTTTTTATCCTAATAATATAATACTTAAAAAAAAAAAAAAAAAAAAATGTAAAAGAAAACGTTATCCGATAAACGCGCTTATAACGCGATTGCGTTTTTATGTATAAATGCGGTATACTCGTGTACGGACGACTGCGGCATAACAAATAAAATATCGATACCCGTATTATTTAATTTTACGTGTTTAAAACGTATTTTTTTTTTTTTTTTTTTTTACCAACGGGCATTAATTTCGATCGCGATTCGAATGGACCGACTCAAAATATAATACGGCGTTGTATTGTGTATCGGCGATTTTCGTAAATACCGGCAGTGGAAATATTCCGATACATTGAATAATACTATTCGGAACACGGTGTAATTATAATAATACGTTTGAAAATGTTTTGCGAAAAACGCGTTCAGATGGTCGACAAAAAAAAAAAAAACCCAGACACACTTCGGCAGACGAGATGAGAATGTTTTTATAGGGTGGTTGTAAGACGAATCGTAACAATCGAAAAACGATTCTGAGCAGAGTTCGGTAAACTGCTAAGGTAAGATTACAACTTAATTTAATGGCGTTGTTTTGCCCTGTAACCAAGGTAACACGGAAATCGAAAAAAAAAACAAACAAACAAAAAAAACATCGTATTTGTTGTCGATTTTATTCATTTTTTTTTTAGAAAAACTGTTGGGAAACTAGAAAAAACCGTTCGGATAAACTACCGAGAGTCGCCGATTCTTTTTAGATACTACACGAAAAACTCAGTGGATTTTTACTATAACCGAAATGATGGTTTTTCGAAAAGGAAAACACACATCAACAGTACCCGAAACCGACTATAGGCTCTGTCGGAATCTAAAACTAATTTAATACATCTAAAACATAATATATTTTCGTTTAAATTTAGCTTTCAGGGCATAAAAATTATATCTAACACTCTCTCCGTCCGCGTATTGATTTTCGCGTTTCGTATATAATATTATATACGGGGCGTCGGCAAATTCCAATTAATAATTCGATTAATATTTTATCCGGACGGGGGGTTTTTTTTTTTTTTTTTTTGTAAGTTTTATAATAATTTATATACAAACTGTTGAAATAACAATCGATATTTTTCAATGTTTTTACGGGATTTAGATGCTTTATTTTAACATGCGTAGTGCGGGCTGTTTTGGGCCGGTGCGTGACTGATCACCGAAGCACGTTTTTCCGTAATACCCCGGGAAGCGTTGGAAAGTGGCCGATTAATTATTATTTTGCGGCCGGTGACGAAAAATATACCGTTTTTATAAGATTGTAAATTTACAATCGTTTCCGCGATAAAAAGAAATATATACATATATATATATATATATACAATACACGGCGAAACTTCTGTTAAACTAAAATATTTTTTAGGAACCATGACTTAAGGGCGCGGGTGGTAATCGTTGTTAGTTATGAGTAGGGCTCGGATTTATAGGTAATTACATAATTTTTGAGATGCGGTGCTTTAGGATAATGTTCAAGATATCCTGGACCGGGAGGGTGACAAATGGAGAGGTACTAAACAAGATAAAAGATAAACGACAGCTGTGGAAAATTATCCAATCGAGAGATAACAGAGATAACGATGATGGGACACGTCTTAAAGACATAAAAGTCCACTAAAGACAATAATTAAAGGCGATGTTGGAAGAGGAAGGCGTAAGACCCAAATCATATGGATAGGATACGAATAAAAAAAATTACAAGGATCTGAATGAATCGGGCTACAATAGACCTGTAACAAATTAATTCCCAGGATATATATATCACTGTGACTCGATAATTTAATTTAGGCAAGTGATAAATTCGTTTCGAGTGATTTACAATAAAACGAGTCGATATATTTGACTTTACATATTTGTAAATATTTCTCGATAAATACAGTTTTTTCTTACATATTCAGACGATTTTGTCATTTTAGACAAACTCATTGTAATTGTGTGATAATTTCAACGGTTTCTATTTATTATATCTGTCAACTTTAAATTTTCGGAGGATGCAAAAAACAACTAGGAACACGGAAAATGGCCTTAGTTTAATGTTTAAGAAAAATCATAGAAGATGCTAAAAAAAAAAATGTAAAACAAATACAAGGACCGTCGGGAATGGCTTTTGAAGAACTATAGTATTAAATTAAAATGCTGGTGTTTAAACATCCTAAAATCAAACAGAGATGTCCATTGCGCAATAAATGGGATAAAATTGCAGACTGAGCCCACTCCATTGGACATTGTAAATATGAAATTTGTTGAATATTTCGAGGGTACTCTCCGGGGGTACAGAGAAAATGATACTAGTTTATTTCCTGTTTTATATTGCGGGGCTAAATTACGGTTTTTAATTATGTTGAAGTATTTTACTAGCGAATATATCGGTAATTTATTTGTGAACCGGAACGCATCGCGTACTAAAATTATCGATCGCCATTCGAATCGGCAATTATTATATTTTTTTTGGCGTTCTGGATATTATTGATAATTTTAATATTTACGGGGCGAAACTGACGAGATATTTTGGGCCCACGCGATTTTCTCAATTTACGAGTAGCGGCGACGCGACGTCGCGTCCGGGTTCGGGCTGCTCGCCAGTGACAATATTTATGTGACGTTTGCAAATGCGATTTTCCGTGTTCGAATAACTTCTTGCGGAAATCCAATTTTCATCAAAATTAGAGACCGTATTTAGTGGGTCAACAAACGAATAAAACTAATATTTCTACAACTCGACACGAGTGGCGGCGGCGCCGCTGTCACGCCGCCGGATGTCTAGAAATCGGAAAACCCGCGACGCGTATAATAAAATAGATATAAGTCATTGAGATTGAAAAATGTCGTAAACGAAACTGCCGCCGTCTGCAGTATTGACGTAAATTACAAATTTATCGGAATAGTTACTCTGCATTAGTATTGCAATAGCGTAAAGCAACATCAAAGTCCAAACTCGACAGAACCCATTAAAAAAAAAAAATAAAAACATTTTTAAAAAAAAAAAAAAACAATTTTTCCGTTCGCACTCGATAATGAATATGTACGAATGTCGTTATTTATTCATTCCCGGCCACGGAGTTATGAATAAAATACACGGACCACCCTGTATACAGGCACGTTCTGTATTAAAATGTATTAAAATTCGACTAATGTTTTTCAAATGTAACGTGATTCGTATCGCATGAAATACATTGACTGGTAGGTGTACAAGTTCGCGTTCTTTTTTTTCTTTTTTTTATTCGTTAAATGACAAAACAGCTATTTACAAAATATGTTAACATTTTAAAAACCGTGACGTCTTCGTCGGACGATATTTTATTAAAAATATAAAAATAAAATACTACGCGAGCGCCCTACAAAAAAAAAAAAAAAAAAAAATAATAATAATATTCTTCTCCTTTATGAATATTTCATCACGGTCGACGGAACTCTAATTTTCACTTAAATGCCACAATTAAAGTTTTGCGAAACGTGACGATTTTGTTATATCGCCCGTTAAATGCGTAGACGGAAAACGATGAAATATGCGAGTACCGCGTTTAATGTATAAATATATAAACCAAAAAAAAAAGAAAAAGGGAGGAGGGGGGGTTTTGCCGTTTAAAGATTACATTTTTTTTTAAAAAAGGTTAACTCTAATGCGATATTATTATTTTTATCGGTTAAAATAGATTTTTTTATTTGTCAATTATATAATAAATTTATCTTTTTACCGTTTACCTGTTGGACACATCTTTAGTGGCACCTCCATCTGGACCAAATGTGCTCAAACTTGGGAATATACAATTGTTTTATAGGCGGGTTGAATTTCAAAAAAAATTAAAGCACGTTGATAGGGGACGGATGTGTTTTTTTGGCTTCGAACCGTGATTCTTAATCTTTTTCGAATAACAATTTAGAAGATTTTTGCGAAACAAAGCCGTAAAACAAAACAGTATTTATATACATTTTTTTTTTTTTTAATTTTATAATATATTAAACAATACATAAGTACACAGACACTATACCAACAAAATAACCTAAAATGATTCTACACGTCTTATACTGTTGTTTTTAAGAAATCGATAAAAGTCAAAACGTTAAGACGACGAAACTAAAATTGTCGTTTATTTTATGGATTTTTTTGCCACTGGTTTTCAAATTTTGGCGGAACACTTGCGCTAAGTTCACGGGACATCAGTTAAGAACATCTGAGCCAGAGAAATGAAATCGTGTACTTGTATAGCGTTAGTAGCGAGGACGTGCCTTATGTGAGTTTCAACTTTCAACCTATGCCCACGCCATTTTTTTTTTTTTCTAAGATGAAGTATAGAGTCCAGTATAGTATATATACATATTATTTATGCATTTTGTGTTCTAATATCCGTTATCAAAAAATATGTGTCGCCAATATGTATGCCAATGCTGATAAGTGTCAGCATCATCGTCGGCCGTCCCGAAAAAAAAAAGACTTAGTTTTACATAAAAAAAAACAATACATTTTGTCTCAATAATAATATAATATTCAAGCATTTTCGTATAATAATTGTTGTCAGCACTGATTAAAATGACTCGAGGCAACACTGTTCGAGAATACAAAATGGCGGTCTGTTCAGCTGCGATAAACCGAGTTGATGACCTCTCCCCTCGGTATATACAATAGGCTCTTTGCTCTCTAGCACAGCGGTTCCCAAACTTTTTCGTCTCACGTATTTTTTTTTTTTTTACATTGTACAAAATTGTTGTGGGTAAATTCGACTTGAGTTCGCTGGTTTTTTCTTTTAACGCGACCGACATTTTTCGTTTGTATTCATTTTTTTTTTGTATAATTTCCCGGCATACACAGTCCAACACAAAATCAGAAACACTTCTCGTGACGAAACCATATTTAGTGTTTACGTCTGAGTTCACAATTGGACTCGGGATACGGTCGCGTAACGATGTGGCGATTTTTTTTTTTTTTTTTATAAGCTACTGCGCCATTTCGCATTTATGTAGGCGGATTCGGTAAACGGCCGCCTACCTATATATACCTACTAAAATGTGCTTTCGCGACAGAAACGATCGATTTTAGTGCTGCCCGGTATATGTAGCAGCTGTAAAACGATTCTAGGCCATAATAGTTAATACGAAATAGTGAATAGAAAAATATAGGGAGCAAAAAAATAAATAGCGAAGTTACGAAAGCCAAAACAGCGCAACGTTATTTATGTAGTTATATTATTTTTATACTAACAAATGACCAATACCACTTTTATTATATTTCTATTCGGGAGTATAAATTACACATTTTTAATTACGGATTTTAAATCTGTCGGCTCGAGTTCTAAGCGATACAACAAGTCTTCATCAAATTTTCCGAAAACAGACATACGAGATTTGTTCAAAAAGCACCAGGATTTTATATTTAATAATTACAAAAATGAAGTTACATACTATTTAAAGATATCTCCATCAAAATACTCTCATTCAAACGATATGCAGTGATCCCGGCGATCTTGCCATTTTTCAAAAGTCCTTTGGAACTGTTCCAAAGCTATGAGTTCTGTTGCCGCGTACGCTTTAATTACCTCTACATCTTGAAATCGTTATCCTTTAAGCGCAGATTTCAGTCTTTGGAAAAGAAAAAATCACATGGGGTCGGATCTGGAAAATAGGGAAAGTCCGCGGGACCACAGCAATTTTTTTATCAGACAAAAATTCACGAATCGACAGTGCCTAAACGTGTCGGTGCATTGTCGTGGTGAATTTGGCAGCACTACCCTTTTCGTCTGTACATTTTCCTATAAAATTGTATAACAAGACTCGATTGAGATTCGCTTTGTTAACTCACGACCGGTTTATCGGCGACCATTTCGCATTTTTTTTCGCAAACTGTCGCCACACCATCGTTTCTGGATGACGTCGACGGTCCTCGAAACGTTTAGAACACTCGAAAGTCACGGTACCACTTAATGAATCATCTCCAAAAGCGGTTTTAATCATTTCTGTACGTTTCTGTTGCATAAAGTTTCAAGCAAAATTTGATGCACACGCGATGTTCGTTAATTTCGGACATGTCGAAAACGGCGAACGAAAAAAACTGGATTTAACCACGTGTAATATTAAACTGAGATAAGATAGCGACTTCGGGTTTTAAATAATTTCCACTTATTCGCGTGGAATACATCTATTTACAATTTGAAACGTTAACGTGTGTAGATTAGCCGTAGCAAAATTTGTCCTGGTACTTTTTGAACAGACCCCGTATGTAAGTAATACAGTAATATTTTATAACGGTAATTATTCCTAATAATAGTCATAAGACAATCGTGTAGTTACTCGGACGCCACTGATAAAACCACAGGAGTAACAATAAATTTTCGTGGGGAAATTTGAATCGTGGCGTTGAAAATATCGAGAAACACCGATTTAGATTGTTATGTGAGCATCAAGTAAAATACCGTACTTTTTAAAAATGTTTTCTTTGCACAACTATTTAACTTATGTTCATATTATAGAGTACCGTGTTCACTATTCACTATAACAAAGCAATAACGGATATTACCGTAGGCTTATACATCCGGACGGAACATTATTCCCGATGAACGGGGGCGCGGTCGTGTCATCAGTCGGAACAAGAGAATCTGTCTCGAAAAAAAAATGTATCCGAATTGATGGCGAAAAAAATAATGAAAAATTGTAGAGGAGCTCCATCACACTTCACCTGGTTATAATCGAGCGAGAATTTGGTGACTTGCTGCTGCGATTGAAAAAAAAACCCCAATCGTGTAAACAATACATCTACTTGTTAAAGTATTTTTAATTGAACAGACGCGTAAGGTATACGAGTGGAAAGAATGAAAAAGTAAAAAAAAAAAAAAAAAGAGAAAAAAAAACACCGCACGTGTAAAATAATTAATCTCGCACGTCGGAGATGATTTCGATCGAAGGAAACCGCACTCGAGTTCGTTGACAAATCACAAGGGTGGTTTTTTTTTCAATTGGGCGAGAGCAATCAATTAAAATGTTTTTTTTTTTTTTTTTTGTCGAGAGAACCTCTCGCGGTCCGGCGTTGTTTATTAAATGCGTTTGTATTTATCCGTGCAGAAAACCGCTAACGTCCGCGATACTCGTGGTACACAAAACGCGAAACCGTTCGAATTGCATTTGAACGTAATCATTTCCATTAAATTTCAATAATCAAAGCCGGGCGAGCAAATGAATAACACTGACTAGGTACCAGTTAATCGTCCAAGAACCGAATGTAAATAGCCGAGTTAAAATCGGTCGGTTTTATGGGATAGGGTCGATTTCGGCGATTTTCCGTTTTTGCATCGATTGTGTGTGAAATTTCAAGCCGCGTTGAACAATACCGCCGTAATTTCACGATTACGCGATAAATACTAGAGACAACGACACTCCACCGCCACTTGAATGTATTCGAAAGTGAATTTTCGTATCCTCGAGTCGGTAAATATTCATTTTTTTTTTTTTCTTTCAAAAACGTCAACGAAATTGCCTACACGCGACCCCTTTAAATCATATCGCGATTTATCACCCCCTCTCAAAAAACCGTCCAATTGACTTGACATTTTAACTCGTCAATCCCTTGATAATAATATTAGTCATGGACGTGCGCACGTAGGCCCGACTTGAAATC
This sequence comes from Tuberolachnus salignus, assembly GCA_956483605.1. Taxonomy (NCBI): domain Eukaryota; kingdom Metazoa; phylum Arthropoda; class Insecta; order Hemiptera; family Aphididae; genus Tuberolachnus; species Tuberolachnus salignus. The sequence continues at coordinate 37,526,215 of OY101429.1, read as the reverse complement.
ATTTGGGGGCATTGAAACTGAACGTATGACGCGTATAATTGCAGTACATCAGTGGTGACTCGTGGTATTTGACATGATAATTATATAACTTTTTAAACCACTGTGACAAATGTAGGCTAGTTAAGTTTATACACGGGTAGCAACGATCAATCGCTACAATCAATTTGCTTTGTAGCCAAAGTGACCCAAAAACTAACAAAAAGTAAACCAGTGTACGTATAGTCCTTTGTTCTCATTTTGTATTTTGTATTTTTTTATAATTTTTACAAACTCTGTCGGAAAACTAGACAATTTGTTCGGATGAATTTACCATCGGGCGAGAAATCTCTTAAGGTACAACGTATTTTTACTAACCTAGAAGTATTTTCCGATAAAAAACCAAAACAAGTTAGTATTTAGGAGCAAAGCGTTGGAAATTTCCACAAATGTTTCAATTAAATTAACTTAAAGTTCAAGTCAAAACGTGATTGCCTTATCTGGTTGACCCGAAAATCCTTATGTTAGTTTATGTGTTTTACGTGCACGCATTGATTAAAGGGCGGAAACCAAATGTATTTTGAAATTGTATGTACATTAAGCCAATGGTTTAAACTGATAGATTAGCGACGGTGTTTTCATCAAAGATAATGTGTACTATATCTATATCTAAAACATAATATATCCGTGGTTTTTATAGATAATTTATCACAATCGGCGTTTTCAACAAGTAGCAATAAAAATATCAGGCCGTTTTTAACACCGCATTTCGTTACTTCGTTAAGTAACTTCGTTATCGGTGTTCATCTTGATTATTATCAACCAAGTTGATAAAAATTGTTATAAAATTTTAAAAAAATGCGACTCTTATGACTTTCGTGTGTATATAGGGGTAGTATAACTCCTTGCTATATTTTTATATACCTACAATATTACCAATTTTTAAATCAACCACCTCCCACTGATTTTAAGGAACACTTCATATTGTAGATATATATATATACTCTTATATGTTACAGTTGAAAACTGAAATCCTCAAACGCCTTTCGTCACAATTGGTCTGGATTAGTCACAATTAGAATTGGCCTAGATCCTTAACGTTGGAACTAGTCTTAACCTGCTTTTTTTTTTTTTTTTTTTTACTTAGTCACTATTTGCGTGTGAAATATATTTATGAATGAATACTAGAATTGTCTGGGGAAATTTGATTACCAGAAGTTGACATTTTTATATCGTTAAAAACTAAGGACAAGTAAAAAAAAAAAAAAAATTAACTACATATATTTGAATTAAACCTGTTCAGTATATTGACATTAATTAATGTTCGAACGGGATAGTTTAACGTTGCTAATCGTTTCGACGGGGTAAACTAGAATTTAGGAAAGGGTTTAGAATTACACGGGATCTGAGTTTTAAAATTAGATTTGACTAACTTGTCGTTAAAATGCACAGTTAAGTCTAATTTTAAAACTAGTCAAAACCAGTTTTGACGAAAAGTGTTTGTGGAAAATAGTTTTTTATTTTTTTTTATTTAAGTAAAATAAATCTACAATCAATACAGTTTGTACATTCAGTGACAGTAAAAATATTAAGATTAAGGAGGTTACTCAGTGCTAACACCTGGAAAAGTGACAATATAATAAATAATAAATCGTATGAATTAGGGATGTTACCCAGCAGTAACACCCAGCACATATGTTGCTTGATTACGTACTTAAGAAGAAGGTTCTGGCACCATTTTCCTTTGAGTCTGCGACGCAGGCTAACAAGAAGTGTGTAAGTTGATAGTTTCGTGTTTAGTGGATTTGTATGAGATTGGAATTTATTGTGAAATCTGGTGTAATAGGTTTTGGATATTAGTTTTAGATTTTGGACATTAAGTCCTTTGTGGAGATTGATGTTGGTAATGTACCAGGGTGCAGATGAAACCGGACGAAGACAAATGGACTGGAAGGCTTGAATTGTTTGGGTGTTGGAAGGATTAACGGTCCACCTATAGTTGGATACTGAATGTCCATAGTTGCCCGAGTAAGGATTTGTAAATTGTTAACTTGTCATTGATCTATTCATTTTAGATCTCAAAAAGGTCTTAAGTGGTGAAGACGGGCATTTCATTTATTTTTTTAAAAGTGCAGCAGATGAGTTTTGAGGAGCTAAAATAACAAACATTAAAACATAGAGAAAACGGTTTGTTTTATTAAAACTATAACCATTTTAATATATTTCCATTTTTTTAAAAAATGTTTCGTAAATTATATCTTCAAGAGGGCGGTCGTCGGCAGCAATACTTTGCTGTAGGCGATCTCTGAAGTTTTGGTATGATTTTCGACAGGTTTCGATTGGTATGGCCGCGATTTCTTCAGCGATTCTCTATTTCGGGTCATCTGTGGTATGGGGGCGATGTTAGAAAATATTATTCTTAAGGAACCCCCAGAGGAAAAAACGTACATGCTTAAAGATGGGGTGCGTGCCGGCCAGTCTGTGTCACCCCTCAGAGAGACCAACCGCCCAGGGAACGTTTATCGCAAAACAGTAAGTAAAATTCGAGCTGTGTACGCTCTAGCCCCGTATTGTTAAAATCATACATCTTCCAAGACACGCCCTCAAGGCATTTCGTTCCTCCAACCTGTGCTGCAGATAAGTTTTCAACATCACAACAATCCTAAAACAAACGGCGGGCTTCCGGGCAGAGCCACGGTCTCGGTGACCGCTCAATTGCCTCTCTAACCATCGGCACGTTTTCGGCGGTTCTTGCCGTTCTGGGTGCGTGATAGGAATAAGGGACAGCTTCGTTGCGTGGAATTCCAAAGTGTAGACGCACAGCCCTCTGTGCAGCAATCATTTATTATTTTCAAAATAGGAACGCACAACGAAACCTCGACGTACGCCTGTCCAGACGACGATTACGACTGTATACGGCATAATTCAAAATAGACCGCTGATATAGTTTTGTGCTTCGTTCGCCTAAGACTTCTGGACCCCGTTGTTAAGCACGTCAGTCGGCTCCGGCGCACCCTGTAGAACACCGGCCGACGTGTTCGTGCGGACACGATTGCCATCACGGGCTCGACGCGACACCCGGGCAGTCCGCGCACGTCGAATCGCACGACGATATCGTTTAATAATAATGGAATAATTATTTTGCGCATTGTTGTTTTGATCGCAGTAATACGAGAGACCGGAATATTATCGGTCGGGCGTGCCCGAGGTGTACACGCACTGGGAAAGGGGTCCACGCTTTCGGATGCCGCGGCCGCAAGGAACGATAAATCATTAAGAGTAATGACGATGATATTTCAAAAGTCCCGGGTGCGCGTGTGTGTTATTTTAAAATGTAAACGATCCGCGAGCGGACATCTATCAACGGCGACGGTGGCGGTGGCGGTGGCGGTGGCGGCGGCGGTGACGGCGGCGGTGGCGGTGGCGACGGCGGTGGTTGTAAAATCGATTTCGGCAACTATACGTGTACACGCGTTATAAAATATACAGGGTGACGTCCGCGTCGCAGACCGGCGATTCCGGTGTCCACGACGGCAACAGTAGTGTATAATTCGGTGTTGTCGTAGTTGTCTAGAAAAATCGCCAACCGTTATTTGGATAATAATAAACACAGCAGTTTTTACCAATCCGGTGGACCGCAGATTAATTACGCAGACGATTACAATTATTATTGTAAATCCAATCCAAACCGGCGGTTCCTAAACCGTGTACGCCCATACAACATCAGAACAGTGGCAATAATCGAAGCGAGAAATTTATTGGTTTTACTGTGGTTTTTATTTTTTTTTTTTTTCTTGTCTTCTGCCTGTAAACAACTTTTCGACCGGAAGTCATGATTTGCTCCAATCTTCAACGTCATCTGTTGAGAACGACGTTATTGCTGTGATTCTGGCCTCGTAAAACTGTACGAAAACTTGACGTCACAATGTGTGCGTCATAAGTCGTACTGAGCGATAAAAAAACAAAAAAACAAAATTGTGCGGTATATTTTCTTTAAACGTCGGAGAGCACCGCGGCCGAATTTAGTTAAATGAAAAGAGGCACCGCCGGCTAAGAAGTTCGCGGGAACCGCTGATCTAAACTAATAATTTATCTAGACGGATATTGTAGGCGCCTAGCAATAAATTATTTTTTCGGATAATAGAACGTAAAGGTGCGAATAACCTAGTCTGGCATCTTCCTGTGGGTCGGTATACTCGAATATGCTGGTCGTTACCGGTCATGCGATAGCCAATTCAAGCGGTTGACGATTTAAATGTGATTTTTGAACATTTCATTGGTTATGGCTATATATGTATTCTCTTTTAAACAAGTTGATCGTACAAAATATCGCTGTTGAAAAAAAAAAAATATTATTGGAGGTCTAATTAGGTAAGTATCTAAATAATATTATCTTGGTAGTTAATTATTATTCGTGTGGCTTCAGCGTTGGACTAGGCCACCGGGACACCAGGGAATCTCTATGGTAGGCAGCGATAAAAATATCAAAGTCGATTTTGAAACCTATCTACGTGCGCATGTGAAATGTTTAATTTTTTTTTTTTTTTTTTTTTTATCTAGTTAATTTTATTTTCAAAACTGTCTTTTATCGGCATCCAAGATTAACGTTCGGTTACCGTTGCCCAAAGCTGATTACAATAAGCGGCACATGGCGGACGACACTCACTAGGGCGCGACAATTTGTCACCGCTCACGGACCTACGGTAGGCGGCTTTGCCCTGGCACCCCCTCTGAAATATCTGACCAATTACTAGCACACAGTAAGTAATATCAATCACGGGGCAAATCGTATTAAAATTCCACGTTACGGCTGTCCAAACGTAACTATGGGCAGTTCACAATGGCAATTTTATGCACATGTTAGATTTATCAATATTACTGTCATCACTTATTTGCTGGCCGCTATTGTTTACTCGTGTTTTTTTGCGTAATTATTGTCGAAAATTATTATTTTCGCATGCACGTATTGAAATATTTAATAATGAGATTTATCGAAAATAACGGTGTATCCGGTTCGATAGTAATAGCAATGTCCACGACAAGTATTACTTATGATATTATGCTTACAGATATCGGTCGCATACTGTTATTTTTAGTCGGGTTATCTTACTTTTTTTTTCTTTTTTTTTTTTTTATCATAAGATAAGTCAATATAATTTACTAAGTTACACGGCGCTTAAAATAACGTTAAACTTAACGGTCGTATTGATAATGTTAATACCGAACGATATTAATACTGTAAAACACCAAGAAAACAATTTTTTTTTCTCGAAATAATACAAATTGATATTACGTTTGTTTTTATTTAATAAATTGCATTATTAGTATTTATATGTGATTTTTTTTATATAAAACGTGAACAAATATATACTATTAAAAAGCATAGTTATTACCTATACGAAAATTACTAATAGTTTAGTAAATGTATTATATATTATAATAAGGAATGTGGAATCGAGAACAATTACTAGGAGGACCTCTTCTCGCCGGATCTGTGGACTAGTTAAGTAATTGACCTAATCAACTAATTAGTTAACTAGTCAATAATAAATTTATCATCCCTAGGTCTAGTTGCGCCTATAGATAGACTGATTACATGTCGGTACATTGGTTGTCCGTGATGACTGAACCAAAAAAAAAAACCATAAAATCGAATTTACCCGAAAACGATTGTTCGTCATAAACGAAACACCCTGTAACACGATATGCATTTGGACGCGCGTGTGCGTGTGGCTTACAGGTAAAATTAACCAACGCACTTTCGTCGTCGTCGGGTAAAATATTAAAATGCCAATTAATCTCCGAATCGGGTCACGCGTTCTCTCGACCGCTAAAAAATATCATATTATTTTATATTAATATTACGATTGTACGCCACAATGTATGCCAAACGGAAACTGAAACAATGACGACGAGCGCCGCCGGTGAAATTTCGTATTACAAAAATAGCATACAGGGTGATTTTTCAAGCGTGCCCGCCCTGCCCCCCCTGTTTTTACTGATAAATTGTGTATATATATATATATATATATTTGAATTGTGATTTTTCGGAATATTTAAGCGTAGTTAAAAACGACATTTTCGAACACTTGGATTTTTAACACAATGTTTCAGCAGTATCCTGTGGGGGTACCGACTTTGGTTTTTCGAACGATAAATACCTACACGTTTTAACGGCGAAATCGTGAAACATGTGATTATTTTCGGAAAATGTCGACGTTTTGTAATCGCAATTTAAACGAAAAGTTTCCGAGTTATTCTACTATAAATAATAAGGACTAAAGTCTATTAAATACATTGTAAATGGGTGTGAGTTTGATACATTATCAAATTTCGATTTTTAAACGACAACCCAATACTAAAAATTGTCCGAGTATACTTGACTGAGTAATATTTTATATTTAATATTTAATTATAAATATCAAACGCGTATCCATTTATCGTGTATTTAATTTTCTTCGTTATCCTTAGTATTTAATGTAAAATAACTTGTATAATATAAGTGTTTAACTACACTTAAAAATGACAACAAATCAGAGTTTGAATAAGTATGCATAATTTAACTATAAAAAATTGGGGTGACGCGCTCAAAAAAACGTGGTGTTTAGCGAAACCGCCATCGCGTTATACTGTAGTACTATCGGAACCCGGTAGGACGCGCGGCGGTTTTCATGGATGAAAAACGAAAAAAAATGATCGCACGCGCCATATGATATACGTGTATATTAAGAGGTGCCTACAGTAACGGATCTAGGAGGTCACCCGACCGACAGTTATATTTTGCTGGTAAAATCGACCTCTAGTTAAGCCCCGGGAATCCGGATTTCGTCGGATGTCTTCTTTGAACGTCAACGTTTGTCTAATTAAAATAGGAAAGTTATTCAGTGTTTTTAATAATAATTACAAATAACAATTTAATGTAAAATATCGTAATTTTTATACAGCCGTCTCTCCGTCAACCGGAGATTTTTGACGAAACTCCACAGACTGATCTCGCCTAATATCCGCCCTGATCTCAGTCCGTGCGATTATTTATTAATCCCAAGACGTAAGGTGATTGTTTTTGCATTGTCGATAACGTCCAAATGTGCGTAACACATGAGCTGAAGGTAATTCTAGTAGAAGCTTTTCAGCATTGATATACAAATAATACAAAAAAAAAAAAAAACGCCGATGTAAAGCTGCCCGGGGGGACTATTTTGACGGATACAATACAGAATCTATGGTATTGATGTATAAAATAAAATCGTTGCAAAAAAAAAAAAAAAAAATCAATCCCATTACTTTTCTTTCACGCCTCGTAGGTATATTATTTTGTTGTATACTGAGTAACAATAATGTGTTGGTGTGCATCACCCGATCGCCTGTTTTTTACTATTATACGTTTCTAGATAATAATAAAAATATCATACTTAGGTTTGATCGATTTTTTTTTTTTTTTTGTCTGTTACCGAAATCGGTATATCGCGTGTTCGGTTATACCATTTTGTTATTAACTATATATTACCTATCGAATGTTGTTCGCATAAAGGTAAAATTATATAACAACAGATATATATATATAAAAAAAAAAAACCATAGCGTCGTTAACGGTTATAAAAATAAATCGAAAACGATTTTTTTCAAATGTTCTCTTTCTCTCCGTGTCCCGTATGATATGACCGACGGAAAAAATGTTTCAATACGTAGTCGAACATTAATTATTGTTTCCGGATTCGACGGCCAGTCTGCTATTGCTCCGGCCTAACATTGTAGAAAATAAAATAAAAAAAACAATCTACATGTTTGAGATTTTAAATTTGTTAACGATTATGTCACGTGCGGAGGACATGTAAAACGTCTTAAAACGAACGCAGATCATATTTGAAAACGGGTACGTAATCGAACGCCTTTCTCTGTAAATCGGGATTTAACATTGTCTACAATCATTAATATTTTAATTTTTTTTATGTTGCACCACATGTTCGATCCGTTAACATGTTAATATTTTCATATGGACGAACGAAAGAAAACTGGTTTCGTCATCAAGTTAGAAATATAATACGGTTCACGTTAGTGGTCTACCGAATAACCTAGGGAAAAGAATAAGGAATCGATGAATTTTCGAATCTGTGAAAATTCGATATTATCGTATAAACCGATATTTTACAAAACCGTTAAATACGAATCGTGTTAAATGTGGATTTTAAATCGGTCTATCGCCAGACTTGCATAGTATTGGCGTAAATGTATTCAATTAAAAAATTATTCGAATACGATATTTTAAATACTTGTGTAATTTATCGTAAATTGAAATACACCGAAAGTTAAGAATGTATCGGGCATTTTAACCGGTACTGGTAGTATTGAACCAATATTAAGCAAATTGTATTATAAAAAAACACCATATTTATCATTAACGACTCTACATATACGTAAGAAAAAAAAAATATTTATAAATACTATTCAAAAGTATCTAAATACACAGTCTGAATAAATTTTCAACTGATATCTGTAGTTGTACCGAAAATGACAAATTGTACTTAAAAAGTATCATTAACGAGCCGGTTTATCGCGTCGTTTAGAATCTAAACGCTAATAATATTATAATCGAACGCGACACCTTATTTCGTGTAATCAATGGCGTATTTACAAACTTTTTTTTTATTCGGCGGCGGGGGGTCATAATAATGAAATCATTTTATAGACCAGTAAAATGCTTAAACTCAATTTTAATCTGTTTTTATAATAACAAATTTTTATGAACTCAAATGAAAGAATCACAAATTATATTATAAACTCTAGTTTTCTATTTTTTATTTGCCGCAATTCATCAGTAACGTCATCGGTCTGAATATCTAAATATCGACGAGTGGATAACATGGATAACGTTTAATTAAGAATTATACTTAATGGGTGATTCTTAAGTATATATTTGAATACGTTTTAATGTCGAAAAACAGGTGCCCAGAATTTCTAAAAGTTTGAAAATATTTGGATACATATTGAATGAGCTTTCGTGATGTTTTTTAGGTTTTTATAGGCGGCGGCCTAATTGTTCGTAGCCAACATTTTATCTCCGAGATTAGAACGTCTTTATTATGATCAATTAAATCAATATCGCACCGACGAATTAATTTATACTAGTCGTTTAGTGCTGGGAAAAGTAATTGCTGACAATAAACTATAAATATCTGATAGTGTGGCTTTACGTTTAATAAATCTACGCTTTATTACACTTAATAATAATAAAAAAAAAACCATTCGTCAATAAATACGATAATGCGTATAACAATATTGTACAGTCGAACGTGGGTAGCTCGAACTTCTTTAACTATCGAAATCGTCGATATCCCGTACTTTTCCGCCTATGATTTCCTATTTAAACAATGCAACGAAATCTCGTTTCCGAGTCGAATGTTTCCGTGAATAAGACGGATTTTTGATTTTTTTTCTAAAATTATAAAATTATGATATTTCTCTCGTGTACGTACATTTACTGTCGGGGGAAAAATAAAATGCCTTAATGCAATCGTTGCCAACAAGTGGTCTATCTAACTGGTTCACTAGACGTCAACGAACATACACTTCAGTGTCCAGTGTTCCGTTACGTTTCGACGTTATCGTACGTAATTTTTCGTTCGTAATGTCGACATCAAAACGCGTGCTGAAAACGCTAACACACACGTAGAAAAAGCTGCAGCGACACGGGGAGTTGAGAATGGATTGAAAACAATATCGTCGATAGCTAAAAAATATGGTATTCCACTTGACACTCGGTCAACTTATCTTAAAAATAAAGAAAACATTTTAAGTAAGTTGGCTATGTCCAGATAAAAAAAAAAAAAATGTTTGTTTACACGTTTATAAAATTATACATACAGATATAAATAGTAAATGCATACTTTTTTTTAAAAATCTGACCTAACCTGATTTTTAATTGTTGGTCTTTTGTCGGACTGTTTTGTCGGTCCTTTCAAGACATCGGGTTCACCGAGTTCGACTGTATATCGAACCGACGCCTTCGGGTAAAATAATAATGTATAAACAGTCCGGTACGGACTAATTTTACGATTTTCTTCGTTGGTAACTATTGCGTAAAAAAATAAATATATAATACGAAAGAAAGAAGTATAAAGGAATAGAATAGTATATTAAGGCGGCGGCGGCGGTCTATCCGGAACAAGAGTGTGGTGTTCGTATAAATAAAATTTTTATAACGGTGGCGGTGGATCCCCCTCTCGCCGGCCAGACGGTTTATTGGCGGACGAACGCCGCTCTTGAACTTGACCGACCTACCGCCGGTCAAACGAAACGTAACCGTAAAAAAAAAAAAAAAAAAAAAAAAAAAATAATAAAATAAAAAAAATGTAACACGCCTCGAACGTATTACCTGGTAGCCTGGTAGCCGGTTTTGTTTTGTTGCGGGTGACGGCGTGGAAGGACGACGACGACGACGACCACCGCCACCTCCACGTCCGCCCGACACCGCCGCCGACCGGCCACGACTACGACCGCGTTCACGATTGTCGGTCGCTCTCTATTTTTTTTTTTTTTTTTTTTTTTTTTTTAAATATTTTTTTTCTTATTATATTGTACGCGGAACCGTGACCCGTTTTACGGGCGGCGTGCCACTTTTTTACTACTAGCGCGGGCCGAGAAACTGTCGGAACGGGCGAGCGCACGCGCCGTTTTCCGCCATATCCGATAACGGCCGTTACGCATTCGTACAATATTTTTTTTTTTCTTCGGTTTTTTTTAGATTTCTAAACGCGAGTGTTAGACCACGCGTCCTTTTAGGCAGCCAAGTTTAGAGACGTCAATAGATCCGCGTCGTGCCCGTCGCCGTATAGTTACGGTTTTTTTTTTTTTTTTTTGGATTTGTTCGCCAGTTTATTATAGGGTTACTAGGGTAATTTTTTTTTTTTTTTATTTTAATTTTTTACTGGTACGAAAGAAACCGGGGGTTTCGGGACCCGCGCGTAACGCACGCGGCGGTTACGGTTGTCGATAGAATTCGTACGCCTCGTTGGTAATCACTTCTCACGCGAGACAAAGTGTAATTTTTTTACATTTTTAATACCCGATTAGCGTAGAAACGTAAATGCGCGATGTTAAATAACGACGATTTGTGTTTTATCAATAAAGAAATATTTATCGGAGGGAAATAAAAATCGGATAAAATATCGATTTTTCGACTGTAATGATAGGTTTGTACGTTTTTCTACGTGTCCCCCTCGTACGAGGCGTTGCGCAAGAAGAGATTAAATAATACAATAATACTCCTATTACGGAGCATCAAACGACGAGAATCCGGAGATATCTCCGGTTTTCGGTTTCAATGCGATTTCTTTGGGCCGGGAGTAATATTATTACTTAGTAGTTGTTGCGTTATATTCGACTCGCGGTAAATCCGGACGATTCGAATCGGACAAACGCTATGCGGCGTGGACTAAAAAAAAAAATGTACGGACCGAAAAATGAGTTCGGTTAAATTTCGGTTAACGTTTAGCGTCGTGTTAATCGCTATAATCGGCGGACGGATTGCCGGATATATCGCGTAAACGTACGTAACGTGTAGCGAATTAGTCACCGGATTATGGTAATTTGCCGTATAATAATTATAGACTGTAGTGCAACAGTCGCGGACGGGTACGAAAAATCGGTTAAAAAAATATTAAAAATAAACCCGGTAAATAGAGGGAATTAAAAATCGATCAACGCGTATCATAACGATACATCGGCGGCGGCTACCGTAACGGCGGCTCGGAGGCGAAAACCTAACCTTGCTCAACATACGCCGTTATTTCTTCTCCTCCGTCGTTTTTCAGAGACACTTTTGGACAGAAAGTAAAAAAAACTAAAAAGAAATAACGTTCGTTCGATATATTGACACCCTGCACACTACGTTACGACACTCGAGGGGCCGTCGCAGTGGCGTTCAGCGGCGTGGCCAACTGTTTTCCCATATCGGAGCAAACCTAACCTATCTATAACCCATTTCAACCAATACACCCCGGACAAATCGATTGTTTTGCTCGCGACAAGTTGTTAAACTAACAATAAAAAAATTGTTTTAAAAAATTATCGTTAAACCAGTAATATTACGTACCCGCTACCCATTTAGCTATTCATAAAACATTCCTAATCACATCAAGTCCGCAACACGCCAATATTTCATACTAAAGTTATATAATTATTTTATTTTGCTATATTACCGAGCTTATCGCCGCGAAAATCGTAATCGAAATGTTTTCGTTTTGAATTTTTTAAACATATTAAATGTTAGTTATTAGAGCTTACATAGTCAAATATACTTAGTAAAATTATGTTTGACTCACTACACAAAATTGTATAGCCGTATAAAAATGTTCAGATACACACCGCACAACCGAGTACCAATTATAGTTTTGAAAAGAAAACCAAAAAAGCCTCTTCGCCACGCCACCAACAGTGTTAGCTGTTTGTGTCTTTCCAACTGGCAATATAGCGAAATTATAGATTCCTGTAGACGTATAACAAAAATGTTATACGACGATTTAAAAAAAAAAAAAAAATAAATATATATATGATAGTTCCGGAGTGTATGGACACCCCTCTCCTCCACCACAAGTTCTAAGTTTGGGCTGTAAATCTCAGTGAATGGAAATTAAAAAAAAAAAAAATAAACTAAAATAATCGACAAATCAATACGAATTGTATTATTATTAAAGTTTTTTATTATTGTTTTTTTATCGAGAAGATTGAGCGAAACACGGGTACTATGTGAGTAAAAAACAATGGTTTTTCCCGTTAGTTTTTAGTCAATTTTAATTGAATTGAATAAACGGGTGAATATTTTTTCAAATTATATCGTGAGATAATATCAAAGGACGGGCGAGGGTCTTTTCTATGGGAGCGGTAGAGGCCCCGGAGTAAAAATTGCAAAACAAAAAAAAAAAATAAACCGCTACGAAAGACAAGAACGGTATAATAATACGATATGGGCACAATCCGACGGTTTAACGTACCTCTCCCGACGGCCTTGGAAGACGGGACGCTCAACGACGGCCAAGGCCAAGCCCGCGCTCCACCGAAGACCAGCAACGACAACGGCAGCAACATCGGCAACCGACGTCCGGTCGACCACGTTACCGGGTTCATGGTCAGTGGTAATCACCGCCGGGCGATCGGCGTTCACAAGCGCATATATAATTCGATACACGCGAAAAAACAAACAAAAAAACACAAAAAAAAAAAAAAAAAAAACGGTAAACGACGTGTTAAAACGAACGGACACGCGTCGTAGAGTGTACCGGAAGACTCGCTCTGCGGACCGGCCCGAACTGAACTGAAACGCCAAGAGGTTCTGCCGCGGCCGCGCCGACTCGTACCGCCGGGTGTGGGAATACCGGTTCCGCTCGGACCGCGGTGAGTGAGTGGGCCACCTCGTTCTTAATAATTTTCAATTTATTTTCATTTTTTTTTTGATTTTTTAGATTCTGAGCGGACCCGGGAAGGGTCTTGGGTTTTTACATAAATGTTTATTTTTTCATTTATTTGTCATTTGTCTGTAAACACTTTTTTCTATACCAGAAGACTTCGTCCGATCTATACACTCGTCTACACTGTTCTCGGTACCATATTTTTCGGCATGCTTAAAAAAATATACAAATTCAAACGTTTTGTATGCATGAAATCAATTCTACTCTGCCACTATTGTGTGAAATCACTGCCAGCGACGATGTCGCCATTTTTCTCCTCTTGTTTCGTGTTTAATTGATCGCGGTTTCATTTTAGATGAAAATTTCAAATTTTGCCCAGTTAGTATCATCTCAAGAGGTGATTTTTCGATATGTCTATTAGTTATTTAACGCGGCAGAAAAACTACTAAAATATAACAAAAAAAAAAAACCGGCATAGTGGTTCCATCAATCTCGAGTTTTACAATATCTTTTTTTTTTTTGATTGTGTTGATGTCCGGGTGTCCGGGTTGGTTTGCAATTTATCGTCGCATACTGATATAAATTAAATTTATGTCTATAGTCTACTTTCCCGGCTTCGCACCTACAACAGTGACCAATCGTTAAAAAAACAGTTTTTGTAGTTCACTTGGGGTTTTCGGATTCTGAACGATCGATATATTGATTTAATGTCTCGCTTCTAACAAACAACGACACCGGAGCTCGTTTCTTGCATTTCCAATCGGGTAATGGAGGTAATTTTTTATTTTTGTTTTTTGATTTTCTTGATAGTCTCCTTAATAACGGGATAAATAACTGGAATATTTAAGAAATAACGATTTTTGTTTTTTTTGTTTTTTTAGGCATGCGACAAAACGATGCGAATTGACTGTGACGCAAACCGCTTTTATGTCACGTACATCTGTATTATTTTCATAATTTGTCGTTTTTAAATGGCTTTTAATGCATACGTCTAGGTGGAATCCGTATACGGAATGAAAACGCATTTATTTTTAACCGCAAAATACCGTTCAGAAAGTCGCAGACTAACTACACGGATAGCATTTTAAACGGGAAACATTTCGATGTTTTTTGTCGGATACCGTCATAAACCTTTTATGTCTAGTCGTTTGGGAATTATCCGCAAGACGCGTCTAGACGTTTCGAAGAACGCTATGCAATAATAATTATGCTAATTACCATTTGAAGAATTTCATTTTGAACAAATTTGCAAATTTGTGAAATAATAATTTTTATTTTTTTTTTTTTTATCATCGGTCGAAACATTCGCATCTTTTACTATACGGCGTGTGTAAGTGTATCGTGGAAAATGTTCACTGACCTGGCCGACCTGGCCCTGACTGTTCGCCCGATTGGGTTACATTTTTTTTTTTTTTTTTTTTGATTTTTTTAACGTACGTTACACTGCCCTTCTCCCCCCCCCCTGGGATCCATATCCCGTCAATTGATATATTTCAGACATATTTCCGTTGACTTCCTACGACCGGCACAACTTAAACGCCCAACGGGGTGGGGGCTGTACAGAACGTTTCTCCTGTCCCCCGGATATTAAATATGTATACGCCATTTGTCCGTATCCGTTTAATATATTTTAACGGCTACGGCCTTGTAGGGGGAAAAGGTGTTGTTGGCCTGTTTAAACACGAAAAAATACCGACGTGAATTTTTCCGGTCTCGGGCATGATGATTGGGCTAGGGAGGGAGAGGGGAGGTGGCAGTTAAGGAAAAAACACACACGCAGATTTATAAAACGCTCAGAATCTAATGTACAGATCGTTCGAAACCGAAATACGTATTATTATTATTATTCAGTCGAATTTACAACGGCCATCAAAACCTCGTTATACCGAATCGACTGCATTATTATACCTTTACGGACGTCTTTACCACGACTGATGGTATTTTAATAGACGCCGTGCTCGCATTACGGTTGTTATTTTCGTATCGGGGAGAGCAGCTTGAACTCCGTTAGATAAAAAAAAAAAAAAAAAGAAAAAAAGTCGGTTCCGGTTCATAAAACCTATCTATTGTTTATTAGGATTTTGTTTTATTCTTTTAATTATAACACTACCGACAAAACAACACGATAAATATTTGCCGGCAATGCTAAATTCTATAATTAAAGACGTATTTAAAAAAAACAACAACATATTAAACCGGTATTTCGTTCTCGTTATCAGAATAATCTGCAAACGATGCTAAAAATTTATTAATATAATAATTATTTAACTAAATCAATAATCGATTACCGGGGACGGGACCATTCGATTTTTTAATCGTTCTTTAGGACGCTCGAGACGTGACAATACACACAAGTATCGGGCAAGTATTCGGATTGGCAAAAAAAAAAAAAAAAAAAATCGTTGTATGGACGGCCGCGAGAGGTTTACGTCGTGTTTCGTTCGACGAGCGTGATTAACCGCCCCTAACGTTTATTTAAAAGAAAAAAAAATGTACAGACAGAGGGGGGAGGGAAACACATTATATTAAAACCAATAAATGTCTCGCTTTTCAACGTTTTATTATAGGATTTCTTACAGTGTGGACGTGTCCCACGGTATAATATTTCCCCACAATGCGCCGACTAGATCCAAAATGCTTTGAGAAAAGGAGCACTTGAAAATAGAAACGGAATGTCTGGTCTGGTAGAAAAATATTTTACGGACAGACAAATAAAAAAACCATACACAGTAAAACGAATGACTTCATTTCGCTAGGAATCTAAAAACGAATACATTCCAGGTACTGGAACCTAAAGGATTTTTTCAATTTCAGTTCCGGTTCGGTTCTTGAAAAAAAAAGGCAGTTTTGGTTTTTAAATCTATCTATTGTTTATTAGGATTTTTTTTTTCTTTTAATTTTAAGACTACCAACAAAATAACACAATAAATATTTGCCGACAATGATAAACTCTATTATTATTGTTATCAATTATTCACTCTATATTATCATGAGTTCCAAAAGAGTGGGTATGTAATTTTCGAGCAGGGTTGCAGAAGTTTTATCCGATGAGTAGGACAGTCGGGACAATTGGCATAATAAAGGTAATAACTGAATATTATTATTCGTAGATATTCGTAGGCATCGTATAAAACCCATAATCGTTGTTCTGCCCGAATTTTCGTACTATTCGTAGACAAAAAACGCTGACGGTCATGTAATATGATAATTTCAAGTTAAAAATACCATAGACAAATAAATTATAAATATAAAAGAAAAATTGTATTTATTTTATTAAATTGTTTTTATTTTATATAATTTAAATAAAATGTTCAGTTATTTCTTAGACCCGATAAGAACTTTGTAGAACCGAAAATATTCGTATTTTATTTTAAATGTACCTGAATTGAGAAATACGGGTTCCGGTTCTCGAAATTTCTCCGGGAACAGGTTCCAGAATAAAATAAAAAGAAGATTTAATATTGACGATGATTTAGCGATTAATTGATTATTTGACGGCTACGGTGAATTTCACATGCAGCCAAGTGTAAAACTGCATTTATTTATACATATTTATTTACCTAGACGAAAATTAAAAACAAATTTTAAAAAAATATTATAACCTACGCGATACGTTATTTATTGTACTTGTGCGCGCGTTGTCGCCGTACGCTTTTTCGAGTACTGTAGCAGTGTGATGCTTTTTGAAGTGAAAATAAAAAGAATAAAAATACAAAAAAAAAAAAAAGCTCCTCTAACGGAAATATTTACACGGCGCATTAATAATGCACGTTTATTTGCATATTAAACGGCCGTTTCGAGGAAATACGTTATTATATGCAGTTATGTTACGCGTCGTCGTTTGATCTGCGCGCATTATAGAGATTCACGATTTTGTCTACAGGGTGTACCCGCGGGACTTAACAATTTCCCGTGTTAATTGCACGGGAAATTGTCGAATCCCTCACGCACTACTACATCCTGTATAATATGCATTATGCACGCACAATAAATCAAACGTCGTCGTAAAATAAACCCGGCCCGTTCCGTTTCCCGGCGTGAAATCAACCGCCTTTAAATTATATTGTACGACATTTACATACAGCAGGGTTGTGAACTCGTAACAATAAATACGTTTTTTTTTTTTTTGATTTTTTTTTTATTGCTTGTAATCTCGTAAGTCTTCCTGTTTGTACAGAGTTCCTAAACTACGCATAAATCATGAACGACGTTTTCAAATTTCCATTTCAAATATTTATTATGTTATTTTGTTGGTAGTTTTAAAATTAAAAGAAAAATCCTAATAAATAATAGATAGATTTTAAAACCAAAACCGCCTTTTTTTTTTTTTCAAGAATCGAACCGGAACCAAAATCGAAAAAATCCATATAAAATCAAATAGGTTCCAGTCCCTGGAACGTATTCGTATTTAGATTCCTAGCGAAATGGAGCATGCGTCATTGGTTTTACTATGTGTGGTTTTTTTTATTTGTCTGTCCGTAAAATATTTTTCTACTAGACCAGACATTCCGCTTCTATTTTCAAGTGCACATTTTCTCAAAGCATTTTGGATCTAGTCGGCGCATTGTGGGGAAATATTATACCGTGGGACACGCCCACACTATAAGAAATCCTGTAATAAAACGTTGAAAAGCGAGACATTTATTGGTTTTAATATAATGTGTTTCCCTCCCCCCTCTGTCTGTACATTTTTTTTTCTTTTAAAAAAACGTTAGGGGCGGTTAATCACGCTCGTCGAACGAAACACGACGTAAACCTCTCGCGGCTGTCCATACAACGATTTTTTTTTTTTTTTTTTTTGCCAATCCGAATACTTGCCCGATACTTGTGTGTATTGTCACGTCTCGAGCGTCCTAAAGACCGATTAAAAAATCGAATGGTCCACCCTACGCCCCGTCCCCGGTAATCGATTATTGATTTAGTTAAATAATTATTATATTAATAAATATTTAGCATCGTTTGCAGATTATTCTGATAACGAGAACGAAATGACGGTTTAATTTGTTTTTTTTTTTTTTTTTTGTTAATAATACGTCGTTTATAATAAACATAATATTGTCATTAATTACCATGGAAATGTCTTGCGGAAAATCAAAAACCGCTCTGATAATTAATATTATTATAATTCGAATAAATACAGAACAGTGTGCAATTTTCCACGCCGCCTTATAAGTCCCGTTGAGGTATTGCACGGGGCGCGTTTTTTTTTTTATAATGGTATCCCCGAATAGGCCTAATCCGCTGACTATTTTACTGTCAACTATAACTATGACCTAATCCACCGACTATTTCACTGTCAACTATAACTGCGACCTGATTCCTCTAATTCCTCATCTATGACGAGTCTGTGCTTTCAGATATAATACACAGACTCGTCTCTCAAAGGAATATACATAATTAGTTAATATAACGACCGCCAGACTTGAAATTATTTGAATACTTTTTCGGTAATTTGAACATGCACTAATATTTAACCAGTGTTGTGCAACAACAACAAAAAAAAAAAAATACTAATAACCTCCTTATATGAACCTTATTGGAAAGTATTTGTCAAAAGTATCTGCATTCGTATTCGAATATTTTTGTTTAGGTATTGTGGTTCAAGCACGTATCTTTCACAAGTCTGCTGACTATCCCACCAATACGACTAAAATCTGTACATAGAGTACAATATGATCACCAAATCCCGATCCTCGACTACGTCCGCTAAGACTGGCGTGTTAGCACCCCGCGGGCCACACGACAAATCTTTTCTCGCTTTCTCCTCGGTTTTCTTGGACGTTCGCAGCAATTGGTATTCCGTCGTTTGATCCGGACTACTCAGGAGTAGTCGTGGCTCGAAGGGTTCGGTGTACGGATAAATCGTGAAAAACCTAGCGATGACAAACAAAACAAAAAAGTAGACAGACTACAGCCGTGAAATTAAAAAAATACAAATATTATACTATTTAAGATACTCTGGAACAAATATAAAAATTAAAAACTATCGGACGAAACGTAAAGTGCGATAAACATTTATGAAATCTACATAGTATTAATTTACTATGTGTTTCGATTAAATACTTTTCGTAGTCATTTATTTTACTGCATGTATTTTTTCTATATGTGTGTTTGCTGACCGGAAAAGAAACCGAGAAAAAAAATCCACAAACAAAATAGTAAAACTAATACATTTGGCCGGGAATCTGAAAAATACGATTTAATACAATTTAAATATAATTTAAACGCTAAAAATATTCATGAGTAATACGCATGATCCGTGGATAAAATATTCAAGTTTAATAAATCTCAATTACGTTATTTTATTAGGCCGTCTCTGTATTTCTAACGGGCAATTTTATAGCAAAATTGTGTTTTCGGAATCTAACGGTACTCTGGTTGGACTCATTAAAGTTATTTAAAACAATTTAATCACCGAATTAAAGAATACAAAATGTATCGGTTATGTTTTCGATGTGGGATTTGTTCTTTTTATAATTTCATTGTTAAGTTTCATATCCATAGAACGATTTAAAAACAGAAAAAATCAAACCTTTTATAAACTATTCAAGTACGAACAAGTCCTTCTTTGATAACATAATAAAATATGATTTCGTCTTTAATTTCCGGTAGCCGTAGAAAATCGGTTTCCTTTGAGTTTTATTCGTTTGTACACATTTTAATAATATTATATTATATATTTCACGCAATGTTACGGTAGATATTTGTAAAATCATTTTTAATTTGTATTTTATTGCGTGTTTTTTTTTTGACAAGATAATTTAAAAATACCAGAGTACCTAAGCTCTTAACGTATATTTTCACGATACAAAAAACCGGAATTTAAAATTTATTGGCTATTATTGGAATTTTTGAATTATTTTTGGACATTCGATAAAAATAACGAAAACACAGTAAACGTAGTAATTTGGCGGTCAAATTTTCGGTCAACGATCAAAGAATCGGAGTACTCCGTCGGAACTCCGCAAACGCATTTTTCGCTATATTGCCAGGCGGAAAGGTTACTGTGACTGGATCCTCTTAAGAAGTCGTCACACCGGCATTTGTCTATCAAACGGGAAATATAGCAAATTACGTTATACATATAATGTAAATTTCAGGCGTTTAGGTTGAACTCGGGGTTTGAACGCGAATAGCCGAATATTTACGAGGACTGTACGTAGCTTTTTTTTTTTTTTTTTTTTTGTATATAAATGTAATATGTTTAGAAAAAAAAGCTACGTACAGCCCTCGGAAATATTCTTCTTTTTAAATTGTGCTATTTACGTTCAAACGCGGCAATTCGAAATCCAAGTATAACGTAGTTTGCTATATTATTGCCCGTTAGATTGGCAGTGACGGTAAACGTTACTCGTTTTATTTGCAATGGGCGACGACGACGACGACGACGACGCGGTGACGAAAACGACACCGCGAAATATATTTAACTCGACTCTAAACCGACAGAGGTATGTGTAGGTACGCAGTAATTTGGCGATCAAATTTTCGTTACGAGTCCGCGAGAATCCGGAGTGCTCCGTCCGAACTCGGCAAACGCATTTTTCGCTACATTACCGGGCGGAAAGGTTACCGTGACTGGGTCCTCTTGAGACGACGTCACACCGGCATTTGTCTGTCTAACGGGCAATACAGCAAATTGCGTTATACATAGAACGTAAAATCGAGACGGCAAACGTGACTGGATCGTCTCGGCGGAAAATACTCGTTTTATTGCAATGGGCCCGTAACGACGACGCGGTGACGAAAACGACATCGCGAAACATATTAACCCGACTCTAAACCGACAGAGGTATGTGTATGCATATATTTATATATATATAAATCATTATAATTACGAGAGAACAGTCGAGAGAATTCGAAAGTTTTCCAAAATCGTCGATGTTATAATATGTAGGACGTCCGTGCGGTTTACGCGCGCAGTCTAAACACGTGTCGGATGTATTGTCGTCTTCGTATAATGGAAACGCGCCGGAGAATTCTTTCGAAAATTTATAAGCGGGTAACCGTATAAAATTATAATATGAAATATTATTGCGCAGCGCCGGTGTTCGGGAACGCTGTTTTAGTCGAGTATTTTAAGTAATCGCGTGGTGTATTTTTTTTTTATTTTACTATTTCGATCGAAAATCCCGGATGGACGCGATTTCCTGTTTAGAATTCCGTTTCGATTCGAGGTTCTTGGAGTGTGCGGCGCCGAGCCCTCGACGTCGCCGGCGTGCGCCCCGTAGTCGCTTGACCGCCGGCCGAGTGGTCGGCAGGAAGAGTCCCCCCCGTGACCTTGTGAGGCCAGCAAGTGGGCTTCGGCCCGGCTACTGCCCATCCCCACGGTAGGACAAGAAACGTTGTTACGTAATTTCTTATGTGAGCCCGACCCGATTTAGGGGAAAACGGGATTTTATTATTAATTGTTTAATTGTTTTGTTTTCAAATTTTCAATAAATGATGGCGACCCGCCTCCCGAAGTAGTGCCTCACGGCGTTTCCGGGAGGCGGGGGTATTGCCGGTTTATAAAAAAAAAAAAAAAAAAAATGTTCTTAGAGTGTTCAAGGCCAACGTAAAAAATTAATCAATTTCGGTTTCATTGTCAGTCGAACATGTCCTGGGAAATGTACAAACGGAGATTATTGGTATACAGAACTTTCATTTTTTTTTTTATTGACACGGGGACATATTCTAATTCGCGTTAAAAACAATGTCTCTATTTAGTATTACTTACGCTGGTGAGTGTATTTTATTAACAAATGAAAATTGTCAGATCGAAAACTAAAACTCGGTGTATGGTTACTGACACTCGCCTTGAAAACTCGCCAAGGATTGCCTGAAAAATCAGTTTCTAAAAAAACAATATCAATTATCACAATAAAAATAAAACAATAAATAATTCGTAATTCAACATTTAAATATGTTAATTCGTTTATGTTGTAATTATATTGTGTAAATTAAAATTTTTATATAAAATACATTTTTTTTTTTCTACAATTGCGGTCGCGATATTTTTAAAAAGTAATATATGGCCCCGGGGGGGGGGGGGGTGTTATATCCTCTCCTATCGACTAAAAAATACAACAATCACGAGTAATTTATACAGTAGTATATTTTCGCTGTTTCGAATTATCGAGCATTTATATGGGGGGCCGGAAAACGTTATCCATACAAAAAAACAAATATCGAAAATGTAAAATTGCTAAATTACAACTAAAAAAAAAATAAATAAAACGTCAGAATGTTATAGAGAGTTTACCGTGTCCCGGATTAGGGACAATATAAGCGTTCGGTGAACATATCGGGTCTTTGTGATTATATTTAACTGAATTACAACAAAATAAATATTCCCGGTGTCCCTCGCTGCCGTTAATAATAAAAAAAAAGTACAAGGAAAGTCCCGGAAGCAACGGCAAAAGACATCGACTAAGACGCGACTAAAGAAGAACATGATGTCACCGTAGTCGACAATCGGCGGGAGCATTGTAACCGGTCCAAAAGTCGGTAAAACCAATACACTCGGGAAAATTGAGATTTTACGCGATTGTCTAGTGCAGTGGTTCTCAACCGGGGTGACAAGAAAATCTTGGAAAAAGTTTAAAAATTTATTATTTTTCTGCGCACTGTATTTTTTATAGGGCTTGTATTTTATATTATTATTATTATTTTGATGTTAGGGAGACGGTTGTGTTGGGTTATCGTAGATGAGGGTGACATGAATCCAAAATGGTTGAGGACCACTGGTCTAGTCAAATACGATACAATGGAAAACCCGTCTCCGGATTATAGTAAACCGGAACCACTTTACGTAAAACCACGGCCGGACACCGTAATTCCCACGGGTCGACGTTAATTACCGGCGACCGACCGCACTCCGTCGTAACGTCTCGGTGTTGCCTCGCGACCGTCCGGCGACGGTGACACGCAAGACGCAAAACGTTTTGGTCTCGCCGCTGCAGCGAACACCCGAGACGTTATTATTAACGGATTAACGACCCCGTCGTCGGAGATGTGCGTCGACACACTCCCCCCCAACGCGGTATCGCGCCGGGCGGTTCGAGTTCCGCCGTCCACGCCGTTATAATATTACACTATTACACGGGGTAAACTATGTAAAACAGTAGAAAACACAGTATGTTATACGCCAGGGCTCGGTATTTTTTCGCGCCAAAAAGTACTCGAATGAATGCGTTAAATAAACATCATAAAATACGGTATGATATGCAGTAAAAATTGAGAAAATATGCAACTTATTGTCAATACGTTTACATTTTACATTGAAAAGTTAACGATTTTAATTAGGCACATGAGAAAAAAAAAAACACTGCACACTTGTGTATTGCTGTGTCTCTCTATTTGTATGTGTCCTTGTTGTGTCCCTACTAAAAAAGTAGAACAAGTAAAATATTTTGAAAATTAGATAGATTATTTTGTTTTTTACCCGTGTTGCACTGAAGTAAGAATTGTTCTCTTATGTTTTCGGGTTTAAATGACCTTCGATTGTCAATCGAGAGATTTTTGTAAATCGAGAATGATCTCTCCGCATCAACCGATGTAATTCGAGTAAACATGTAAAAACTTAGATCATTTGTGGTAAGACCATCCATGCTGATACTTTCTCCGCCAAGTATTTTTGATATCCGTTTTAGTATTTTTAATCCCCTGTTTTTGTTCAAAACTGTTTCAAATTTCTTTTATATTTTTTGCCCATCATTACCCTGAGCCATTTGTAACTGAACATGAACTTTTTTCGGAATACCTAAAGATTCAACTAAAAGCACACTTTCTGTTTTTTTGTAATTTTAAAATTTAATCTGAAAGTACTTTGAAGTTTAATTTTATGTACACCAGATTACTTTTGACACAATTTTTATGTTTTCGTTAAATCTATGAAATATATAAATATAAACGTTTTTAATAGAAAAAAAAAATGCGAATTCCTACAAAAAAATAACGAAATATGCATAATTATGCAACAAAAATTATTGTACTTGAAATATGCGTACCACGGATCGAATTTGTATCAGGCTAGAATTTCAATATGTACTTTCTAAACAAATATGCAAATGCCTAAAATTCCGAGCCTTGGGTATATAATTTGTAACCACAAAATTGTAATTTGTGCACACCCCCAAACAAAAAAAATTTAAAAGCGGTTTTGTCCTATATATCAGTCTATAACTATAACGGAAAATTTGTGATAGGTAAATTAAATACTCATATTGTTTCTTAGTCAACGATTTTTTTTTTTTTCACTTTGAAGTTATTTTTACTATTTTTACTTTCCTCAAATAACAATTTTTTTTTTTTTTTTTATTTATATATATAATTTTTACAATAAACGGAAATATACTATTTTTAAATTCTCCAATTTTTTCCATTTTTCCGGGACTCTAGAGGAAAAAAATAATTTTTGTTAGGTTAGTTAAATTTACTGGCATTTAATAATAATAGTACTACACGAATGGCCCACTCATTTTCAATAGTCAGATTAAATCAGGTTTTTAGTAATAAAATATATAAACTAAGGTATGCGTTTAGTTTTTCAACGAATCCACTGGCCGTAATAAACCGTCCTTTAAAAAAAATCACAAAAATTCATATTGGAATCGTAAATAATTCCATTTTTCCCCGGTTTTTCTCCGTTATCACGGAATTACACGGTACGCTCAACATATTATATGTTAAGAGACGCACAGTGTTTTTTTTTTTTTTTTTTTGTTGTTCTTTTTTTTCAAAAGCTTACGAGTTTACAAGTTTTTCTAACGACTTACGACAAACCCGAGGATTGCTAATTTTTAACAAAATGTAGTTATTTCTTATCCGCACGATAATATGGTACCTATTTTGGTCGCTGGAATCGCTCTTTCCATTTACTACTTTATTATATTTGCAACAAACACGCATCTATACCTATAATCGTTAATCAATGACGATCTACGTGCCATAAACTTTTTTGTAATAGCATTAATATCAAACCTCGGTGCGTGGTCGTTGCCTGTTTGGTTCGTTTTACGGCGGTTTTTTTGTTTTATGCTTAGTGCTACCGGAGGACACTAAGCACTATAGTGACACCGAGTTTCCTATATGTGAAATTTTCTACGGTGAAGCTTTAATGTCGGCTTTTCCCCCACGCCGGTTGGTTTTCAGTTAATCCGACATTCGCACTTTATGCTTTTAGTTAAATTTTACTGGACCAAGGATTTTTCGACACGACATTAAAACGTTAAAAACAGCAACGCCGTTGAGTTTATAATATTTCAATCATTTTTTGGAGTCCGGTCGAATATATTAAATCCATTTTTTTTTTTTTTAATTACGGTCGCTTTAATATTAGTACACATACGCAATAACATTTTTATACAAATGGCTATCTCTAAAAGTCTGAAAAGAAAAAGATTAGGGCCGCTGGTTTTTTAAATATCCGTTGGTCGACCCGTTCCCTGACGATAATATTATTAATATAATTTAATTTTAGTTAAATTTATTAACTCGTTTGTATTAATTGGACACACGCTACCCGTATTTAAGGAATTGCGTGTAGGCAACTTAATGTCATTTTTCGAAAACGGTATTTTATCTACAAAAAAGTAACTATCAAATAAACGTACGCGTAGTCCCGTGTCATTATCACGAGTATTTTTTTTTATGTAACCAACCAATATTTCATAGTGTGTTTAGAAGAAATTTATTTGCGTCGTAGAGTGTCTATTCTTTTTTTATTTATTTATTTTTTTTATAACACAAATACAATTAAAGTTATCAGTTTGGAAACTTTCGGTTATTTCAAGCGTTTTAAATTACATATAAAAAATAATTGGGCAGTGCTATCGAGAGAGAAAAAAAAATAGGGGACAGATAAATTTCTACCTAATGTGCTGTGAAATTGTCTATAATAATACCGGGCACTGTAAATCTATCGGACAATAATATTATAAATCAATCGGCAATTTATTATAATTATTCAATTGTACCGTCAGTCTTATCGAACAATACGCACTTATTTCAATACTTATATGTTTTATTATTACAATGATACAAATAATTATTATTGGTAATAAATTAATATTCTTACGTGCTATATACCAGTTGAATGTATTTAACGCATCTAACGCGGTATTTTTTTAATAAAAAAATTGATTTATAATAATATATATCCAGTAAAATAATAACTATGTAATAGAGCTGCTAATCTGTTTGACGGAGTTTCAGACGTTTGTACAAGTTATCGATTTGTTCTTTTATGGCGACCGGTAAATCCTCGTCCACCTGGTCGTACAAGAACTTGGACACTTCATCGATCTAGAGAAAATATTTTTTTTTTTTTTAAAGAAAGACGTCACAACCGGATCAATTATAATAAATTATATTCACTTCTTTCGTCCAAAAGTCGACGGGCACGTCGAATAGGCCGTCAAAGTCCACCTGAATTCCGTCCAAGTCGAACGATTCCCTGGTGGGCACGTTACCTATGGGCGTGGGTACGGCCGTGCCGGGCTCGTTGTCAATCCGGAGCAAAATCCACTCCAAGACGCGACAGTTTTCCCCGTATCCGGGCCACATGTAATTTCCCTGTGAAATGCCGTTGGGTTTCCGTTAGTAAAACGAAAACGAAACCGAAACCGTTTCCTCGGTTCCCAGATCTCTCTCCCCTCCCCCCCCCGCACAGATATCGAAAATCCTCTCACCTGGTCGTCTTTCCGGAACCAGTTGACGTGGAACACTTTGGGCAGCTTAACGTTGGGCGTGGCCGTCTCCATGGACAGCCAATGCTGCAAATAGTGTCCAAAGTTGTAACCGAAGAACGGGCGCATTGCGAACGGGTCGTGCATGATGACCTTGCCCTTGTGCTCAGCCGCGGCCGTGGCCTCGGACTTCATTGCCGCGCCGATGAACACGGCGTGTTTCCAGTCGAACGCCTCGTACACCAGCGGCACACCGTTCGGACGTCTGCCGCCGAACAGGATGGCGTCGATGGGCACGCCTCCCGGAGATTTCCAGTACGGGTCGATTATCGGACACTGTCCGGCTGGCGTGCAAAATCTGCGGCAACCGCACAACAAGACATAAGAATACGCGGTTTTCCCGCGCAAAAATATTCCCTACTCTTCGCATTTATCTCCCATCCCTACCCCCCCCCCCAGCCACTCAATCTTCTCGGCTTTTATATCGTTTTCCCTTCTCTAGACAGACCCATTTTCTATATTTCACATTGGTTTCTGCTATATATTCACCGTATAATCCCATAGAACAGGACACCTCCCGTATCCTATCCAACCTATAGTTACACCGCTCGTCCAACTCAACGTTGTGCTACTCTCATTTTTTTTTTTTTTTTTTGTTTCACCGGTTTCGTACAATACCCAGCAGGCTTCTGTACCTGGAATTGGGATGGGCTGCCGGTTTCGTCGAACCCGGCGTCCACGGCTCGCCTAGCCAATCGGTAATCGTCACTCCCGGCCCCGGGTGCTCCATGCCATCCCAGTAGACGCCACCGTCGCTGGTCCGCGCCACGTTGGTGAATATGGTGTTCTCGAACACCGTATCCATGGCCACCGGGTTCGTGGACCTGGACGTGCCGGGCGCCACGCCGAAGAAGCCAAACTCCGGGTTGATGGCCATCAGCTGCCCGTTCCGGTCGAACCGCATCCACACGATGTCGTCACCAACGCACTCGACTTTGTAGCCCGGTAACGTGGGCTGCATCATGGCCATGTTGGTCTTGCCGCACGCGCTCGGGAACGCGGCCGCCACGTACCGTTTCCTACCCTTGGGGTTGGTGACGCCCAAAATCTGCGGGCCAAAACAATAGTGGGATAAAGCCAAGGTGAAGCAACTAGGGTAAGAGTATTGTACAGTTGGATTTTACACTGACCAGCATGTGTTCGGCCAGCCAACCTTCGCGGAGCGCGATCGACGAACCTATCCTCAGGGCGAAACATTTTTTGCCCAGCAGAGAGTTTCCGCCGTACCCGCTCCCGTAGCTGATGATCTCGTCCGTCTCGGGCCTGTCGAAAACCGACGGCGGTCAGGGTTGTCGAAAATGCCGCGGGGCTTAAGTAAAGGCGCGGGTGGTACTCACTTGTGCAAGATGATCGTTCTGTCCGGATCACAGGGCCACTTGGGGCATTGAACGGGACGACCGTCGGCGGGCCAGCCGACCGAGTGCAGGGCCTTGACGAAGTAACCGTCGTCAGACGCGGAGCCGATCTTCTCGAGCACGCGGCTGCCGACCCGGGTCATGATGCGCATAGAGCACACGACATATGCCGAGTCGGTGAGCTGAACTCCGATCTTGGAGTACGGCGAGTCGAGCGGGCCCATACTGAACGGTATCACGTACATGGTCCGGCCTTTCATACATCCCGGAAACCGTTCGGCAATCGCCGCGTCTGCGTCCTTCGGGCTCATCCAGTTGCCCAGCTCCCCCTTTATCCCGTCCCTGGGCACGTTCACTGCATCCCTTCGGTCGGCCGTGCATATGAACGTCCTGCTTTCCACTCGGGCAACGTCGCTGGGACTGCTGGTCGCTAAATAGCTGTATTGAAAACGCGAACAATAATATTTTATTATTATATTATGTGAAATGTATACGTTTCGAAAAGAAGAGAAGAGAAAGAGGGTTTATTTTCCGCAGAAAGAGAAAGTAATGTGTTTTTTCTTGAGACAATTTTTTTGAATGTTTCACCGGGCGGAATTTTCGTATCTTTTAAGTCTTTAAGGTATAATATGAATAGTTTGGAGTATATTTGTTAACCAAAAAAGTGTTTCCCAAAACATTTTGTTATTTCCCATTTTATGACAATACAACGTATTTTGCCCCATAAGAATACACAAAAAATACAGACAATTATAATACACTTTTTAATTACAAAAAACAATTTTTACCGAACTTCCGAAGTTATATCTCCTAACTTCCCAACCTTTCACCTATACAGCAGTGGTGCACCCATGGTTCTCATCATGTTAGCATTATTTTTATTTATTTATTTATTTATTTGTGTATTAAGTTATGTAATAATATTTCATTTTAAAACAAAATGAAAACGTATTCGATGTAATAATATTTAATTTATATGAACAAAAAAAATACGGAGGAACGAGACGGAGAACGGATATCTTTTTTTGTATGAACGAGAAATTAAACAAATTCCTTTTGACAAACTGGAACGAGAAAAGAGGGACAGATTGTTTTTAAAAAGGAACGTTAACACATTAACCACACCGAGTAAAATTAATAGCTTCTTCTCTACACTATGAATATATATATATCTAAAAAAAAAATCAAAATAAACCCAAATGGTTTTCGCGTACACCGTCCGAAGTCAATGGCGTGGTGCTTTCATTGCCTCGTCGTAACATTATTATCGTTCTTATTTTTTCATTTTTTTTTTCTGTTGAGATAACGTGCGTTTTGTTTTAGTTTTTTTTTTTTTTTTTATATTCTACTCAGGTCTTGTTAAATTGACATCACTCATAAGCCGCCGACCGCGATTATGTTTACGTCTACGCTATAGCAAACGGTTAAAAAATTGACTATTTATTTTCAACGGCATTGCTCGCAACGACACAACGACTACAGTATATTATCGACAACTTCTAATACACGTATATTAATAATCGTAACTAAAAATCCGTCTCCGGCTATATATAAAAAAAAAAAATTTAAAAAAAAAAAAAAAAAAACGTAAATTGTTTTGGATTTTTCTCCGTGCTTGTTTGTTTGCAACGCGCGGATTTCACAATTTTTTTATCTACATTATTATTTGTTGTCTTATGAAATAGCTCAATATGTAAACTTCTTTTCGTTGATACAAGTATTATAAATTCGGTTTTTTTTTTCTTTTCTTATTTATTTATTTATTTACACGAATATTGCGTCGTATTTTCAGCAACAAGAAACAAAGTACGTCGTATTAATAATATATTACTTTCTATTTTATTTATTTTTATTAAATCTTTATAACTAATGTACATAATATATATATATTATATATACAGTTTATATTTATGGTGAATGCATTTTGGGAATTATATTATTATATTTTGTCCACTGCGTAAAATAATGAGAAAATCGTTGACGTAATAAATACAAATAGTTTATTTTCGGTGTATTTTTTAAACATTTTGTTTTTTTTTTTTTTTTTTTCCCCGATTACGTTTAATGCGTTATTTAATTCGATTATATATATAAAAAAAAAAAAAAAAAATGAAAATTTTAAATTATTCAAAATATGGACACACTTAGCGCTATTGCTGGTGTAGATAACGCAATGACAGTTACAAATGTTGCGTACGAAAACCGATTCTGAGCAAAGATCGGTCAAAAAATGTTTTAATGAACCCCGTGTTGAATTTTCGAGTATATTTAAGAACCCAAGTGTTTTCCGTACGAAAACTAAAAAAAAAAAAAACAAAAATTTGAAATGGTTCTAAATATTTAAAAAATATATTGTTGAAAATCGTAGCCCGTTTAGAAAGAGCTAATATTTGAGTATTGAATAAAGATATCAAGTTTCTCCATATTGTTTCTAACGTAATTACAGCAAAAATAATTTAGAAATGCCTGGTTATATTCCTGGTTTCTACAACGTATATGATATACGACTATTTCCTCTCCCCTCTCGGTTTTCTCCAATTATTATGAAAACTACAAGGGGAAAAAACGACCCGTTCAACGCATTAAAAAGCACCACTGAAGTTGATTATCGGAGCAATAATTTTAAGTAGAAAAAAATGAAAAATTACATACACACATCGAAGAAAAACCAGTGAATTTATCGTTACGCTCGGAATCGCGAAAATGCGTATTGATACCCTGGCCTCTAGTCTAGAATTGAATTTGATCTATATCTATTTAAAATTGATATCTTAATAAATTACGTACGTTTCGCGACCGAAAACAAGGATGGGAGGTTTTTTACGACTAATCGTAAGATGAATGTGCAAAAAAAAAAACAAAAAAAAATTAAATTTATCGGTATTCGAAAGAAAAAAAAAAACAACAAGATTATTTTTTGACATGTCGAATATTTTTTTTTTATTTACGACGTGCATTTCAATAAAATAATGATTTACATTAGCATTTTTATGTTAATTATACGATAGGGCGTTTTTCTTTCTTTTTTTTTTTTTTTTCACAAATAAAAACTGTGGGCCTGTAAAAATATAATCCTCGAGAACGGGGTCGGGGACGGGGACGCGGGCAGGATCCGGCGCTGCGTATTGATATTATTGCTGTACGAATCGTTCGATTTTATTAATCGGCGGCGTTTTAGCGCAGCGAGGTTTTAATTTATTTTTTCCGCGTGGCAACGATACGAGTTTTACAGAATAAAAAAAAAAAAAAAAAAAATAATAAAATACCGTTGAAAATTAATTCGGCGCACGTAGCACTGCGTGCCGGCGGCGGCGGCGGCGGCGTCGTATGTATTGTAATAAATAATAATAATAATAATAATAATACGATTTCTATACCGAGTGTGCACCACCGTAATACGCGTATTATACGCACATAACCCATAAAATATTGACCGAAACATATACGGCGTGTTTAATAGTATTATTGTAATTTAATATTGCGCGGTAGCCGAACCGCGGGGCCGGGGGCAGGACCGAAATTTCGATATTGTGCGGTGGGAATTCCGCGGCGAATTCCGCGACGATTCACCGGCGGAACAATATGCAGAATGCCGCTGCGCTCGCCACGCCACACCGGGGAACGGGCGTGCGTCGTATTCAGTGAGCTGTCGGAGAAACATTCGGTAAGGGTACGCACTAGAAATCGCCCGGGAATCCGAGAAGACGAGACCCGGGAGTTCGGCTAGGACCGTTACCCCCGACGTCTGGGCCCGACCGTTCGTAAATATCGTGTCGCCCGCTCGGCCGTACGAATCGTAGACGACCGACCACGGCCAACCGCCGATTGACCTGGACCGCGTGCACGGAAGAGAAAAAAACGTAACGTTATGACATTTGACATTGTCCCCATTAAATTCCAATATATACACATATCGTAACGTATTTGTAGCGCCCCGTTACGGGAACCCTCGTTACAGGTTCCGGGGTCGTTCCGTTAATTACCCATTGAACCGACTCCACCTGCACTCGACGATCCGCATATACTCGCCTGAATAACTGTAAATCTACTTAAATCCTCGGACGATATGATCTCCCGTGTACCGATTTCAGAGTGCCGAGTCGTGTTCCACAAGACGACGGCCGCGATCGGTCCGATCGACGCGCACCCGATACTACACTCAAACTATCGACCCGACAAAAAAAAAAAAAAAATCGGCACAAAATTCACCGACGACGGTACGGTTTCCGGACACCCAGAGTTGTGAACTCTCCCTCGTTGATTGTTTTAGTAAAAGACGAACGGTAACCGGAACAACGGGACGCGCCTTAAAGTCGACTTACCAGTTTTTGTACTTGGGCAGCGGCACGATAGACCCGGCTTCCAGTAGTCGGTCGATGAGCATCGCGTTCTCGGCGTCGGACCCGTCGCAAATGTGCACGTTGTCGGGTCGGCACAGCTCAACGCTGTCCTCGACAAACTGTCTTAGCTGTGTAGAACAAAAAAAAAAAAAAACCAGAAAAAAAAAAAAGAATTGTATTTTTTGCACAATTGACCAATATTATCGTTTGCTCACCTTGTCGGGCAGCAGAGACACGGCGCTCAACTTCCGCGTGGGCTGCGGCATGGCACGCTGGAAAACGCGAACGCAGTCCCGCGTCGACGTGTAACTGTGAACAAATAAAAACTAAATTAAAAATTATTATTTAAAAAAAAAAAAATACGCTGGACGTGAAAACGTCGCGATTTTCAAACACGTCAATCACTTTTTCTTTATTTTTTTTTTTTTTTTTGTAAAAATCGTCTTATTTGATCGAGATTTTGGCGGTTCGCAAAAATATGCACCATACAATTTTTTTTAACCGTTTTAACATTTTTTTTTATTTTTTTTTTTTCAAACATAACCTAATATTTTATTTATTTATAATTTAATAAACGTTACGATTTAATTATCAAGACACATTCTAAAACGGCCTGTAAAAATCAAATCGAAACGTATACAGGATTCCACGAAGATGTTCCCAATTGCAATATCTAAGAAAATAATCGAATTTTTTTTTTTTTTCAATATGTCTCACAGTCTATTACAAATATTTATATTTCAATTAAACGTATTGGTAAAACATTTGGCAAAAAGAGAAACTTTTTATTTGATTATATTCGAAAAATGTGTACATGACCATTCGGCAGAGTTTATTATTATTAGAAATTTTGACGTTTCGATTTTTTTATTTCCATTAAACGCGTGATATTTAATATTTTTTTATTTTTATTTTTTTTTCTAGTTTACAGAGAAATAGTGTGTATTAAACACAATAAGTGTGTTGCGACAAACAAAACTTATCGGAAAACGAGATGAAATTGTTTCGAAACATTTCTATGGTATTAAGTTTTATTTTTTATTTTAATATTTTACCAAAACGTGAAAGTTTAATCGAAATACGAATATTTGTATTAAGTATATCTATATATTAAAAAAAAAAAAAAAAAACAGAATTTATATATTTTCATCGTCTCTGGAGATATGGCCGTGTCTTCGTGAGGCGGTGTTGTAAACACCATTGCGCCCCATTTAATCTTCTGAAATCCGTTTAAACGTACGTGATATTTACAGACTAGATACATAATTGTATTATTATAAAATTGGACAAAATTAGAATAAGTAGAATAAAACGATACTGTTGTAATCCTGTAAAATCGCGTTAATTGTATTAACGAATGAATTGAATTCACTTGAATTCTATGATTGTTTTGTACGAATCTCGAGAAGATTAAACGGGGCGCGATCGGCGTGGCGTTTTTTTGTTGCGGGTAACGACGGCAACTTCGCGGCGCACCCTGTACAGTTTTCAGGTTAGGTTATCAAAAAAAAACAAAATGGGTTCTGTCACTGTCCAGCCTACTTCCTCAAAATTATCCATGTTATGTAAATATCCTGTGACTGTCCTATTTGCTTATTGTACAAATATCTGCAGATTGTAAATATTCGTTGTTTCATTTTTTTCCAATAATAAAAAAAAAAAAATGTTTTCAAAAATAAATCGAAAACGGTTTTTTGTTTTTCTCTCTCTCGTTTTTAAACGTAGTGGCATATGAGGTACTCACTCTACGTCACCATGGTGATCGTTATCCGGCATTTCGTCCAGCGGTGTTGCGGGGTTGCGTCTGTCGGTAATTTACTGTCGGCGAAGGCGGGAAATGTTCGTGATTATTATGCCGGCGGCGGAACGGCGCGAATTGGTTGCGGTCGGCGGCGATTTGTCCGGTTTCATCGAAACCCCACGGCGTTCGCAATGTGAATTGTAGTTATATTATTATTATTATTATTATTATTATTATTATTATAGAGAATAACAATAGTAATAATAGTAATATTATATTATCGCGTTGTAGAAATCAGTGAAATATTATTGTTATTATTATTATTATTATTATTATTATTATTAATATTAATATATTAATAATATTATCGAGGTGTATTTTGACGGTCGCGGCGGATAAATCGACACTGGCGCACGGTCGCGTCGGAAGGTCGGTTTTTAAACGTCCCGAGCAGCATCGACAACATCGTCATAATCTGTTTACAATATTATATTATTATTATTATCATCACCATCATCATCATCATCATCATCATCATCATCATCATCATCGTCGTCGTACGCCGTAGTCGTCGTCATCATCACCAGCTCCCCCTCCCCTTCGTCGCCCCCCCCCCGGGTCCGACCACCTGTCGGCCCGGATGTATACAGGGTGATTTTCTTAAACGGTACAGACGGATAATGGACAAATCCTGTTAAACAGTCGACTGTCGATGCTCGGACCGAGAACGGCGAACGGGGCTCGAGTGACATTTATGTGACAA
Organism: Tuberolachnus salignus; assembly: GCA_956483605.1. Taxonomy (NCBI): domain Eukaryota; kingdom Metazoa; phylum Arthropoda; class Insecta; order Hemiptera; family Aphididae; genus Tuberolachnus; species Tuberolachnus salignus. The sequence goes on along the minus strand of OY101429.1, from coordinate 37,490,910 downwards.
TTATTATTGTTCGGGAACACGCACACGGAAAAAAAAAATGAAAAAACAAAACAAAACGTAATATTTGACGAAATTTAATATGATTTTTTTTTTCCACTTTCTATATTTTGATTTGAAACAAGTTCAAATAATAATTTAAAAAATAGGCGTACGTATCTCGTGACCGTTGGCAAGTAATGTTGTATATAAATAGGAATTTAATTTATATCTGTATGCGACGATAAGTTGCAAACGAACAACAATTCTGAACGAAGTATTTGCTAGTCGTATTTGTCCATTGTTGCCACGGTCACCCAGAAATCAACATAGATAAAAAAGAAATAGTAAAACTCGAGTTTGGCGATATCATGTATTTGCCGTTTTTCCGTCATTTCTTGGTAGTTTTTTCTGCCGCGTCAAAAAAAAAAAACTAATAGATATATCGAACAATCGCCACGTTAATGTGCCAACAAGACAAAAATTGCTACCGGTTACAATATGGCAGTGTATAGATCGGATAAAGTCTTCTGGTGGAAAAAGTGTCTACAGAAAAAAATATAGCGTTAATAAACATCATTGTAAGACAACTAGATCCCTAGCTGCGCTTAGAATGTAAAATGTACTAAGTTTTAGAGAAAACCCGAGCGATTTCTAATGTAGTAATAAATAGTCGCTTGATACTTTTGTACCGTTGATAAAGCTGATTTTCCTCAATTGTTTGTTATCAAAATGATAGTTTTTGCCAAAAGTGTCGCTTAAGCCCTTTCTCCTACAACGGCTCGGGATAATCTAAAATAAAACGTGAGCTTTACAATGTTTAGACGCCCCTATTAAGAGTGATTAAAAGTTTTACAAAAACGATAGCGGTGTTTGGCGATAAATATTAAATCGCCTATAGAGTTTTACAATTAAAATAATATGTTTTCCGACCATATGAAATTCGTAAAATATCTTTACGGGATGTTCGCAAACGAAAATACCAATACGGGTTCTCATATTAATTTTAAAAGTTGACCCCGAAATTCCCTAACCCCCGCCCCACACTCCCAATTAAAAATTGTTAAGATTATACACTATTTCATTACAACTTTTCGCTATTTGTCTCCGTACCGCGCGTGTATACGAGAAAACCGATTATAAAATAAAATTTCAACCGCCCTGTATATCGTAATAACATTCGCTCCCACCGCTCGCGATGCTCTCGCCGTTCCGCGGCCAAGTCGCGGGGTACCGCCGAACGACGACGTAATAATATAATAATATTGTAATATAATAATAATAATAATAATAATATCTTCGTAAACATTAACGTGGATCCGGGAGCTTGTTATTATTTTTTTATTTTTTTTTTTATTATTATTATTCCGGTTTTACTCTACTACTCCGCCCGATATTGTTTTCCTAAAAATCTTGCCGCGAGTTTAACAATCACGCCCGTCGTTATAAATATCGTAGAATATGTTCCCCTTAACAACATGGCGGAATGCGACGGGAGACGTTATTCGCAGAGAAAGAAACACACGGTTATCATATCACGAACAAAAACCATCGGTTACGGTGTTTACGAGTACACCGAAAATCTCCCCGATGATCTTTTTACGACGGGGTGGCGCAATTTTTTTTTTTTTTTTTTATTTCGATGACGCGGTAAAATCGATATCGTCACGGAATTATCAAAGACAAACGGATACCTTTGAACCCCCCCCCCCCCGGTCGGACGGACTTCAGATTTTCCCTCGTCCGTTTCGCAGATATTGTTTGTAATTTTAGTCACGAGTAATTACTAGTGGCGATTTCGATTAACGCGTAATCTGAAACTGCTATTGTATTACCAATGACCTACATTTGATGCAATAACTCCGATTAAAATATATCATAAAACGCGCATTGTTATACATATATTAAAATAAAGAACTTAATTTAACCTCCTATTATATCCTACTAAACCGCAAACGTCGACATTCGCCCACCTAACCCGCCAGCCCTTATTTATCGTGACGTAGCCGCGTAAATTCTACTGCCGGTCACGTCGCCACCGGCGACGAGCGTAAGTTTTACGGAAAAAGTAGAGTTTTTTTTTTTTTTCTATTTATTTAGATGGTACCCAGCGAATATCTCGGTTTTACTATAATGTGTGTGTGTGTTTTTTTTCCTCCCTCCGTATGTGAATAATTTTTCTACTAGAAACGCCTGTCGTATTCGAATCACGTCGTTATTATAAAAACATTATTACGAGTATATCTTGCCCGGCACTCGGGGATCCACAAACTCGCGATTGCGACGGTGTGACGTCAAACTTAGTACACTACTTGCGGCTGTATAAATAGCAGCTCGCCGCTACCACAACAATAATAATATTAATTATTATTACGATTGCAAACGGCCGAGGATTACGCAAATAATCTTTACCTTGGCACGGATACGAGTGCTCCACGCGAATTCCGAAAAACTGCACTTTGGCGGTGCCAATAAGCTATCGAAAAATTGTTTTTTTTTTTTATGTTATACGGCTATATTAGACGTCACATTGGGACCAGACCATTCGTGTGCATGAAACCGAATGAGTCGATAACAATAAGATGAAAGGTCCGAGGATAAAAAGATACCGCGTGAAGAAAATCATAGGCATTTTAATCAACCAAAAAAAATCGTCAAATAAACAAGTTCTGTCCATTGGAAAATTCGCGTCTTTTTAAGTACGGGAAATTCGGTAACCGTTGTAATATTGAGTCCAACAGACGAATTTCTTGCTACGAGTCAATGAATTCAATAAACGGCGCCCGTTGTACGTTGCCATTCGTTGTATTTTTTTTTTTTTTTACATATATATATATAATTTTTGGCCAAACGAATTTAATCATTTTTTAAAACAAAAAAAAAAAAACAACTCCTCTCCGAAATATCAAGCGCATCCGGTGTTACCTATTTAAATACAACATGTTGTGCAGACAAGTTGTATCAATTCACTCCGGAAAATCAATGCGATTTATAGATTATAATATTATAAATGAGACGGTTTATACTATTCTATTTTAGTCTCGGTCACGTACGTATTATATTATAGTCGATTTTCTTTATTTTATTGATAAATCGTGTTTGGCGTTCGGTAGCAGTACTGTACACATATATATATATATATATATATTACAATTTTTATTGGACTATCTCATTTTACGACAAATGACGAAATAATAGGGGTTTTATTTTTTAACGTTTTACGATTTCTGCGCGTTTTTTTGAGGGGGGGAGAGGGGAATAATAATAATAATAACCCGGTGGGAAAAAAAAAAAAACGTCGACGGGAAAGAACGAAAAAAAATAATATAATGGCCGGACACCGAGCTCGCTGTCTTGGAAATTATAAAAAACAGTTGGGTAAACGTCTTTGAAATATCGCGTCCGTCAACATCGCAAAAAAATAGTAATAATAGTAATAATAATAATAATAATACGATGATACGCAGACATACAGAAGAAGAGAACAAAAAAAAAAAAAAATACACAACGCGAGCGCGCAATATGCAATTTCACTCGGAAAACGATAAGACCGCGGCTGCAATAATGAATCATATTTATTATGTACATTTTTATAATATTACAATAGTATATTGTCGTTACGAATTAAACGGTTCGTACGACAGTATTATAATATGTTCGAGATAAAAAAAAAAAAAAAAAAAACCTATTTTTCTGTACGGTGTAATTATGCACACTGCGGACAGGGAATAAATAGTTTTACCGGGGGCCCGCTGTCGGGTGGCCCGAACAAAACGTATTATTCTCGAAACGAACCGACTGGTGCGACGCCTCAGCCTCGAGTCAGAAGAATCAGTGGCGAAAGCTGCAGATGTCGCAGTCGACATTTATTATTGCGTCGTACGTAAGGAAAAAAATAAATAACAAAAACGATACTTGTAGTACGGTTCGGACGGGGGAAAAGTACTCTAAATCGTCTGTACACTGAACAACTCGATTTTATTCCACCCGACCACTCCTCGTCGTTCGTCAGTTTTTTTCTACATTGATATTATTACGACCTATATATTATATTTATTATATATGTATATAGTACAATATATGCGTGAGTGGATTTTCAGAGAAATTGCATTCGTGTGGTTGCAATCGACATTTGACTAATGCACTCGTGAGATTGCATTTGATGTTTCGTTAATTTTATTTATTTGTTGAAATAAACGCCAATATCAATTTTAGGCGTACGTTTATCCGTTCCGTCGTCAATGTACATTTAATGAAATGTCTACTGCATACTGAATTACCAACGAATAAAATCAACGTAATATTTTATTCTGTTAAAAACCGAGGAATCAACAAAATCGCCGGCCCAACAGAGGGAAACCGCGGATCGAAAATTCGAACAGAAACGATGTTTAGTGAAGTTCTTTCGGTTGGAACATTAGTTTTTCGGATGTACAGACGGAACATGAAAAAATAAAATCCATATGAAATGTTAAAACTAAAAATAATGCTGCAGTTATTTAAGAACAAATAACCGTAAAACAAGTCGCGCCCGATGTACTCGTAAAATATAAATAAGTAATACGGCACGATAATTATAGTAATCAAAGTTGAACGGTAACACTGAGCCAGTATGTAATGGTAGGGTTAAAAGTTATCTCTTTTGACAAATTTTAATTAAATTTTAACTTATAGTTAACAGCTCGATTGAAACTTGAACTATTTCTATAAAAAGTTCTTTACGAAATAGATTTATTTTACGAGGGGAGGGGGGGGAGTAATCTGCCCTCAGTCAAAATCATAAATGGGCATTGCCTCCTTGATATTTTATAAATATGTTATTATTGAATAAGGAAGGCATTTTTGATTTTCGTAGAGATTATTTTTTTATCTTGTTCGGAAAAATATCGTAAAACGATCAACTATTAAAGAATATATATATATATATATATATATATAAAATAAAAAAAATCAACAAACTGCGACTAACAAGTCGTATTAGGTTAGTCGTTGACTGACTATTTGACGATTTATATTATCGGTTTTGTGTATTGAGCGCGCATAATAAACATTTTTTTTTTTTTTCTTCGTAAAATATAACTAATGTGATAATATTACGTATCATCGCCGTCGAAAATTATAATATTGTCAAACGAAATAATTTTGTCCTTTCTCCCGTCCCGTACAAATCGGCCGAGTTTCGCCCGTGACTTGACTGGTTAACTATAATATCGGTAAAACGAACCCCGGTTTCACTCACTCGGTTTCGATGATAATAATAATAGTAATAAATTATTTATCGCGCCGTATCGATTCCTGTTTTGTACAATGACGTCGGTAATCCACGAGGCGGGTTCGACGAATAATAATAAAAAAAAAAAAAAAAATAATTATTATTATTACGATAATGGTAATAAAACGATTAAGGCACCGTCTCTCCGCCGACACACTAAACTCGTTTTCCGGTGCCAAAGTCCCGAGAAGATACAGAGGGAAACGCTCGGCGCAAGCGGTGCCTCTACGTTTTTTTTTTATTTTTATATATATATATATATATACCGTAATCTCCTTGATCGATAATAATAATAATAATAATAATAATAATAATAATAATAATACGTTAATAATAATATTATTCAAAATCCGATCAACACGTCTCTCTCACTCTATCTCACTTAATCTCACTCCCTCTCTCTCTCTCTATCCGTCTCTTTATATCTCTCTCCGAGGCCTCTCTTGGCCTATCGTCACCCTGTCGGAGTAGTAGTCCGCGGTATAGTGTAATTTATTCTATTTTTTTTTTTTTTTTTTACTACGACGTATTATTATTATTCGTGTGCCTGTAAACAACTTCTATTACTTATATACCTGACGTTCCGCTCCGATTTTCAAGTGTATAGCACTTTTTCCGAAAGAATTTTGGATCTAATCGATGCATGATTTTTCTGTGTTCGCTGTGGTTTTCTATATAAACCGGGGGCGGTGGGGTTGTTGATTGGTTTCATTGTTTTCGATTTTTTCTCGTTGTCGTAACACGGTTAAAAAAAAAAAAAAAAATCGTAGGGACCCGAAATGTTCACAGAATATTATTATTAGTATATTCTAGGCGCGAAATATATAGGCATTTTAAGTGTTTATTTCGAATTAGTTGAGTAAAACTGTTTTGACCGAATAGAAATGCACGAACATTTGACAAACAGTTCACCGTATGTTGTACTCAATTATGGAAGAAATAGAAAAAAGTTGATCATATATGTATACATGTTTTTTTTTTTTTTTTTTTTTTTTTTTTTTTTCAATAAGCGTTTTAAATAAAAAAAAACAAAACCCGTAAAAATTACGGCATTTCATAACCCGATTGACCGAACATGGCTGAGAATCGTTATTGGTTAGCGATGATTTATCGTCGCGTACAAATTCAAATTAAACTGCCCTCTACATTCTATTTTCTTGACTTCCCGCCTACAACACAAACGGTGCAAAGTATGTACGTTTTTTTTCTATTTTTTTTTTTTTTTTGTTTTCGTAATCATGACGCGCGATAGGATAGGCACGTTACTGTTCGTATATAATTAACATTTTATTGCAAATATCGTTTAGTAACAATGCAATAATTATTGAGTACTATCAGACGGCGCGAAGTTTCCGTTTCGATATTATTACTATTCATTACTGCACACGTGTGTATTATTAATAATTATATTGCTCTATTGCTGCTGCTGCTGCCGTCACTGATCGCGTTCGTCAATATTATAAAAAAAAAAAAAACCATGTCGACCGTGTCACACCCATACGAGTTATACTCGTACGAAAAAGATATTAAAAACCTTTACAAAATCCACACTTGTGGTTCTGCATTATAACTGCGGCGGAGACTTGTAAAAGATACTCTAAAAAAAGTATTTTTCGTATGAATACAGATATTATTCTAACACGTATATGAGTACGTAAATCAATAAAAAAAAAAAAAAAAAATATTTGAAACTCATAAATAAAATGTATTTAATAGTAAATAAATACTTACTTGTTTTCTGAAATTCAGAATACGCATTGTTACGCGGATCACACTGCCTTATCTAGTTTTAGTAAATTCAACGATATGACATACTCGTTTTTTGATTATTTCGTTTGCGCTCAAATTTAATTTACTTTTATAAACGGAAGTCCAATTCGAAAACCTTTTTTAGGGAAAACGTACGTCGCACCCCCTGAAAAAAAATAACACGACTATGAGCCCCTCTAATGTCCTGTTCTGTCGAACCGTTTTGTTTTAAGTCGTCATTCACTTGATCCAACTCCGACTAACACCGTTTCCCGGTCAGGTTAATTTTGACGTGAAGTTATAAAAAAAAAATTTTATTTGAAGCTTAACATATTTCATTACTGATTTCATCTTATTGATTTCCGATAAATCGCCTCAATCCATTATAATGTATTTGTGCTCGTGTATACGTGGAAATTCAGGGGGGTTCAGTGAATTCTTGTTCATCTCCCTCATCGGATGAATCGACAATCGTTTCAGATGCCGAAATGTCCGAGTCCAATAAAATTCCGCACACTTCCAAGTCGTTGTCCGTATTAAAAAAATATTTACATCTTCCGTTGCATCATCCCTGTTCGTGGTCATTGTATTTCCATTTAATTAGGTTTTTATCATTTTTTTGAATAAAATTGGAACTTTGAGTTAAACACGATTTTTTTTTTTGCGTTGTTTAAATAGCAAATACCTTGGGACCGGTGAAAAAGTTCGAGGAATCGACGACTTTGAGTAAAAAAAAAAAAAAAAAAAGTCCGAGTTTACCAAGTCCGACTTTATATTAGGTATTTTTTGTACGGCGCTTCCAAATCGTATTACGTATCTTTTCCGGTTGTTTCCGACGGGTCCGTATAATTTTCCTAGCGCCCGTTTCATCTCGCCGACGAGTAGTTTTTCCTTAGTCTCGTTGGTTCGTAGTGCGGCACGTTTCGCAAGCACACGCGGAACGTGCCAGGTTTTCTTTGGTCCTGACCTTGAAAACGGTTTAGAACTTATAGTTGGTTTGTTCGGGAAGTATTACGGCCGAAGTTTGACTACGTTATTTTCTCTATCGCTTACACACATTACTAGAAATAAAACGATATCGTTTATCGCGCGTTTAATATATATATATATATATATATATATATATATATATATATATATATATACGAAGTAAATCAACGTTGACGGTCGTAGATCGCAGAACAATAATAATTTCGTACTTCGGTCCCGAAACGAGTTTCGGACAAAGTCCGCGGTCTCGATTAACGTGTTGACCGATGATGATAATACAATTGTTGTTTTATACATTTAATGATACGATATTTGATAATTTTACAATTAAACGAATGGCATAATTTGTGTCCGACAAAACCACCATGTTACGAGATCGTATCGTAACGGCCGGGTGTGCGGCGTTGTTATTCCTTCCGTATTTTCGTTTGATTTCTCTCGCGCGGTTTACACGCGATTAACAATAGGCATTAAAAATGAATCGATTGTTACTTTGACGAACAATCCGTTGAGTTTCGCCGGCCGGACAACGCTCATTCTACACGAAAACCGCCTATGTTTTTATAGTCGAGTCCAAACACGTTCACTTTCAGTGTTGGCTCTTGCTGCTGGTATGGTGGTAGTGAAGACAAACGAATAAAAACGACGCCTAGTAAAATCGAACGGATTATAGCGGATTTTAATGGTTCCTCTCCTCTCCCCCCCCCCACACGGCCATTCACCTCAATAATATGTAAAAAAAAAAAAAAAAAAACGTAATAAATACTACGTTTATTACGTTTTTTGTGCATTATTTATTTTCCCCTCCGGCGGATATTAATTGAAAAGGGATTTTAATTATACGAACTGCGGATATACAAAGACGCCATAGTTCTACTAGGTACACCCCAGAGTCTACTAAGGAATTGTTAATTATGTATATTTTAAGTGGTTTTTAATTACGGTTTTTGCCAACGTTATATAGCTAGGCGTATTTGTAGAGGAGAAGTTGAACGTTTTTCGCCGGCACCATACAAACACTTTCTTATTGGAACGACACAATTATTATTTCGGCGTATAACAATAGGTAATACAGTTATGCGTAGTCGAGTTGTTATAAAATCGCATTATCTGAATGTGTGTACGGCGGTACAGGCAAAAAAATAAACTCTGAAACAAGAAAATCTGTAATCCGATACGGACCGCCTTAATCACTACCTACTACTTACCAATTTAAAAAGAACGTTTTCGTTTTCAAATCATGATCCGGCTGAAATATAAACGGCGGTGATTTTATCGACTAAAGTGACGTTAAAAAAAAATAAAAAAAAAATAAATAAATAAATACATAAAAAAAAAAACAGTAAAAAACGACGACAGTCGACAAACCGGCGTGAACTGTGAGATAACGAACGAGTAACAAAAAAAAAAAAAAAATTAAAAATAATAATAAAAAAATCCTTGACCGTTCGCAATCTCGAATAATAGAAATTTACCGTCACACACATACACAAAAAACAACAATATTAATATCTATCGTACAAAATATAATATACTTGCTGACCCGGCGGCATTGCTTTGCTATTGCTAGATATCATAAAAAAAAAAAAAAAAATACTTAATAAATGTATTTAAGTTGTTCTTGCGATACCGATTCTCGTGATTGAGTAACTCGTCAACGATCTTCTCCGTTGCTTGTTTAAGAAGTTCGCAATCGTATACCGGTCCTTGTTCTTTTAATTGATTTTTTTTAAGGGAGCAAAAGAAAGAAATCAACAAATAAATCCGCATGACTTTCACTCGCGTAAAATTGCATTGAATTCGTGTAAATGAAATGGAAATAAAAAACCGAACTTGGACACGGATAGAACGAAACGCCAGCATACATACAACACACAGTAATCTTCTTTTTATAATTGTTTTTAATAATATATAAAAAATGAATGCTTTTTTTTTTTTTTTTTTTTGGATTTGTCATCTAATTTATATTACGATCGTCAAGCTTTTAGTATTAGCCAATTGGTTAGGGCCTCGCTAAGGTAATCATAATCAACAATAAAATATTTCAAAGTTCCAAAATCTCTGGGTCAGCCAACCTTTAGGGGCTGAATTTCAGGATAAAATGTAGCCTACATTCTTCCCCGGAACGCAACAATATCTTCTTGTCAGATTTGTAATCTGTTCAGCGGTTGAAGAGTGAATAAGCAAAGTAGGAGGGTATTATTTAAATACGATTTTGTTTAGATACAATTTTATTCGAATGAATAGTAATTGTTCACAATTATTCGGATAGTTTTCAAACATAATTACTCGATTGAATTTCGTTTATTTTAATTGATTAAAACATTAATTGACAATATAAAACACGCGAATATTAATAAGTTGGCATTCGTATTTCTTGTGAATTGTACGCGGCACATGCCCCATCTACCTCTATCTATGTATTTTTTGTATAGAGCTCAATATTATACCTTTGAAAACTATTCGAATAATCGCAAATAAAATCGTTGGAATAATATTTTTATTCACGTCTATTCGATTAGCTATCTAGATATAAAACGTTGCTCGGCTCTGTCCGTACGTCACCAATAAACATTCATTCGCATACAATTGACGAATCCGAAATACGCATGCCTATGTATATATGAATACACTTCTGGTGCAATCGGTTATTGTACGGGCAGTGTTCTCGGCGCGTGGTGAAATAATATTTTATAATTTATAATACGAGATCGTCGTAGAACCGCAGCGATAGTGCCCGGTTCCTTTCACGTGCGTTTTGCCCGTTGGCCGATCAACATCAATATTATAATAATAACGCAAAGACGTCATATTTATCGTTAAAAGAAAAGAGAGAGAGAGAAAGAGAGAAAAAAAAAAAAGAACAAAAGAAAACCGTTTAAGGTTTGACTCGGCGGCCGCCGTATAATTATTCTATTTTTTTTTTTGTGTGTTTTTTATATATATATATATAATAATATATTATATTCTATACATCGAGCACGTTGTTACTAATTGGCGAGTAGACGCGAAAAGCTTTACACATGGGGAGAGGTGCCTTCCCCCCGTCCCCGGTGATGGTTTATTTTTTTTTACGTTTTATAACTCGAGTTTTCGAGACAAAGTCTAAAAATATTATTGTTGTTCTACAAACTGCGATACGTACAACGCCGCTAATTAAAAAAAACATAGATTAATTACGCGCATGTTGTTGTTTTTCGGTTTTAACCGCGTTTTTATTTTTTTTTTTTTTTTAATGTCACGGGACGTGAACGTGAGACATCGAAAACGCCGATTTATAAACGACATTGAAAATGCGAAGACTCCGATTTTATATATGAGATAATTGTTAATGACCGACACTGTTAATAAATCCCCTGTACGTGTGCCATGTGACCTTTTTTTTTTTTTTTATTATTATTATTATTATAATATATCGACTACATTAGAGTGGTGTACCTTTAATTGTTATTTAGAGTTGTGTAATTCGGCCGGTTTCCTCGTCCGAAAATAAAATTCCGTTTTCGCCCGTCGCGCAGAAATACGAAATCCTCCTAATTGCATTCGTAAATAATCGATATTTTTCGTTGAGAATATTTTTCTGAACGTATTGTACCCGAGACCCGATATTAATCCGTTAAATTTAACTCTAAATTACATCATCTGTGTTTGAACAATTAATTAGTTATATTTTCAGAGTCGTCGAAACGTTTTTCCGATATTGTAAAATTGTAGTTCAATAATTTACTGTTCCTAGAAGTCGTATTTAATTGTACAATATATTAAAAAAAAAAAAAATAGTAAAAAAACTATTTATCATTAATAACAATTAATAAAATCGTTGTTTCGCGATCAACGAAACAATTACTTGGTCGATTGCTTAAACTATACGGTTAAGGCAAGTCGCAAGTGTCGGCTAAAATCATTACATTTTACATGTTATTTTCGATTAAATCGATTTTTTTTTTTAAAAAAAATAATTTTACGTAAAACAAACACGATTTTTAGTACAAAGAATTGTTTAAAGGAAAATGGAAAAATCATTTTTTTATTTTTTTTTTTGAGAAGGACGAAAACGGACGGCGGAGATAAACGGTATTTTCTCGTTTTTTATTCTCGAAAATTATTCTCGCCCGATAAACTTTTTCTGTTATTTTTTTTAATAAATATATTATGTATGTTTTATATACAAGTAATATAAGTAGGCACTAACTCGTAAATTTAATGTGTTATTACAAAAAAAAACAAATCTGTATAATATCTATACACGGAAATCATTAATATTCCAATATAATTTCAATATCCATTATCCGAATTTAACGTACGATAATCGCAGTATATCGTACACAAATATAGTATCCAATTAGGTATTCAAATATTATACAAATTTATGTAGTAACGCCCTAAATACGTATGTGTACAAAAAATATAGATTGCATAATGTTATGTATAGTTATTTTTTTAAATATTTTTTTTTTGTTGTTATTTATATGGAAATCGACACCGATATAATAATTTAAAACGTGTGATTACGATCCATAGCGTTAATGAAAACACACTCAATGAATAAAATGTAAAAAAAAAAAAAAAAAACCGCATTATTCGTTAAAGAGTCGTTAACCTGTAGCGGTTATACTTGACGTTCAAAGGAAGGGCGAAAATAGTAGAATATCCACACTCCTCTCCGTGTAAAAATAATTTAATTCAGTAAATACTAAACAAAAATCTATAGGAAAAATCGAGCTCGGTCAGTTTTCCAGCATTTAAAATAAGAATAGATTTCGACAAAATAAAACCGAACGTTTCCGATGTTGTTCTTTGACCCGGAAAAAGTGATTACGGTCACACAGATTTAAAAGTACGTGTACAATGCTGATTTACCATCGAAAATTCTCTAAAAACACGCTTGAAATAAAATTTTTTTTAAAAAAAAACATTCTACTCGTATTGAATCAACGGGCGTTTCGATGGATTTATCAAGACGGTTATTTATAAACTGTCGGGAAATTAAGAATATATATATAATCCCAATTTATATGGCTACGATCCAAATGGAGGGGGGCTGTCAACCCTTCCAATTCACTTCTCTTATAATCGCCACTGCACCGTGCGCTAATAATTCAGGAGTCGACTATAGTAAAACTAACAAACTGAACAAATGTCGTTCGGATAATTAAAAAAATTGAACTTCACTATTCTCGCTATTTCGCTAGCAGCGAGATAGTATGCTAATATTTTTAGTAGCTTACTAGTACACATTCCTTATTTATAATTCGAATTAATTCAATATGAGCGATAAACTATATTAGTACTAGTAATAAGAAGAGTTGGGATTTTGATGAGATCGCATCGTTTTGTGCGGTGTTCCAAAACGTAGGTCCGTAAAAAGAAAATGTGTTTTGGGTGGTTAAAAATGTGATGGTGATTATTTTAATGTAATTTTTGTTATTTTGCATATTTGTCCGTTTTTTGACAAATTTAACATAAAATGCATTTTGTGATAATTTAACGGTAATTTATTACAATTTTTAAATTCAGTGAACGTTCATTTTCGATTATAGGTGGGTCCACAATAAACGCGCACCTGCGCGAAGAACGGCCAGTAAAAATAAAAAAAAGTTAAAATATTAAAATTATTATTTCAGAATAAATGATTAAGGAGCAGTTAAGAAGTAATTAAGTCAGAAGATATATCCACTAAGTAACGTAAAATACTATTTAAATTAAAAAAAAAAAAAAAAACACTTGTAATAAATATTTTTTACCGTTTAAGCTATTATAAATAAATAAAAAGTAATTTTTATAGTGCATTTTTAGAGTTCTTTAAGGCATTTTAGTATTTTTAACGATTATTTGGGGCTTTCAAATCCCAGCCCTAGTAATACGTATTCACTATTCGTATTTCTATTACCATTATTTTATATATTTTTTAAATACTGTGATAAAAAAATGATTATTTTAAGTATTATTATTTTTTTTCTGGATTTATAAACATGTCGACAAGTTTTGAATAAAAATAGTATATCATCATTATGACGACAAGCATTACAAAAGGTTTAGAAATAAAATCGATTAAATTCCCGAACAGTGTATAAACAACGATTAAATTTTGAACTCATCGAGCATTATTTTAAAATTTGCAATTTTAATTTCTTCAACATTACAATTTAGTACAAGGTTAGGCGTACGAGCATTTCAAGGTCAGATTTCGGCAATCATGTAAAATTTCAACAATCTCGTTAGAATTTTCGTTTTATTTAGATTTTACTTTATTTGTTTACACTCATATTAATTCGTCGTATGCAATCATTGCCACCGTCGTCGTTTGTTTTATTATTTCCTCTCGTACTTATACGGCATTGCAATAAGTGTTTCGCGAACAATTTTATTCGCATCAAATCGAATAAATAAACTAAAAACAACGCGAACGTTTACAATAGCTATTTATAGCTCAACAATTCTCTACAATTTTTTTAACCAAAAACAAAATCAAATTTAACATAAATATTCCCGGTTTAGATAAATGACAAGGAATATACCAGGAACCTACCCCGAAGTCGGCAATATTCCTAATAAAAAAAAAAATCGATGTTTATAGACGGAGGAAAAAAACGCACGTCATAATAAAACCAATACAGTACTCCGGGGATACGATCGGAATTTTTAATAATAATTTAAACGAGCGTAGGTATAAATTTATTTATTTATTTTTTTTTTTATATATATAAAAGCAGCATTGCAATTTGATATCTGCACTTTAGTTTTCGAGTGTTGCGCGGGGCACACCCGGGTGATTCGCCGCTTTCAATTTGCGAATTAATAATAAAATATTCGTACTGACTAACGAAAATTGGCCCATACGGTCCGCCATAATGTACGCGAGGTGCAGAGCGTATGATATAATGTAGAGTCGTTTTTTTTATTTTTTTTTTTTTTTATCATTCGTATATCGATTTCCGACATGACGGGCGCGCGCTTATATTACGTGTATTTATGTCCCCGTGTACTCGCACCTTCACTACAAAGCAATGGTACGGCATAAAAAAAAAAGTAAAGAAAAGAGAGAAAACATCTTGAAAACGCGTTCTCCTCGCCCTTTTTATTTATATATGCCGTGCGGCGGAATGTCCCGTATTCGCGTGCCGATTGATACGGAAACGGCGCGCGTGGTGGCACACACGTGTGGAAAATTAATTTTAAAAAAAACCGTGTGTCCGGCGCACGTGCGTCGTCGTCTGACCGTTGTCATTGACCCATTCTTACTAGAAAACAACTCGAGACAACATATGTGTGGGGGCAAGGGGAAATAAAGTCCTCGGCGAAATCGACCGGTCAATAAAATATTACGTACAGGCCGTGTACCCAGAGGCGTATTCGAGGTTTTTTTTTTTTTTTTTCTATTCGTAATATCGATTTTTGGCAAAAAAAAAAAAAAAAAAACATCATTTTTCTTCGGGTTTCGTTTAAACGCCGACCAAACTTTTTACCGGCGAATCGCCGAGTCCGACGAAAACCGTACAGTAGCACCGGTCGATTAATCAAAGACCTAATGTAAGAAACATTACGAGGCCTCGGGATACAGTATCGCAGTTAGCCGTTTAACGATTGGCCAATTTTCGCTATTCAGTTTTTGAGTGCCTCCGAATGATAACGAAATTGCAAAAGAAGAAAAAAAAAATGAGCGCACTTCGAGGGCTCGCTGCGATATGTCACTCTTGGTGCATGTATTGGGTTTGAGAGAAATCATAAATCACTTTTTTTCAATAAAATGATTCTGAGCAGAGCTCCTCCAGTGTTATAGATAGGATTATCGTGGTCAATTTCGTATAGACAATGTTTTACTCTGTATAGTATACAATGAAATTATGGAAAATGTGATAATAATTTATTTTAATTAATTATGACGTACAATTTCGACTGTTGTTAAACTAGACATTTCAAACAACTATATAAAAAAAAAAAAAATTGTGAATACCGATTTTGGAGATTTTTTTTGAATATATATATATATAGAACAAAGTAAACTAAACCTTAAATAAAAAATTCCGGTTTCAAAATTTGAAATTTCCCACTTTAAGACTTAAAACCTTGAAGAAAAAAAAAAAATAATGTCTATAAATAGCCCAAAATTGAAATACATTTTTTGATATTTGTTTACGACATTAAATTTAAAAGCTATATGTTATGTGAAAATGTCACGTCTCTAGAACAATTACTTTCGGAATTACAATGAAATAATAAAACACGAGTTTGACGAAATCGTGTTTTTGCCGTTTATTCGTCATTTGTTTAATAATTTTTTCTGCCGTGTTAAAAAACTAATATGTATATCGAAAAAATGACTTGTTTTAAGTATCAACTAGACAAAATTTGTTACCGGAAATAGAATAGGAGCGTATAGATCGGATGAAGTGTTCTGGTAAAAAAAGTGTTAACAGAAAAAAAAAAGTAATGTTAAAAAAAGCATCATTGTAAGACCACAAGACCCCTCGCTCCGCTCAGAATCTAAAATAATAATAATAATGTTATCAACCAGACCTGAGTGAACGAATTTTAACGATTTTACGTTATAAAAATGTGTTTGAAAATTCCGCACGGCCCTCTCCCATGTACCCCTAAATACGTCTCTGGGCTGTATTCGACGGACTTCTCGTACACTCAAAACCACGCGTGCTTTCAAAATAACACGTACAGAAAAATAAATAATATGATCGCATTGAAAACAAATCGAAATTCTAGAACGGGGAAACATCGTTCAATATGTTCGCGATTGACGCGTGGCCAAAAAATAACTTCTTGTCAGACTCGTATTATATTATGTTTCTCGTTCTCTAGTCAGCATCACGAATGTTTCTCGTTCTCTGGTCAGAATCTCGAATGTTTCACGTCCTCGCAGCCCACCATCCAATAAACGTAATTATTTCTGAACAGCCGATTTGAACTTATACATTCGTAAGACTAATTTCGGAAACCCCGGCGCAACACAACCAGATAACTCCACATTTTCTTGCAAAAGAACAAACAAATCTGGAAAAATGTATTTTTATTAATTTACACTATAATGAAAATATCATTCTTTTTTTTCTTTTTTTTTACCAACCCGTAGGTTGGCTTGCAGCGCCTCTTTGTCTCCATTCTGAACGGTCACTCGCCATACCTTTTATTTATACATAACTTTCGTCTCCCTTTCTGATTTGTCCGAAAAAAAGATTTCGAGATCTCATGGGCGGTGTAGGTTCCCTCTTGCTGTATAGCTCTATCAGATGTCTAAGTGCGTGTCCATATTCTCTCTTTAATGGAAACCATCAACGATAGGTTCTCGTCAATTATTTCGAAGGCTTTATGATTGCCAAACCTCCTCATGTGCCTCCAGCACCACATTTCCAGCGATTCCAGTGCCTTTTTCCCGGAAAATATCTGCTTTTAGACTAACGTAAATGGTTTTTTATGTGTCTTTGTGCGAAACGGTACGCAAGAAGACGTCGAAGAAAACATTTTTCCCCATTTGGATACGGTGATCAAATGAATCCGATAAACCCAAAAAGAAACTTTTTTTTATTTTATTTATTGTACTAGGTTAATCATATTTAGTGATGGGTTAATACAAACTATTTAAAACCTCTCCCGTACAGATCGTAAAATACTAAAAAATCAAAATTATTTCATAAGTATGTATCTACAATAGTACATGCTGGTTAACGGCTATATGGTAAGCAACGGTAGCGTCGGATCCTTCGGATATAATACCATTTATCCACAGTTTATGGTTTCTTTGTAATTAAATTTAAAACTGACTTTAATTATGTTATCCTATGATTTACGATAAGCCAAATCGTCAAAAACCGTTTACTCGAGAAATACCCTATTGGGCTTGTACCGGCGGCGCACAGGAGGGGACGGACAAGCAGTCCAGTCCAGTAAAGGGAGGAAGGAAAACTCCCGGGTTCCCGGTGGGCCGATCCCGTCCCTGTTGGCCCGGGAAAATCAAAAGTCCACCGGACGGGGACGGGGACGAAGAAACGGTTTTTTTTCCACCTTGGCTCCAAAAAATATTGTTATAAAACCGTTCCGGAATCGAAATCGTCGTAAGACGTGAACCGTGTGCTATCGACGGTATCAATAAACCGCCAACACACGTGACGATCGCAATTCGACGACCAAACATAGCAAACTTACTTATTTTATTTTACATTATAATAGTGGACGCGAGTTTTTACAACCATTTTGCCGATATCGGGCAATTACTATAATACACGTGTATAACACAAACTTAAAAAAAAAAAAAAAAAAAACCGTATCGATCAAATGTAAGAACCGTACAATTAAATTTAATGTTTAACGTTTATGATAACGCACCGCGAGTATTATTTATTATTATTATTTTTTTTTTTTTTTTTTTTAAATGCTAAACGATAAGTTTCACTAAATTCAACGGATAATTAACTTATGCGAATTCTACAGAGTACACAAGTAAATATTTTGTATTGTTGATATTTTTTTTTTTTTCGATTATTTTCGGTAACGAGAAAATATGGTGAGAAGTTGTTAGCGATGATAATGGCGAGAAGAAGAAGAAAAGGCGACATTATTAAACGGACAAACGTGTTTTATTTTTAGCGATGTAGAGAACAATTTAACAATATGACGTCCGCCTAGGGACCTTATAAGGTAACCAGCGCTCGAATTTAAAAGAGCGCTTCTCTAATAATTTTATTTTTATTTTTTTAGCGACTAATAATTTATATATTCAAAATATATGTATTACCACCTCGGTTATATTGTAATAAATATCCTTTACAAATATTACTTTTGCCTCGTGTGATAAAAACGTAAGAAACAACTTTTTATAACAAATAAAATTAAATAAATATACAAGCAAAAACTTTGCCTGCGGGTGTTTTTTTTTTTTTGTAAATAATTAGTTTTTAAATTATGTTTGAAAAGTGACGTAAAAACCCGGCACGAGTTAAGTTGGGTTCAATAATTGCATTTTCAACATTAATTTTG
The DNA here is from genome assembly GCA_956483605.1 of Tuberolachnus salignus. Taxonomy (NCBI): domain Eukaryota; kingdom Metazoa; phylum Arthropoda; class Insecta; order Hemiptera; family Aphididae; genus Tuberolachnus; species Tuberolachnus salignus. Next base: position 37,471,937 of record OY101429.1, on the reverse strand, counting down.
TTTAAGTTTTTATATGGTGTCCCTCTTTTTTTTTTATTTTATCAATTCGAGCACTGCGTAGAACGAACATAATTTCACGTTAACACAACACCGACCGTTTAAATATTTTAAACACACGAATATAAAAATTCTATTGGATGACCAAATACGATACGTAATATATGAAACCTATGTGATAAGCATCATATCTTATGTTATTATGTTAATTATTGCCAACCGCAATTATATGTATTTTATTTGAAATAAATTATTGAAATAAAACTCCATAGTTACACAATATTAGTATTATAATAATTATCCCGGTTCGATTATAATTTATAATAACACACTGACCGTCCCGCCCGGCGTTGCCCCCTTTTTTTTTTTTTTTTTTTTTACTATATTGCAGCAGAATTTTTTAAATATTAACAACTGGCCTCGTCCGTGTCGCCGAGGTAACCCAGAAACAAATCAACAAAATTCAATTCGTTATTACCGCTAACGCTCAGCATTTAAAATTTGATACTTTAGCGAATATTTTAATATGTAAAAAAATTTTTGTTCTATTCCTAAATCAACCAATCGGACGTCCGTTCAAACTACGTTCGGTTTACCTATCTCTGAGGACAATCTGTTTACGTTTTCGTCAAATCAGTCGAGCAGTTTTCGAGTCTTATAAACTACGACCATATCGAAACGTTGCCTTTATTATAAATTACAGCAATTTACGTATACATATATATATATGGATTATTCATATATAAGTGACTAAAGAGGCTAATAAACTAGATACTAGAGACATCGATATAAGTACCATAAGTATAAAAGGCCCTCGTATGAGTCACTTTGAAAAAATAATATGTGACGTAACGCAGGTTGCAGCTCGTCAAACGTTTAATTTATTTTGTTTATATAATACAAAATACGAACGATATACAGGGTGTCCCAAGGAGATCTGACAAACGCAAAAACTTTCGTTCTGTCCAATATGTTTCGGTTTTCCTTTCTTTTCTTTTTCTATGTTTTTTTTTTTTTTTTTCTATTAATATTTACTAGAGATTTGTGTTAAGGAATTCCGTTAACACGCATTATGAAACGTACTATTATTACGTCCATGGCGTTTTGCCATAATAATATTATAGTCGTACGATTATTATTTTTCATTCGGAATTCCTTCAAACTAATCGTGAATCAAACGTGTTTATAATAGAACAAAAGTATAACAATTATTTAAAAAAAAAAAAAAAAAAATGTAAGACGTTGAATAGAACATAAGTAATTGCATTATCTGATTCACGCGAGACACCCTGTATTATATTTTTTTATATTTTTTTGTTATATATGCGATTTAGCATTATAGTCAATCGTTATTAATAACTACGACAACAACAATTACTAAAATTCTAAAAAAAATTACGGATTTTTCGAAATATTTCTCTTCGTGCATTTAGTTTACAATATTATTTGTATATTTTACATTATACTGTTAATATTTTTATTCTGTATATTTTGTAATAAATATAATATTATGTAAAACTTTTTACTTATTTTTTAACTATTCGGGCGATTTCCGTTATGTAAATAAAAATAAATACGTTACGGGAACGTTCAAAATATTAACTGGTCTTTTTTAATAAGTGATGGGTTTTTTCGACTGCGTGATCCGTGCAATTATATTATTATTTGATTAGGCCTTTTATTATATTTAATGATTTAAATAATTCGATAATTAACACATGAGTCATAATAAATTTTCATGTAATTACTAATAAAGAGCGAAAATACAATTTAAAAATAAAACAAACAGGTTGTTGGTTAAATTGCAAGTTTAATCGGGTCGTTAAAGTTCGTATGACAATAATTGGACATTATTTATTTGATTAAATATAAATTCTTAAATACTGTGTACATAGAATAAATGAAAATTATCGTACTGTACAACTGCTGTTGGTTTTGTTGTCGCCCCACTCAAGAATCGAGAAACGTTTTTGGATTAATATTAATAAAACTTTATTTATTTATTTATTTATTGCTGTCCGATTTCCTGGTTTCCGTTTCCAATGCTATAGACAGAAATGCAGGGGGATTCAGTCAAGCTGCTGTCAAATTTTCGGTTTTTGGAAACACCTGTTACTGGTATACTGGTTAACAGACTCGTTTGGTTACAAGCAGGGGCGTAGAAAAGTAATTTTTAAGGGGGGGCAACTAAGTCCATTTAGCCGACTGACTTAACACAAAAAAAACGGCAATACTTGTATACTTTTTAATTGTACGATTTGTTCAGTGTTCTTAAGTTAATATTTAAAACTATTATTTATTCAAGAAGAAAATTGCTTTTTGAACAACGAACTTGCAACATATAAAGCTTTAAATACAAATTCTTCTTCTTTTTTTTTTTTTTTTTGTAAAATTTACCGTTGTTTGTCAATAAAATCTAACTTAATATCATCAATTATGTCTTTTTCCGAAGATAATAATAATACGTATATTAATAGAATTGTATTTAATAGAGATAAAAATGTAAAATTTTCGTAGATAGTGCTCGAAAAAATAACGGAATATTATGTTATGAGCGGCTTTTATTTTTGTTGCTCTGTGGCTATACACGTAAAATATGAATTTTTTTTCATTCGATTTGATCGACTATAATATTTTAAAAAGTCCAATTGTAAGTTTAGGGGGGCAAGCAATCCCCCCGGCGTCTTTAGTTTCGGCCCTGACGTTATAGTTGTAGTATTTGAATGAATTGACTTGGTGAATTTATCATAAAGGAGAGAACATTATCTGTGGTTGTATGTTGGGTTTTTTCTCGATATTTCAATTTTTAAGTGATACACATTAGCATTTTAAAACTGTGATATTTCACACGTACATATCTCGCTAAACAATTAAAATATCGAGAAAAAACCCAACGTACAAACGCAGACAAATCAGCAATGTCATGCCACGTGCGTTCGTTAGAACGACTAAAATTTTTTTTTTTTTAAGAATTTATATAAGTTTTCGAAAAAATTACCCGATCGGTATACATAAAATATATCTAAAATCCACTTCTCGTGGTTTTGATTTTGGTGAATAAATATTTTTGCCCTCCCCCCGCCCATAGATTTTTACCCAGTTATTCCACTCAATGCTCGTAATAATGTAACTTAATATTATTATTACTACACTACACCTGTTGTAGTTTAGCAATGGCTTGTATTTTTGCGATAACCCGATAATATTTGATTCGAAGGACATTGTTGGTCAAGTGCATAATATTATGTAATAATAATAATATACTTTTGCGTGTTACCATACTGACGGACGACAATCAACTTATTATTATTATCAGTTTTTTTTTTTTTTATTTCACTTAATAAATATAATTTTATATAATAATATAGATCAGTAGCGTAGGTCAGGATTTCTCAATGAATGAGGCCAAAAAAAAAAAGACCTCAAAATGTATTACTTCTTTGATCTTCTTCTATATATATATATTTATGTATTTATGTTTGTCCTATATGCATTCCTTCACTATTCTTCCAATCGCCATGAAACTTTGGAAAGTTGCTGAGTGCACTCCTGCGAACGTTTCTAGCATATTACAACCTATCCTACGTACATATTATTATTGGCGTATACACGCGATGGGTTAAGGTATATTCGAGTAATATAATTACACCGATCTATAATAATAATAAAAAAAATATATATATTGTCATAGCTACGATTATTGTAAAAGCCAAATACCACTCACTCGTTAGGTTAGTTGATCACATCTACTGATCACTGATTTTCAGTTTACCTTTGCGACACGTATGAAAAAAAAACGGTCTTTATTATTATTAGATTGGGTTTTTCATAGGCAAGAAAGTCCTCTTTTAAGAGATTGGCCGACCTCACAATGGTTTGCGATTGCTTGATATTGCTGTTGTAATGTAACTTCAATGTTATTTTTCTCAGCAATTTTGTGAGCATCGTCGACATTTATTTGGAGGGGGGCCAAACATCAATCGGTTTATCGATCTACATCTCAAGCACGAAAGTAAAAGATATTACGAGTTTTCGATGACAGATGAGCAACAGCAAGAAATATTAGAAGCTGTTCGAAAACAAACTGCTCAAGCACATTCTTCCCAAATTAACGAGCAGCGAGAATCAAGATTGGAAGCCGATCAAGTAGGCACTACGCACTCAAGCCCGTTAGAATGAAACAATTGACCAACGGGAAACAAGACTGGCAACCAATCGAGAACGCAAAACCCAATGCCCGATCTAGACGAACACTGTACGTTGATTTGAATCTTGCTGCGTTCAATTACAATGATTTGTAAAAATCAAAGAATACACGAGTGAAGACATCATACATCGTTTGTGACGAACGAATCAAAATCAGAACATGCTATTCACAGAAAACGTGTATAATGAAGCATTGATTTCCATTGAGGATATATGGTTGGCAATCGCTAACAAAGGACTGGTGTAGTTAGGAATGTGTGCACAGAATCGATCTGCAAATGACGCTTATGATCGTGATTTGCAACGTGAAACCCACTTCGATTCGATGATTTGAGTACAATGGTTGAAACGAATCGTTCGAAATTGGTTCCAAAACAACGCATTGCATATGACACAATAATGCAAGCAATTACAAATCAAAGCGGGATTGTACTTGAAATTGATTTGTACTTGGGCGGGTTGTATTTGATAGATGCGCCCGGATCTATAGGCAATACATTTCTCATTTCACTCATTTTGGTAACCATTCGGTCACGGAATAAAATTGCACTTGCAATTGTATCATCTGGAATTAAGGCAACACTTTTGAATGGTGGTCGAACAGCGCATTCGGCATTGAAATCGCCGTTGAATTTGCAAACCATTGACATGCCAACATGCAATATCACCAAAAATTCCAGAATGAGCAAAGTTCTCCTAACATGTAAACTTGTATGGGACGAATGCACACAGGCTCACAAAAAAAACATTGGAAGCGTTTGATCGTACACTGAAAGATTTAAGGGGAAATGGACAGCTCATTGGTGGAGCACTCATTTTATTGTCTGGTGATTTTCTATAAGCTTTGCCAGTTATACCACGTTCAACACCTGCTGATGGCCCTAATGTAAGTCTTAAATCACCAGTTCTATTGATTTTGAAAACCAATATGCGTGTTCAATTACAAAATGATGCATCCGCCGAACGTTTCGCAAAACAATTGCTAGATATTGGGAATGGGAAGATAACAGTAAACAGATATACAGAATGTATCACGTTGCCAATAAACTTTTGTAAGACGACATCAACCAAAGACGAATTGATTCAAACGGTTTTCCCAAATATCGTGCAAATGTTTCAGTGGCTCAGTGCACATGCTATATTAGCAGCTTCGAACAACGATATCAATTCCATCAATTTCAGCATGCGAAACGGAACACCAGGCAAAGCGGCAACGTATAAGTTCTTCGATACTGTGATGAGTCAAAGCGAAGTTGTCAATTACCCATCAGATTTCTCGAATTCACTCCATTTTCCAGGTACACCATAGCACATTTTAATATTGAAAATTGGCGTGCCTGTCATTCTTCTCTGAAACATCAATCCACCAAACCTAACCTAACCACCACGGCTTCGCAACGGTTCAACACTTTCTGTGAAGAAGATGAAAGACATTTAAGCTACAATTATGAATAGAAAATGCACAGGGGAAGGTGTACTGCTGTTGCCACGTATTCCAACGATCCCAACAGATATGCCATTTGAAATTCAAACGTTTGCAGTTTCCGGTGCGACTCGATTTTGCAATGACCATCAATAAAGCACAAAGACAATCGCTGCAAGTGTGTGGGCTAGATTGGAGAATCCGACATGGATAACTGTATGTGGCCAGCTCACGCGTCGTAAAACCTTCTGATTTATTCGTGTACGCGCCAGAAGGAAAAACAGAAAATGTCATGTATCGGCATGCACTCGAATAAATTAATTTTTTTTTTTTTTTAAAGTTTCAATAAAGAACAACAATGTGTTTTGAATTTTAGAGTGTCATTGAATTTCCTTCCTTCTGAGATCGCGGCAATGCTCGACGGGTCAGCTCAAGTCAGTCAATAAAATATGAAAATAAACCACATATAATAACGTAACATGAAACGGTTATGATAAAAATACAAAAAAAAAAAAAAAACAATAATAAATACGACCAATAGACCAGGGAGTACTCTGGCTACCGTTGCGCTCGACATTTATTACTGTTCACGCTTGCCGTCGCCGTCGCCGTCGTTGAGAACGTTTCACCGATGATTTTCAACGGTATAAACATCGTGTTCGTGCAAAACGGTAACAGACAACGGTATACATATTTCAAATACATGTTATAAAAAAAAAAAATACATACAGAGAGCGACAATAATATTTCAAAGGGAACCTCCACCATATTATTATGCGTTTTTTTTTTTCAAAATACCCGTCGGAAATATATATACGGAAATTTAATAATAAAGTTTATGTATACAAAATACATTTTTTACGTTTAAACGATTTACGTATCGAGAAACGCATATACGAGCGACGTTCACTATATTATAGTACATAACATTGTCCTCTATCCATATTTTATTATAGGTATTTTATCTCTAAAATCGCGTTGAACGGTTTCCATTTAGAGTGTTCGTGATTTTTAGTTCAAATTCAAATACATTTCCCGAATACACAATAATATATAATTATAATCGGCACTCATGACACTTGAATACCACAAAAACAAAAAACAAAAAACTATTTTAAAAAGCAAAAACGGTAAGGGGGGCTATAAAAAGGCCTCTAAGTTCGACCCTTGACGGCTCTAACTTATAAATTAAAATTTTCTAATATTACGAAAATAATTAACACTTAATCGTTTTACAATATGTACAAAAAAAGTAAATACATATTGGCAAATTAAATCATATGGAGCCGTTAGAAGGGCGACTTTTATAGTTTCCCTACCATTTTTTGCTTTTTTTATATATATTTATTAAGTACTATTTTTCTGGATTTTAAGTGCCATAAGTCCCGAGACTTGGAAAAAAATCGTTTATGTTTTTCCAAAAAACGAAATCCCAATACGATATTTTTTTTCGTTGCTGAAAATCGAACGAAATCATAGGGACAAAAGTTTCTTTGAACCAGTGGCGTGCCCGCTGGATTATGATAAAAAAAATAAAATAAAAAAATGGTAAAAAAATCACGATGTATTTTATCGTAAAATAGGAGGAATTTTTGTAGTGGCAGACGGTGCGCAGAAATAATAATATGTAGATTGAACATTGAGTGGTTTTTAAAAAAAAAAAAAAAAAGTTTTATTCTTATTGTAATGCGCTCGTCTATAAATGGCGCAGTCAGCCCGTACAGATTCCGCAGCAGAATCCCGATGTCGCAAATAACGATTTTTGTACGGATTTTTAATTAAATATGCGGTAAAGGGGAGGTGACAGCAGCGTCGGACATTTTAAAATAAGTATACTCTATATATCTTTTGGCGGTATAATTGAAATTGTATTTAACGAAACCTCGCCGCCGCCATCGTCTCTGATATATTTTTTAAATTAGTATGCTACGAACGGATTTCCGAGTCGTCGGCGGCAAAACTCTTATTAAAATTTATTTGAAAATCAAACTAAAACCTAGTGTTTTTTTTTTTTGTTGTTGCTGAACATTTGTAAGCGCATAGTGATTCTGGTTTGCCCGTATGCGATAGCCGTGGACATCTGGCCGTTTAAAAAAAAAAAAAAAAAAAAACGTCGAGAGAGTCATTAAAACCACAACGAAATTATAGTTAATTGTTAATTTAACCGATAAACTAAATATATACAACTATATTATTTATTTTAATAAATCGGATAATAGTTGCCCGGCCATGATATTGTCTATTCGATAACCTATATTACATTAAACATATGCGTAGATATGTGTTTAAACCTAATTAGTAGATATAATATTAATAACGAAAAAAATATATGTAATCGCAACAAAAAACAAATACTGTTTACAGCTCGTGGGAAGGCCATAGTTTTAGTTGGCATGCGACGATACGTCATTGCTAACGAAAAACGATTATGAGCAAAACTTGCATTTAATAAACCGGGCACAGATTTTCGATATTTGTATACGGCCGAAAGCATAACTTACGATGTCAAGAGTTTGAGAAGCCTACAAAAAATTTAATCCACATAAAACCAAATAAAAACTAAAAAATAACCCAAGACATTTTCAAAATGACTATAAACAGCTCAACAAACGATAGAATATCTAGAAGATTTGGCCATGTCTAGAAAAAAGATAATATAAGTAATTCGGTGATAATGTTAGGTCTCTACAATCATTTTTCACCAAAAAAAAAAATTAAAAAAATAAAGCGAAATTAGAAACAAGAGAAAAACCGATTTTTTCCCGGCATTATTCAGAAAACTACAGAGAAAATCAATTTATGATCTCCCCAATGCACCGACTGAATCCAAAATTCTACAAAAAAGTTGTCATATCGTTTACGATTGGAGTAAGTTTTCTGATAGAAATATTGTATGGATTAATAAAAAAGTTTGTCGAACGTTCAGAAAAAAAATACTATCAGCTACGACTACCCTCATATACTCTTCGTTTTTTATCATATATATATAAACCAACACGCGGGAAAACGTCAGTAATTTGGTCCACCGTGATTTTTATTCGCGTCAATTATGCCCGCCTCCATAAAAAAAAAAAAAAAAGTTTGGCACAGAAAATAAATACAATTCTACAGTCTACTTTTTTTATTTGTTTATATTTTAATTTTTTATTTAAAAAAACCCCCTTCCCAAGCCTGATTTATCTAGTCGTTTCCCGCCCCATTCGGCTCGAATTTTAATAAACTCTCGAGAAATCATCTCGCCGTATTCGGTGTTGTATATCGAAATTGTACTAAAGTTTACCAAAATATATTCTACTCGATGAATGAGTGTATAATATAGTATCTTCTCGTCGAATACGTCCTCCGAATAACTGTCGCCCGCGACAATCTAAGCTCTCTGCCGTCGAATATTACGGTATTTTTAATTATTATTTTTTTTTTTTTTTATCAACTCGGACCTAATAATTTCGTCCTAATCTAACCTAACGTTTTTGTAAATCCTCCACAAGTCCTTCACGGGCGGCCTCCGCCCGTTTTATCATTTAACGTTAACGTTTCACCGATCAAAGGCGTGTAATTTTATTTCACGACTAGCTGGTCTTACAAAAAATTAACAGCCGCCACGAATCAAGGTCGAAATAATAAAGTTATACGCGCGTACTTGTGAAAATAAACTTTTACGACCCGAGTGCCGGACATTTTCGTTTTCGTTTATAATACTATTGCAGATGTATAGAAAAACCTATTTGGTTTTCCCGAATCGTTATTATACTTTAGGTTAGTGTTGCCAAGACGCTCTTTATGTACTACCGAATCAAGGGCCGTTCTCAAGAGGAGAACCAATGAGGCAAATAGAAAAAAAATTGTCCATAAACAAAATGTGTGTGATATATATGTGTGTGTGAACAAAAAAAATAGCCAACGATATACTTCGGGCCACGGACGCTATATTTAAATTGAAAAATGTATTCATTTCGTGTTTTTAATGAATTTTTACACGAATTCGAACTTAAAACGACGACAAAAGAAAATAACAGTAGTTTTTTATATCTTAATAAAACCATAAAAAAAAACCCCCCGACAATTTCAAATAATTATTATTGTTAATACCAAGAAGTACTAGTATAAGTATTCGATGAATGTTTCAGGAATTTACGTTTATTATTTTTAAATGAATTGTAAGAAATGTACAACGAACATCAAAAAATGGCATGCCCAATGGATCCAAACTGCTACCACATAGTTCCTATAAAGTTTAAAGTTTTTGATTGGACAGTGATTTCGAGTCGAAAGTTATTCACTGACAGAAAAAAAAAAAAATTAGCACACATAGTAAAACCGTTGATACACATTAATCTTAAGTTCAGAATTTATAATGATAAACACACGCATTTGTAAGTCATTGAAATATCGTTTAAAAAGCGTTGTTGAAATTAAAAATGTAAACGTAGTCCGTTTAATACGTAATAAACAGTGTCTAATTTTGATTTTTGATTTTTTTTTTTTTAAAGTAAATGCTACTTTATTAAAACTTTAAGTAAATGATTACCTTTTATTTGTAAATATTTTTTATTTGCGCTCTCTACTAAAACACCGATAGGGCGTCAGAAATTAAAAACTGATAAAATCGTCTTGAGAAGACGTTGCTTTGTCTCTTAAAACTGTTTGTTATGCTTTCCTAATGATATTAATGATTTTATTATACTCGGATAACTCCAGAAAAGCAAAAAATAAACGAATCGTAGTCGTATTATTAAAACGTTTGACAAAAGATTTTTTAAAAAAAATAACCGTTTTGAGCGATGATAGCAGACAAATTACCTAACCTTATTACATTATAATTCAATCGAAATAATTTATAATTTAACGTGTCCAATGCATACGAAATATCCATAAAACAACCCCCCTCCCCGTTTCTTTAATCTAAAAGTATTTTACGGAAAACGTCTCCAAAAACAATAAATTGCGCGTTTATTGCCGGCCTAAAATCAGAAGGTTCTATTGGTTTTTTTTTTAATGCTTTTTACATTCTATAAGCAAGGTTAGGTCCACAACCATTCGGTTCCTTCTATATACCTACATAAACACTATATGTCTGCTCTCCGCATTCCGGTTTTGAACCGAATTTAATTAATATCAAATTGCCATTAGCAATAAAGATTGCCGGTATTGTATTTGTTCCGGATCGCATTAAATAAATTATAATAACTATTTGTAATAATACGTATAAATACTAGTGTGACATAAATCCGGATTTTCGGATTTTGAAATCCGACATTTATTGTAAACCCGAACTTTTATCTGAACCCAAATTTCGGTTTTTAAAATTGTGATTTTATATTCTTTAATTCATTCCTCGTAAAACTATTACCATTATTATTATTATTATTATTATTATCGTATTGTCAATAGGATTAAATGTGTTTTTACAATTCAAAAAATATCACAAATAAAAATGTATTTAAAAAAACAAGTACTACAAAAAAAAAAAAAATCATACATATTACACTATAATTTATATAATATATTATTAGCTGACCCGGCAAACATCGTTCTACTCATAATAATTGTTTATGGCGATTCACACCTTGAAAGAATACAATTATTTAACGAATTTTATAAAGTAAAAAAAAATGAACGTTGATTTTAAAAAATAGAAATCTGTACTGTCAAATCCAAATTTTGGATTTCGGAATTCTAAACACAAATATTGGGATTTCGGAAGCCAAAAATCCGGAATCTCGAACATCGGCAAATCCGGATTTTTCCCATCGCTAGTAAATACCATTCAATCACGATCTAGGTTTTACGCAACGACTCGGAAACACCGAAAATCGACGGGAAAAAATAATGTCCGACCGCGCGAAAAATGACGTAAAACAATTGTAGCGCGACCGTATAACCGTAGTAAATTATATAAAACGTATTTCACCGTTGCTGATCTAACGGTGCCTAATTAATAATGTAAATATTATTTTTGTTGGACGGCCGATATGAAAATGCGATTTTTATTGGCCACTTTGCACGTCGTCGCCGGTTTCTCACGATAAATATTACTATGAATATCGTCGAGATTTGAACTTTCTCCCCCCCCGTGTCGTAAACAATATAATAATAATATTCAACACAACCAATCGATAAAAAAAAATATATTTAAAATGATTTAAAGTGTAAATCGTATGTTTAATACACGTTATAAAAGAAAAAAAAAATTAAACGTTATACATGACTACGTTGAAAAATAAATTTCTCTCGCATTTTTATACCGTTTCCTGACTGAATATTTTTTTTTTTTTTTCAATATGCGTTTGAAATGACGATTATTCGATTTATGTATGTTAAATTTGTTTGGCCCCGTGAAAAATCCTCAACTACTGATACTTATTGAAGTACTTACTGATGAAAAATAAAAATACAAAATTGATCGTATTTTCGTAATTTATTAATATTGGTTAAAAACACGAACGATCGCAATTAATTTTATACAGTTACGAATGGATATAATTGACAATTTAAATTTGTCAAAATACACGTCGCGTAAAGTTATATATCCTAAATCGTCTCGGAATCATTTTCCGTTGCACACAGGATAAAAACTATTCTATTTAATTTTTCTTATCTTACGAACGTTTTTTATTTTTTTTTTTTTTTCAAATACTGTCCTCGATATGTTTAGCGTATACATCATATTTTTATCACTAAAAATCATTAACGAGCCGTATTCATAATTTGTGTGGTATCTGTACGCATAGTATTAACTATGTACGACGTTACATAATCAATAATTATATATATATATTATTTTCTAGTTAAATTAAATTTGCTCGAGTTACGAAATCGTATATAATATTTATCGCCGACAATAATAATTCATTTTAAACGACCCGACATTATGTGGACGGTTGACGTCCCGGATTGTACACTTCAATATCGTCAATATAGTTTTTATGAATTCGATGGCTTTCGTGATGAGGGGGCTCGAATCGGACCATTTTTCAATTTAAAACTACGCCGATAAAACTGCCAAAAAAACGGTATAAAAACGATACGACTGAACTTAACCGAATTTTATAGTTTATAAACAGATCCGTCGATTTGTCTTCTTTATAAGGGTGGATACAATTGAATTTACATATTTTGTCGGTTTTTTTTTCGGCGTCCCTTTAAAACAAAACGACAATAATACTATATATACGTTTGCCAAATCTAAAACTTTCTATAGTCCCACGGTTTCATACCGCTCAAAGGTCTACGCTTACCGCGTAAATTCGACAATTTTTTTCAATAAAAAATGTTCGAGTCATAACCTTTTTTTTTTATTTTTTATAAATCGATAAAAGTTTTTATTTCTTTAATAATAATCATATTACTATACGGCGGCGCGGCGCGTTTAAAACTTTAAAAAGTAACCTTCGGCATTAACGGAATTAATAATAAAAATATTAAATATTGAAGTTAATTTTAATATTTAATTTTAACACGATTATGGCGTTATGCTTGTCAAAAAAAAAAAAAAAAAAAAAAAACTATTGATATATCAATAAAACCTTTAAAAAACCGATAAAAAAAACCATAAAACATTAGGTTTAGCGGAAACAATAAAACGTTTACATAACGAACACTTTACTTTTGTGTCTGTAAACGATTTTCCTACAGGGTAATCTTGCACCGATCGTCAACATCACGGCCGGTGTCTGGTATCAAATTTTGTCTTTTTTTTTTCTGCCGCATTTGAGGAGATTGTTTTTTTTTTTTTTTTTTTGTTGATATTCCTCGTAGTTGGCCGTTGTCTATACCTCGACGAGTACACTAGTGCGGTGTAAATGCGCGGGGACCAAAAATTATAACGCCATACTCGACCGTTAACGGTGTGACGTATTAAAACCGGGCGAAACGCAACACTTTTTGAGATTTTCGTCGTCGTTATTCAATGATAAAACGTGTCGTATATAATAATATAATATCCAATGCGTTCGCGGGGATACGAGTCGAACCGATTGCGAACATATAATCTATAGATATTTAATAGTAGTATTATAGTAGTGGGAATCTCTCGAAGAGATTTAAAAGGGCTTACCGGCGGATCGTCGTAAGTGATGCCGAGTGAACCGAATCCGTTGACAATGTCCCCGTCCGGGAGGGGCGCACCGGCGGCGTTCTATAATATGCGGTTAAACTCGGCCGCGCCAGATATCAAAGGCCCGGGGTATCGACGGACCCATAACGTTTCCAAAGGCGCACTGGGTGAAACCCAGTGCTATTTATTGAATTCCAAATGTACTGTCAAATGCTTTCAGACGAATATAGTATAGTGTACTGGTAGTAGTAGTAAACGCCACTCGGTAGCGGTACAAACATTTGCAGACTGTTCCTTTGCACCTTGCCCGCCGACGCGATCCTAGTCCTTAGTATATCTCGGCTCAGCGGTAAAAACGTTGAGCCCCCTTTGTGATCGCGAGTCATACCGATTCGACGCATATTAATTGTTACTAGACGACTTAACACTAGATTCAAATATATATATATATATATATATATATATATATAGAGAGAGAGAGAGAGAGAGAGAGGAACCTCGATTTATTGTGCTATTTCCAAAATATACTGGTAAAATGTTACCAAGATACATAGTAGTAACGCGCGGTACGTTAAAACATTTGCATAAATAATCCAGAGATATTTGCGATTTACCAAACATAATTTTAAAATACTTTATATAAACGAATAATACTACGGAATGAATATTAATCGATTATTAATAATAGTACGTTTTATGGTACACTATACCAAAATATAATTAAATGTCGCGACCACTCCCTCTAATGAATTACGACTATTCGTGGTTTTTTTATGAATTGTAGTCGAAAATTTGAACTTGGAACGCAGATAGAAACAAATAGATAACATGATAATTTTAATTTGTGTTTTGGATATTTTACTTATCTAGTACAAGAGGAATAGATTATGGCAGAGCCACTACTGTGGGAAAACCACCGATAAAGTGAAATTATTGGTGTTTTAGTTATTATTATTTAGTATTATATTTCCAAATTCTTAATGTAAAAATTGAAATCTGAATTAAAATTAACGGCCCGTTAATTGGGCCAATTAAAAAGTTCAATTTTTTATCAAAAATATAAATATAATTGAAGAAAAATTGATTCAGATAAAATATGAATGTTTCAATCATACACTTTGAAATCTTAACGGAATAACGGGTTCATTTAAACGTAAAACATTTTTATGTTTTATTTTAACTGGTTATCGAGTTTTGTGATTTTTTTTTCTTCATTTTTGTCGGTTTTTTAATAAAAAAAAAAAAAATGTGCGGAGCAGAAGTTTGAACAATCCGCAATCCGGAGACAAGGGATGCTAAAGGCCAATTATTTATAATAACGTAGATGGTCGATGGCCGTTAAAACGTTTAAAAATGTTAAATACTATTAAGTAATAGTTCAATTATTAACCTTTTTATAACAAGTCCCGGGGTTCGTTAAATATAGAACAGCGGACGGTTACAAAAGATATCGTCGTACAATAAACCAAAATTGGTTTGCGGTTTAATGCGTTTATTTAAAAATGTTTATTTCAGATATTTTTTTTATCGACCAGCGACCATACGAGTAACGCTTTGTTTGTTTACAATAACAGAAATGGCACAGCTGTGGCCAACATATCATTTTGAAAATGCACTTTTCTGGCGGTTTATTTCTAAAAAAAAAAAAAAATCTACATCGATGGAAATAACAATCAGATTTAAATACAATGTATAGAAGTATGGTTTACAACGGATTTGGAGTTATCTTGTAATTTAGACATTTCAAAACATTCTGGTGATTGTCGAACTGTTTTATCGAGGTGTATTTTCGTTTTTATTTGGTTTTATGCGAACAAAATTGTTTTGACGCGAAAAACATGTGACGAAAATTGAACGAAAAGTTCAACAGTACATGTGAAAAGAAAATTTCTAGCGTAATGTAATAATTTTTGAGCTGCTGGCGAAAAGTCGTGATTATCTCGCGCAGCCGCCGCTGCACAGCCAGTGATGGTAATAATAATTTATAATATCGAAATTTGGACTCGGGCCCGAGGCCGTTACCGCTGTGTACGACGCCCGTCATAAGTTCGCACAACGAGTAACGCGCTATTATTATTAATAATATTATTATTATAATAATACAAGTACCGAAATCGTATTTTTGGTAAACGCCCAGAAACCGGACCTTTTTGCAGACCGTGCGACGTGAAATGTAAAGCGGTTAAACGCTGAAAACGTGCCAAATAAAATTATTCAATATTGATTATTGTCAAAAGGACGCCATTTGGAACTCACAGACACCCAGTATTGGATAGACTTTTTCTGTGAAGTTCGGTCCGGCCACGAGTTCAATGGCCATTTCGGTCCAAATATACAGGATGCGGCGGAGCCGACTGATGAGTTTTGAGGCGTTATAAATAACGAACATTTAAAACTTAGAGATAAACGGTT